>JASVEL010007404.1:0-154381 GCA_032618575.1 Nicotiana noctiflora
AATGATACCGAACATCAATGTGCTTCGTCTTTGCATGATAAACTTTGTTCTTCGCTAATTGAATAGCACTTTGACTATCACAAAAAATTGTGATACCTTTTTGTTCAACACCAAGCTCCTTTAGCAGTCCTTGAAGCCAAATTGCCTCCTTCACAGCCTCTGTAATAGCCATGTACTCTGCCTCTGTTGTAGACAAAGCAACTGTTGACTGCAAAGTAGACTTCCAACTAACTAGTGCCTTTGCAAAAGTAAACACATAACCAGTAGTTGATCTTCGTTTGTCGAGATCACCCGCAAAATCTGAGTCACAATATCCAACTACAGACTGATTGCCTTCCTGCTCAAAACTAACCCGACATATACAATATTATGAATATACCGTAGAATCCACTTCACAGCTTTCCAATGATCCTTTTCCGGATTATGCATATATCTGCTAATAACTCCAACAGCTTGTGAAATATTAGGTCTCGTACAGACCATTGCATACATCAAGTTACCAATAATATTTGCGTATGGTACCTTTGACATATACTCTCGTTCAGCTTCATCCAATGGAGACATAGTAGTACTTAGCTTAAAATGGGGAGCAAGTGGAGTACTAACTGGCTTAGTCTTGTCATCTATGCCAAAACGTTGTAGTACTCTCTTCAAATATTCTTTCTGAGATAAACAGAGTTTCTTTGAACGTCTATCTCTTATTATCTCCATGCCAAGAATTTTCTTTGCCTCACCCAGATCCTTCATCTCGTACTCCTTCTTCAGTTGAATCTTCAATCTATCAATTTCTTCCGAATTCTTGGAAGCTATCAACATATCATCAACATATAGAGAAGATATATAAAGGAACTATCTTTAAGCTTGCGCAAATACACACAATGATCGTATTTGCTTCTCTTGTACCCTTGCTGCAACATAAACTTGTCAAATCGCTTGTACCATTGTCTAGAAGATTGTTTCAATCCGTACAACGATTTTTCAAGTTTGCACACCATATTTTCCTTTCCAACAACTTTGAATCCTTCTAGCTGAGTCATATAGATTTTATCCTCCAAGTTTCCATGTAAAAATGCAGTTTTTACATCCATCTGAACTAGTTCCAAATCCAACTGTGCTACCAAAGCCAACATAATTCTAATGGAGGAATGTTTTACAACTGGAGAAAACAATTCATTGTAATAAATTCCCTCCTTTTGAGCATATCCTTTGTCCACCAGCCTTGCTTTGTAGCGAACATCTACTTGGTTAGGAAATCCTTTCTTCTTTGCAAATACTCATTTGCACCCAATTGCTTTCTTTTCCTTCGGGAGATTGGCTAATCTCCATGTATGATTCTGATGAAGGGACTGTATTTCATAATTCATAGCAATCCTCCACTTATCTTCTTCTGAACTTTGGACTGCGTCTTTATAAGTGGTAGGAACATCATCAGCTGCAATTGCGGTTGCACAAGCAACTGTCTCTATGAGATGAACATGTTTCGTTATTTTCCTTTTTGGCCTGCTTGTTGCTATTGATTCATGTTGTTGTTGAGGTTCCTGAGTTGGAATCTCCTCTACTGGCTCTCCTTCCATAGGATAATCTTCATTTGTTTCCTCTTCTGCTTCTTGTGTAGGAAAAATAAATTTTCCCTCAAACTCCACCTACTTAGGAGCATCATCATCTTGTTTGGTATTTACATTTGTTACCTTGTTTACCATAGCATATTCATTAAAGGTAACATCCCTGCTGAATATTACTTTCTTTGTCATAGGACACCATAAGCGGTATCCTTTGACTCCAGAAGTAATCCCCATAAAATAGCCTTCTTTGCCCTTGGATCCAATTTTGACTCTGTCACTTGATAATATGCAGTTGAGCCCAATACGTGCAAAGAGTCATAATCTACAGCAGGCTTTCCATACCATTTTTCAAATGGTGTCTTGCCATCAATAGCAGCAGATGGTAGACGATTAATGAGGTGGCATGCATATGTAATTGCCTCAGCCCAAAATTCTTTGCCCAAGCCAGCATTAGACAACATACACCGTACCTTCTCCAGGAAGGTCCGGTTTATACATTTCGCCACTCCATTCTGTTATGGTGTATGTCTGACAGTGAAGTGTCGGACGATGCCATCATTTTCATAGACCTTATTGAAATGATCATTTTTGTATTCACCTCCATTGTCTGTGCGAATACACTTGATCCTCCTGCCTGTTTGATTCTCCACCATCATCTTCCATTTGAGAAAAATTCCCAACACTTCATATTTGCTCTTCATTGTATACACCCATACTCTTCGGGAAAAATCATCAACAAAGGTCACAAAATAGTGCTTCCCACCCAATGAAGGTGTTTTGGAAGGACCCCAAAACTCAGAGTGTACATAATCCAAAATGCCTTTGGTATTATGGATTGCTGTACCAAATTTGACCCTTGTCTATTTCCCTTTAACACAATGCTCGCAAAACTCCAAATTGCAAGCCTCTACCCCTTTCAACACTAGCATGTCCCAAGTGCATGTGCCATAACCTGGTTGCTTCTGCCTCTTTGTTGTCATTAGATGTCACTGTTGTTGTCCCAATAACTGTACTACCGAGATAACAGTACATGTTATTGTTCTTCCGATTGGCCTTCATTACCACTAGTGCACCGGAGCATACTCTCATCACACCATTTTCTGCAATAATTTTGAACCCTTTTGATTCCAGGGCTCCCACAGAGATGAGATTTTTCTTCAAACCCGATACATATCAAACATCTGTTAATGTTCTGATCATTCCATCATGGTTCCTTAATCGTATTGAACAAATTCCATATGAGGTAAGAGGGCTATTATCCGCTATTTTGACGACTCCATATTCTCCTTCTTGAAAGTCCACAAACCAATCCATGTTGGGACACATATTATAGCAACAAGCCGAGTCTATCAACCATATGTCTAATGATATTGAAGGCTCCGTTGTAACTAATGAGAAATCTGAATCATCACAATCAGCTACATTTGAATCCATAATGGCCTTTCCATTGTTATGTTTTGCCTTATTATTCAACTTCGGACAGTCTTTCTTCCAGTGCTCCTTTTCTCGACAAAAGGCACATTCATCTTTGCTGGGTTTAGATATTGACTTAGATCTTGCTTTCCTTGTTCTCGTTTGATTTTGAGGACGACCCCTCACGAACAGTGCTTCTCCTTCTCCGCCCTTCTGGTTTTCTCGCTTTCTTTGTTCATAGATGTACAAAGACGAACAAACTTCTCTGAGAGAAACTTCGTCATTTCCATGGAGTAGAGTAGTTCCAAGGTGCTCGTACTCGTCAGGAAGTGACGACCAACAACATCAAGGCCAAGTCACCATCATCATAAGTTGTATCCATATTTTGCAAATCTGTGACCAACTTAGTGAAACTAGTGATATGTTCATTCATCGTGGTACCAGGAACATAAGTGAAGTGAAACGGTCTCTTCTTCATGTACAATTTATTTTGGCTATTTTTCTTCAAAAATTTATCCTCCAGTGCTTTCCATAATTTACTTGCAGAAGTTTCCTTTGTGTATGGATATTTCTGCTCTGTAGTAAGGTAGGATCGAATGGTACTACAAGCAACACGGTTGATAATTCTCCAATCTTCTTCTCCAATAGCATCTGGTCTTTTTTCTTCAATGGCCAGATCTAGCCCTTGTTGAAAAAGGACATCTAGAACATCGCCTTGCCACATCCCAAAATGTCCGGACCCGTCAAAAATTTCTACCGCAAATTTCGTATTTGACACAATTCTTGTCATAAGCGAAGATGCCAATGATGACGTATTGCTGACACTTGATGTAGATTCTTCTTGTTTATTGTCTCCCATATTTGACACAAATATTATTTAATAGCTGACGACACAAATCAAGGTTATTTTCTTTCTGATGTGGAAGATCAGACTAAGCTGCAACCATAGAGCATACTAAGACAGAACTTTGACTTAGTTACCAAGATAAATCTTTTCTGATGTGGAAGATCAGACTACGCTGCAACTACAGAGCATACCGAGATAATACCTTGGCTCCGATACCAATTGTTGCGGAAGCCAAATGTATATAGTGTGAATGAGTCACAACTACTATATCAAAAATTATGGCAACCACTAAATAATAAATAAGATAATAAAGCAACAATAAAAGGAACACCAGAATTTACGAGGTTCGGTTAATTTTTCCCTCGGAATATTTTATTCCACTCAAAAATACAAGTGAAATAATACTAAAGAGAGAAGATACAAATTCCTTAAGAAGATAAGAAGGCAAATGAGAGATGTGTTTAAATCCTAAACATTAGGCCTTCTTTTATAAGGAAAATTCCAACTAAAAAACTTCTACCCACCGATGTGGGACAAGTTGGTTTTGCCAAATTCAACAGTCACTTTCACTCTCTCTATATCTATACAAGTCGGTCGTTCCGGCACTTCTTCGAAGGTTTTCCGGTTACAAATCCAATGAAAATTGCTACTGCTGGTTTCACGGAGTATCAACTGGAATTGAATTTGGTGTTATAATTTAATTTTCTTCACTGTTTGAAAGTCCATCATAAAGAAAATGATGGACTTTGTTTTGCGGTGATTTAGAACAGGTATGCAAATAATACAGAAGAATATACGTAAGGAATGAGTATAAAAAATAGTAGTATTCTTTTATTTTCTTGAAGTAAAAATATAGTCTATAGTATTAGGTTGATAAGTGATTTAGAGTCTTAAATTTGTGCGTTTCTACAATTTTTTGGATTAATTTTGATTTGTATTAATTAGCATTTTATTTCATGGGGTGAAAGCCTTGTTAATGTAGAAAGATAGTAGTAGTAGTTTTACATGAAGCAACTTCTCATATTTGTGAAAAGTACTTGATATTTTTGTGATAATATTGGTTTCATGACGCAGCTTGTAGTTTTACATGAAGCAACTTCTCATATTTGTGAAAAGGACTTGATATTTTTGTGATAATATTGGTTTTACATGAAGCAGCTTCGCATAGTAGTAGTAGTTTTACATGAAGTACTAGTTTTACACAAAGTTCTTTAACAGATTGATGTTTGAGCAGACAGTAGGCCGCACAACATTATAAATGATTCTTTCATACGAGAACTATAAAAATCTTTCATCTTGTTTCTTAGAAGTTATGGGGTGGAAAAGAGATACTTGTTTCTTTCATCTTCAGTACTAAAATGACCTTTATCATGAAGAAGACTGGTGAACTAAACTGGTACTCCACAATTGTGGTATAGATAATAGTGACCAATTTGCTAGTCTGTTAAGTTGTGTGCTATTTCTCTAAGCTTCTTTGATTTGAGTTCCTTAATGTGTTGCTTTTCATGGTTATGGTTCTTTAAGTGGTTTTATTAAACTCCATGGACGATGTTTGTAATTAGTGTCTAAATGCGATCAAGTGCTTTTCAACATGAGGAGATGTTTAAAATGTTGTTATGTTTGTAATTTGGATTTTATCTCATATACAGCTAGTAACTTTATTTCCTTTGTGAAGGTGGACCAATGAACAAACATGGACTCCTGCCGAAATAAATCAATTGCTGGTATATATGTGATAACTGTGATTTTAACACGTTTTATACCTATGCTTACCTATGCTTTATGTATGAACGGCCACAAAATACACCTAGAATGCTTACAAGTTACACTTGATTGCATGTTTGAGCGACAAAATGATAAAAGTAAAAAATCGGCTCGAAACGGAGTGAAACCTACTCAAGTGTCAAAGATCATTGAAGTGATGAAATTAAGAACTTGGTGCAGACCGCACCATCATGTCATGCGGTCGCTTCAGATAAGTTCAGAGAAGGCATAAGTCATTTGTCCAGTTCATGCGGCCGCGCAATCATGCCATGCCATCGCGCCAAAGAAGTTTAGAGACTTGTATTTTCCAATAGCAATTGACGCGGCCGCGGTCAAGCTCACGCAGTCCACACCTAATCAATGCAGCCGCACCGCAGGGTCACGCGGGATGCACCATAAGAATTCAGAGCACATCACAGGCCACTCATGCGGTCGCACAACAAAATCACATGTCCCACGCTGGTCTCCATGCAGTCGCATGTCAATTTCATGCGGTCCGCATCAACTGTTTCAGAGAGCAAGAGTTAGATGTCAAATAGTCAAGTGCAGTCGTGGTCGTCTTTGTGCGGCCCACAATGAATCCACAGGGGCATTTTTGTCAAGTTTTTTCAGCCCACTATAAATGGAACATTTGCCATTTTTAGGTTATGTTTTTGTACAGCTGATAGTTGATGCGCTTGTAAGACATTTGTATTAGCCTATTTTGATTATTTTGAGCTTATTTCATCATAGATTCTTATAGTTTAATATTAGTAATTAATTAAGATGGTTGTTTCATCTTCTGTTTCTTCAGTTTCTTCTCTAATTATGTCTAGCTAAACCCATTAGCTAGGGTTGTGGCTCAGCCCTAGTGTGGGTAATTGATGGTTGTTGCTTATTAATGATAGATTAATATTGGGTATTTGTTATTTGAGTTAATTTTATGGGTTAAGGATTGGTGGTTGCAAACATTGATTCTAGCTTAGTGGGTCTTGACCCTTCTTGAGAAAGAGAGTCTAAGACCCCAAATTGACCCAACAAGGAATTGGGATGGACCCATGAGAAATGATAGTCCCAATTAACGGGTTAAACATCGAGAGAGTAATCACCCTAATTGAACCCTAGTTGCTTTGTCTAATTCGCCTACATAATTTATCTCGAGAGAGTCAATTGGGCAAAATCGCTCTCTCTACCAAGAGGTGTGAGAGGGGGTGCAATTGTGCAATGGTTATAACGTTGATCCCAAATATGTCAATCTATTGTTAGTAGTTTCTACCAGTTAGTTAACCACCTAGGTGACTCCATGACCCTAGTGCCTTTCCCTATATTAATTACATCTTAGTAAATATTTCTCTTAACATAATTTAGTCTTATTCTTAGTTGATAATAGTTGTGATAACAAGAAAATTCAAAAATGTTAGAAGTACAATTAGAAGCACAAACGCATTCCTGGTCTATACAAATACACAACTCCATTCCAAGCTCCCTATGGAAAAACGACCCCGATGCTACTATTCAGGTAAAAGTCTTAGCACCCGCTCTTCCTACCGTAGTATGAGGTTGAGTTTGCCGTGATCACATTTTGGCGTTATCGCCGGGGAGCTTACGGTGTTGACTATTTGCGTAGCTAGTTTTATATTTTGCTTCTCTTTCCTTCTTTTTACTAATGTTATTTGTGTCGATCCATCAGGTACACATGGCTCTAAACATAAATGTATCTCTTGACAACATGGCCACAGGGGAGGAGGTTGACGATGTTTAGGAAGATGAGCTCTCGGTACCCCAAGTAGCATAGAGAGGTAGAAATGCCAATGCAAATCCAAAAGATCAAATCCTAGACCCTCCCCTATCTCCTCTAAGAGTAGCTCCAAGGGTCCTTCCGAACCAGGGTTATGCAAGTGCCATAGTTCCTCTTCGAATCCGGGCGGGGAATTTTCAAATGACCAATGTCTTGTTGATGCTTCTTGAGCAAAGAGGTTATTTTACGGGCACCTCCGACCAAAATGCATACAAGCACTTGAAGGGGTTCGTAGATGCTTGCTGGGGGAGTAAACAAACCAATGTGTCTGTGGATGCTTTGAGATTGAGGATTTTCCCATTCTCTCTTCGGGGGTAATGCATTTGATTAGTTAGAAAGGCTTTCAAATCATTCCATTACAACATGGGACGAATTGGCGGACAAGTTCATTTCCAAGTTCTTTTCTCCAAGTCACGTGGCGGTGCTCTGTAATCAGATTTTGGCTTTCAAACAAGAGCCAACAGATCTTTTACATGAAATATGGGAGAGATTTAGAACTATGGTCAAATAGTGTCCAAATAATGATATGAATGATGTGATGATTCAACAAAAATTCTATAGGGGCATCAACACAACCAACCAATGTATTCTGAACCAATTGGCAGGTGGGAATCTTATGAAGCTCCCGTATAATGAATCTTGTGATGTGTTAGAAGAGATGGCCGATACTTCTTCGGTGTGGCAGCCAGGTCAACGTTCCTCAAGGTGATCCTAATATCATACATTTGCATAAGGAGTTGCATGATCATGGCCAATCCATTGCCGAACTTACAACAACAATGAACCAATTGGCTAAGGTGCAATTGCAACAAGTTTAAAACCCATGCCAAGTCAATGCCATGGAAGGAGTGAATATGATGAAAAGAAGTCAAAAAGGGAAACAATCTCAAGGAAATTTATGAAAACTATGATGACGGTGGTGGTTATTCAAATGAGTGCTATGATGATCAAAGTAAGGATTGTCAATATGTCAACAAATACCAAAGAATAGAGGAAACCAAGTCAATCAACAATAGCGATCCAAAGGGAATTGGGGCAATCAACAAGGAGACGGAAATTGGAATAATAATAATCAACAATAGAGTGGTGGAAATTGGAATGGCAATAACCAAAATAACAATTGGGGGAATCGAGGTAACAATGGTGGAAATTGTAACGGAAACAACAACAATAATTGGAACAGCAGCAATGGTCAAGGTGGGTGGAACAACAATGGTGGTCAAGGTAACCGGGGGCAAGGCTTTGAAAAGCCTCCAATGTTTGAACAACCGAACAAACCGCTCCCATTTCCCACTCAAGGATCGAGCTTTTTAGGAAACAAACTGGGCAGAATTGAGAACATGTTTGAACACATGATGAAAAGAACCAAGATTCCGATGCACAATTAGCCTCTCACAATGCATCTATTCGGACCATGGAATTACAACTAGGACAACTTTCTCAAGCCTTGAATACTCACCCCAAGGGCGCGCTACCAAGTGATACCGTCGTAAACTCAAAGGGCGGTAATACCAACCAAGTGATGGCGGTCACAACAAGAAGCGAGATAGGCGGTGATATGCATGCCTAAAGAGAAAAGTGTATTGTGGATATTGATGCTGAGTTGCATGATGCTAATGAACCATCGAATGCTAATGATGTGGTTGAAACATGTGCAAACAATGATGTGCAAATTGATATTGATGAGGAGGCCGGGGAAGAGACTCAAGATGACGTGAACCCGTCTAGGGAACATGTTATTGGCATACCCGAGCCAATGGTGCCCAAAGCCAATGCGCCTTTGCCTAGACCTCCTCCACTGTATCCTCAACAGTTAGCTAAGAACAAAAGTGACCATCTGTTCAAGAAGTTCATAGAGATGATGAAGAGTCTTACCATCAACGTGCTTTTGGTTGAGGCACTTGAGTAAATGCCAGGGTATGCCAAATTTATAAAGGAGTTGGTAACTAAGAAGAGGTCCAGGGATTGTGAGACAATATCGATGACATATCAAGTGAGTTCAATCATAAATTCCATGGCCCAAAGCAAGAGGATCCAGGAGCTTTCACTATCCTGTGTACCATCGAAAGTGCTGACTTTGCAAAATCCCTTTGTGACTTAGGGGCGAGTATAAACTTGATGCCATATTTATTCTTTAAAACCTTAGGAATCGGTTAACCACAAGCAAATTTGATGAGGCTCCAAATGGCGGATAGGTCAATGAAGCGGCCATTGGGTATAATTACTGACGTTCTTGTGCGTGTGGATAAAGTCATCTTGTCGGCCGACTTCATGATACTAGATTGTGAGGTGGTCTTTGAAGTCCCAATTATCCTTGGTAGACCTTTCCTAGATACGGGGAAGGCTTTGGTCGATGTCGAGGTGGGAGAGTTGACCTTCCGTGTTGGTGATGAAAAGGTGGTGTTTCGAGTGTGCAAGTCCATGAAGCAACCTAATAGCACCGAGGTGTGTTTATTTATTGACATTGTCTCAGCGGTGATAATGAATGAGATAAGTTCTGTGATTAATGTTGAAGATCCACTTGTGTCTGCACCTCTAGACCGTGAAATGAATGATGATTCAATTAGGGTGATGTACATATATGCTTTTCATGGACCCAATCAGTTGTCATTGGACCTTGACCAATGGGAAACTCCTCTAGACAAGCCAGCAAATGCGGTTATTGCAGTGTCAGAAATAAAACAAGCTGAGCCAGACATGTCTTTCACAATTTTTGAACCCGCTGCTCTCTTAAAGGATGATGCAAAACTGTGTTTGAAACATGAACGGGGGTTAGATGTTGTGATACAGAAAGTGGTACTCCACCCAGCTCCCAACAATCCTTGGACTCCTCCATATCACTTTAGCTAAATGAAGGATGAAAAGACCGTAATGGCAAACTTTCATGGGGTGCGGCGTCTAGAACAATTAGCTCATGGTTGGCAAGGCCGCCAGAAGGATGGAATTTTTAACAAAGTGCCCCGAAAGCATCACTATCCGCTGCTGTTTATTAACAAAATGCTAACTCATCTTGGAAGGTATGAGTTTTACTATTTCATGGAGAGTTTGATGAGAGCCACATGGTGGTGTGGCCTGATTTGAGAGGATATGATGGTAGCAAGCGTCGTGCTTCAATGTTAAATCAGGAAGTTCTTGGGAGGCAACCCATGTCTTTTTTTTCTTTTTGATTTCTGTTGTAGATTAGTATTTTTGAGCTAATATTTTGTGAGATGTTCCAAGAATTATGTTGAACCAGTGCAAAAAAACTGTGCAAAAAGTGCACAGTCTCTGAACGATGATCGTGCAGCCGTATCTCACTTTGTGCAGTCTGCACCGGCCAAACTAAATATTGCCAAGTCTTTGAAGATGGTTAGTGCGGCCGCACCCTTGCTTGTGCGGTCCGCACCGGTAAAGGTGAAAAATGATTAGTCTCTAAACTGTGTTCATGTGGCCGCGTCCCACTTTGAGCGGCCCGAGTGGTTCTCATGCGGCCGCAACCCGTTTCATGCGGTTCCCGTGCCTTCATTTCAGCAATAGGTAAATGGTAAGTCCCAGCTTGGCCAGCGGTCGTGTTCACGCGGCTGCACTGGATAGTTAGTGTTAGGACCTACTGTGTTTCCTATAAATAAACTATTAGGGTCTCCATTAGGACTTTTTGCAAATATTGACCCCGGAGCACTAAAAGTTACTGTTCACATTAGAGACCCTTCTTTGTATTAACATCAAGAGCATTTCTTCACTTTCTCGGTAACATTTCTCTCACATTAGTGTTTACTTAGTATTAATTTAAACTTTATACATGTTCCCTTAGTCATAACTTCTTTGTTTTGTTTCTTTTTGTTCTTCGTCGTTTCATGATTATGATAATTTATGTTGTTCTTTTGAAATGATGGGCATGTTATAAACGAGTAGGGACAAAGTAGGATGCTTAAATGTGAAAGATTTGAGCAATTTTTGTTAAACCATAATTGTCCCTATATTGAAAGCCTAGCACGACCGCATCCCTGATTATGCGGTCCGCATCCGTTTTACACGGTCGCATTATTCTGTTATGCGGTTCGCATAGGCCTTGAGCCTAAATGATTGATACTTCCCAGCACGACCGCATGCCTAGTTTGTGCGGTCCGCCCCATGCCCCACGCGGCCGCATCCCATGTTTGTGCGGTCCGCGTAGGTAAGGTTAAGAAGGCATCAGTTTTTAATAGTATGGCCAATGTGGCTGCATGACCAGTTTGTTCGGACCGCGTTTGCCCCCACGCGGCTGCACCCCCTGCTTATACGGTCCGCATGGTTCTTAATCAGAGAGATGTTCATTTCCTAACTTGGTCAATGCGGTCCACATGCCTTGTTTGTGCGGTCCGCACTGCTATCGTCTACTCTCTATTTGTGTTTCTGTTCAGTACTTAAACTCTGCAATTTCCTGAATAAACAATGTTAGAATTATTTGTGTGCATAAAATGGTTAACAACGATGCCGTGGAGCTAAAAAACCCGGACAATGAGGTGAACCCTCACGGGGAGGAAAGGCTAAGCTGAAGAAACTCACCCCCCAATCAATACTAAAGACAAGAAAGCAAGTAGTGACAGATGAGGAGCAGTCGGGGAGTGAGTACCTTCCCTCTCGGGAACTATTAGCTAATTTGGGGCAAGTCCCCTCATTCCCAGTCCAAGCTCTACAGGTTGTATGGTCTGAGTCGTCTCATGGCTTAGCAGTGGGTAGCGGCAAGTACTCCACCTCTCCCACGGCTTCAGAATCTGGGGATAGTGCTGACTGTGATGATGAGGTCCCCGTTAGTGGGGTACCCGAGGTTTGTGGTATGGAACAAATGAGGAAAGTTGAAGTGTGGGAAGACCGCTTTGTTAGTCAAGTGGCCTTCCGCAAATTCCGGGAAATGTGGTCCGAAAGACATCTAATCTGTGAGAGGTACATCATAAACAAGGACTTATTTCCACTCCTACCCAAAGTCCATGAACAATTTCAGACTAGAAGCGGGTGGGACCACTTTAGTGACAGGTTGATAAATGCAAGCAAACATATGGTCAAAGATTTCTATACCAATGGAGCCTACACCAAAAAGAAGTCCACTACGACCAAAGTGAGGAACAAGAATGTTGTATTTTCGGGTAAAACACTTAATGACTATTTGGGTTTCAAGGATGAAGACGAGACCCAATACTTGGAGAAGCTGGAGATGAAGGAGGAGGTTCGCCCATGGTTGGCAGAGTTCTTGGCACATCCAGGTGTTTTTCTGGATTGGGTGGAGGCAGGGGTAAAAATTTTAAGGAAGAATTTGAATTTCGAGGTGAGAGGGTGACTCACCTTTGTTTGCAACAGGCTGGATCCCACTTCACATGACCAGACCATCCCTCTTCCCAGGGCTGTGATCATTGCTTCAATTATGGTTGAATTCCCTATCAATGTGGGGAATGTTATGTCCAGAGGGATTACTATTATAGGGATCGACAACGTGTGGAATTACCCTTCCCCCAAAACTATGACACTTTATTTTTGGGATTTGAAGGTGAAGAAAATGCCTTATGATGTGACAGTGTGCCCGGTGGCCTCCTTCTCCTGGTTCAGTATTCAAGGGCCAGACAACCCAAATGGGGACAAGAAAAGCAAGTCATCCACCTCTGCCCCGACTGGCCAGTTTGAGGAGCTAGTTGAGGTAGAGACTTCTGTCGAGCCTAATACAGAGTTTCTATCCATTCCAGTTGTTTCGGTCCCACTTGATAGGCTTTCCTGTTCTGTAGGCCATAGTTCTTGAGCTGTCCCTACAGTTCCCATTTCCTGGACCAACCCATTTACAGGCCAGCAACTAGCCACGGCATTGGCCAGTTTGAACAACTGGATGTCAGTTGCGACATCCAAGTTGTCCAGATTAGCCACTTCAGTTAAGGCCCAGTCTACCCCAACCACTGTCCAGGTTACTCCGTCTATTGAGGAAACACTGTAGATGCTCCCGACCAACCAGAAGAAGATAATTGAGACATAGACTGTCTTGACTAAGGCAGCTGGGGCACACAGCACAACTTTGAAGAAGTTGGCCCAGAAGCACAAGAAAATGATGAAGTCTAGGGCATCAAAAGAGTCGGTGAAGGTACTACGAGCAGATGTGGACAAGATAATGGCAGATCAAATGTTGTTAGACTTGTTTTTCGGGGACCCAACCCCCCAGCAGCAGTCGTAGTACCTGAGCCACAGCAGGATCAGGCACCCAGGCCACTAAGGAAGAAAAGGAAGTTGCCCAGCCCTGAGGAAGTCGTGATTGAGTTGGCTGAGGTTGAGGTCACTCCCTCTGGTGATGTACCAGATGTTACACCAGTCCAGTAGTAGGATCCTACAGTAGTTCTAGAGCAGCAGGCCGGAGACCAAACTGAGGTCTCGGTTACTACAGAGGATCAGGGAATGATAGGAGACCCCATGCATGTGGACCAGGATCAGGGAGCCCGCTATATCCTTTATCTGTGATTTTTATGCTTATTTTGGTAGTTGGCATTGGGTACAATGCCAGCTTTTATTTGTGGGGGTGCGCCTACTATTTTGATTTTGATACATTTGGATGACTGTACATATATATTTGACTTTTAGTTTCTGTTTTTGGATTCGATAGTTGGCCTGTATATAACTTTTCATTTTGGCTACTTTTTTGACTTTATGTATATATTCATTCCCCATTATATGTTCTACTCCATCATTGTACATATTCATTCGGTTTTTTGATTTTTGTTAAAAGTTTTCATTTTCAGCTTAGTAGTGAGGCTCATAGCCTTTTATTTTGGTTGTGGTGTTTGCAATAAGCCCTTGGTTTTCTTAATGCCATGGTTCTTTCCAATGATAAAGTATTGTGCGAACTGGGTGGCTCTTCCCAATGATAGATGGCATGACAACCTGCTTAAGGGGTTGAGTCCGTGTTTGATTTTTCTTCTTTTGATTTTCAATATTTCGTAGATAAGGGGACCTCGGGCAAGCTTCACTTGGGCCTAACACATTTGCCTTTGATCCCATGGTGAAAGACATAATGTTGTGTTTATGGTGGTGAAAGTAGTGGCCTTGAGACTCTTGTGTTAACCAAACAATCATCATATGGTGGTGTGGGGGCATTGTGCGCTTGAATTGTAACTAAGATCGTTGTGGGCCCTCGACTCGATGTCTTTAGAAATCCTTGAGTGTGTGTAGTGAGAATTCAAATTGTGAGTCAAAGCTCCGAGCCGATGGTCTAGAACTTGCCCCGAGTGTTTGCTGAGGCGAAATCCTAGGTGAAATTTAGCTTGAGAAGTGAGTATAGGCTCTCATTGATTCGAAATGCTAAGATTGAACAATTCCGTGACCTACCAATAAAATGATCCCTAGCTAACCCCTTTGTGACTTAAACCTTCCTCTTTCAAGAACAAAAGCTACAAGCCTACACACGCTCTTAATGATACCTTCTCTTGGCACCCAAATCTTCCCTTGAGTAGATAACAAATGTCTAAGTTTGGGGAGGGAGACAAGAAAGGAAACAATGTGGTAAAAGGTACAAAAGCAAAAGAAAAGGAAGGCAATGAAAAAGGGAGAAAAGATAAGACAAAGAGAAAGGCCAAATTGAATAAGGTCAAAAAGGGGATTCAAAGAAAACAAAAGTGAAAAAGGTTGTGAAAAAGTAGAAAAAGGAGAAATGTGTTGAATTGCATAAGAAATAGTGACATTGTGTCTCTATGACCCCTCGAAAAAGAAGTGAGTACTCAAATGAGTCAAGAAAGTGTGCCAAAATGAATCAAAAGAAGTGCTTTTGGGAAGATTGAACCCACTTGAACAAAACATATCCTACCCTTACCCATAAGCATTTACAATGACTCCAAAAAAGCTCTATATGATCTTGGGTTCGACGGAACCTACATTAGTGGAAACTTATATAAGAGGCAAGCATATGGTACCTAAGGCCGGACTTGTGACCTTCTTTGTGAGAAAAATGAGAGAAAAATTCATCAACCTCGATTTGCGTGTCATTACTCTAAAAGGTGAGGTTCGCTTAGGGATAGTTGAAGATGTGTGAGTTTGGGTTCCACAATGACCAAGGTATTTGAGAAAAGCTCCTTGATGAAACGAGTCAACCCTTGATGCTCTTGTGTCGCACTTGATCCACAGTTTTTTTTTCAAAAGCTTAAAATGTGTTAATGATGCATTCGTATTGAGGACAATTATTAGTCTAAATTGATGCGTGATGAGGTTACTTTAGGATAAGCTGGAATACTTGGATGTTTCCCTTTAAGGGTTGGGTCTTATTTTATTTGCTTGAGGACAAGCAAAGGCTTAAGTTTGGGGGAGTTGATAACTGTGATTTTAACACGTTTTATGCCCATACTTGCCTATGCTTTATGTATGAATTGCCATAAAATAGACCCAGAATGGCTTACAAGTTGAGCTTGATTGCAGGTTTGAGCGACAAGATGACAAAAGTCAAAAATCCGCTCGAAACGGAGTGAAACCTACTTAAGTGTCAAAGATCATTGAAGTGATGAAATTCAGAGCTTGATGCAGACCGTACTATCATGTCATGCGGCCGCTTCAAATAAGTTCGGAGAAGGCATAAGTCATTTGTCCAGTTCGTATAGCTATGCAATCATGACATGCGATTGCGCCAAAGAAGTTCAGAGACTTATATTTTCCAATAGCAATTGATGCGGCCACATTCAAACTCACGCGGTCCATGCCCAATCAATGCGGCCACACTGCAGGGTCATGTGGGATGCACCAGAAGAGTTTAGAGCCTATTACATGCCACTCATGCGCCCGCACAACAAAATCACGCGACTCGCGCTGGTTTCCATGCGGTCGCGTGTCAATTTCACGTTGTTCGCATCACCTATTTTAGAGAGCAAGAATTAAAAGTCAAATAGTCAAGTGCAGCTGCGGTCATGTTTGTGCGGCCCGCACTGACCCACATGGGTATTTTTTCCGTTTTTTCCAGCCAACTATAAATAGAACATTTGCCATTTTTAGGTTAAATTTTTGTACACCTGATAGCTGCTGCGCTCGTGAGACATTTGTATTAGCCTATTTTGGGTATTTTGAGCTTATTTCATCATAGATTCTTGTAGTTTAACATAAGTAATTAATTAATATGGGCGTTTCATCTTCTATTTCCTCAGTTTTTTCTCTAATTATGTCTAGCTAAACCCATTAGCTAGGGTTGTGGCTCATCCTTAGTGTGGGTAATTGATGGGTGTTGCTTATTAATGATAGATTGATATTGGGTTTTTGTTATTTAGGTTAATTTTATGATTTAAGGATTGGTGGTTGCAAACATTGATTCTAGCTTAGCGGGTCTTGACCCTTCTTGAGAAAGAGAGTCTAGAACCCCAAAATTGACCCAACAGGGAATTGAGATGGACCCATGAGAAATAGTAGTCCCAATTAACGGGTTAAACCTTGAGAGAGTAATCACCCTACTTGAACCCTAGTTGCTTGGTATAATTGGCCTACCCAATTGATCTCGAGAGAGTCAATTGGGCAAAATCGTTCTCTCTACCGAGATGTGTGGGAGTGGGTATAATTGCGCAACAGTTATAATATTGATCCCAAATATGTCAATCTATTGTTAGTAGTTTCTACCCGTTAGTTAACCACCTAGGTGATGCCATTGACCCTAGTGCCTTTCCCTATATTAATTACATCTTAGCAAATATTTCTTTTAGCATAATTTAGTATTATTCTTAGTTGATAGTAGTAGTGATAACAAGAAAATCCAAAAATATTAAAGTACAATTAGAAACACAAACGCATTCCTAGTCTATACAAATACTGAACTCCATTCCAAGCTCCATGTGAAAAATCGACCCCGATACCACTATTCGAGTAAAAGTCTTAGTGCCCGCTCTTCCTACCGTAGTGTAAGATTGAGTTTGCCGCGATCAATATGCAAATATTTCCAATTTTCCCCTAAGATATTTTAATTACCATTGATGTTCTATCTCTCTGATCCTATTTGATTGAAATACTTTAGTTCAAAAATCTCGTATCTTTGTCTATTTAGGAGAAAACTGAAAAAGAAGGCAATCTAGAGTTGCCATAATAATAATGTAGTTAGCTCAAGTGATGTTACATGCTATTTTAGGAGATGATGGATAACACTCCTATCTTCAATTTAATGCTCTGAGCGAAAAACAGTACATAAGGAAAGCTATCACCAACTTGCTGCCTGCTTATATTTGGTTGCTCAGGAAGTAGTGAAAGAGTTAATACATTGCAATACATGATAGTTTGGGTTGGTCGGCCTATTTCAACTAAAATTGTTGTAAATTTTCCCTGGAAACATTAAATTTTGTAGGAATTATGCACAACTTTGCTGGGATAGTAGAAGACTGAGAAGTTCAATGAAAGTCCAAGTCTAAATGGGTAAGATGTGTGCTAGCTGTTACAGCAGTAGCCTACAAAAATAGAGCAATAAGCTTAATTAAGAACACGACAAACAGCTAAATAAATAAAAAAATAATTTGTAATCATAAACAACAAGGAAACAAATGCTGCAGCTAGACATAGAAGAATATTGAGCCAAATAAGATAGCGTGGAACAAAAGAAACCTCATTAGCTGCCTCTTTATGATTAATCCATGATTTGAACTCTGCTAAATTGCGATAGTAATCTCCCTTCCTGGAGATGAAGTAAAAGGATGTAAACTTGTAATTTCAGCAATCAATTTTTGGGGACAAAAACAAAAGAAAGACAATAATGTCAAATGTTTGGCATGCATTTTGAAGGCAAATTGGCCTGCAATTGAGGAAGCAACTGCAGTTTCAAGTGAAACATGGTTGTTGAACCTTTCATATGTGAATGTCCAGTGATTGCTTTGTTATTTTTCTTCAATTATTTCAGTTGTGTTATTCCTAAAGTTGTAAATTTTGCATTTTGTGAGCTGCTGTCCAGTTCAAAAGCTGCTGATAACTCTAGTATTTTGAGTTTTGAGTGTGATTTCTACACTATATTGCTACCAGTTCCTCCTGAAAACTTTTGTACATTTGCCTGCTTAATTTTTAAGCTATGAACTTATTTTGCACTAAGTGTGGCAACAATTATTTCTTTTTATTAAAATAAATTGTTTGGTTAGTTGCTTTGACAAAATTGCTTCGCTGTAAATGTTTGGCATGCATTTTGAAGGCAAATTGACCTACAAATGAGGAAGTAACTGCAGTTTCAAATGAACAAGGTTGTTGAACCCAGATTTGTGACTTGATCCTAACATGTTAAGATTCAGTGCACGCTCATCCGTAGAAGCCTCCTCTGCATAACAAGTTGATGTTCAAGTAAACAGCCGACCATCTGCTGGTAGTAACAATCAAGGTAAGTACGTACCAAATGTTATACATCTTCTTCTATTTCTTCTTCTTCTTCTTCTCCTCATTCATTGGCTGGGATTTTGCTTTGGTTATCCTTTTTTTTTCCTATTGACGTGCCTATTTCAGTATTAGAATCTGTTTTTCGAATTCAATGTGCAAACTGATGTCATATGTGAACCTCCTGGACTCGATCTTCTTCCCAGTTTCTGAGTTTAATAATAAAATTTAATCCCACAAACTTCATTTTTAGATTGCACTAGAAGTTGGTTGGTGAAGTCCCCATCCCATCTTTAAATGAATAGATAAGTGAAATTTTGATTTCTTTCCATCGAAAACATCTTGTTTAGAGATAATATTCTTAATGCAAGATGGGCTTAAATGGTGGCCTCATTTTTGCCTAATAGTCTGCTTATTCATTGGCTTATTTTCTTTTACTCCTTCTACCCTTTTAACAGAAACATGGATTGATAATATTTAGATGGGAGAAGTGATAGTTATTTTTATTAATACATTTTCTTTGGGAGAGGAGGAAAGATTAGAATAGTTAAAAATTAATGAAGACAAAGACTAAGGATATGTGTGAGAACGCAATACTTTTTGACTTAGAACTTGAATCAACCCTTAAGTTTCATAAGGAAAAAAAATTGAAATACACCAGTTTAGAAGGTACTATGGTCCTAACTGCATTAGTAAACAGTTCATGGCACCAGCTCAAAAAGTTCCCACATCTTCCTAGTGATAAATTTGAACTTTTTGAATTCTGTCTTTTTTGTAGGTACCTTTTTGGAAGGTTATGTTTAAAACCCGTGGTTTCATTTGAGGGTTTATTTTGAAAAATTTTAATCAAACCCTTAGCTTCATTTGAGGGTTGATTTTGGAAACGGCAAGTCCCCAAGCCTTTTCATGGGGCAATCTGTATAAATAATTCATAGTTTTTCGACTAAGTTTTACTTAGTCTTAAGCTTTTTAATATTTTAGAAGTTTTCTCGTTATTATCTTGAACTTCTATTTAGTTTATTCTTGCCTTTATTTCTAAGGACTTATAAAATAATCTGCATTTTTATTCTTTTGAAAATGCTTCTCTTAACTTCATGAATAACTAAATTTAACATGAATTTTATATAAGTGGGCCCTTTTATATTTCGACACTTAATGAAGGAGACGCCTCAACTTTACAATGGTGTTAACATACGGTGGAGAAATAAAAACACACATGTTTCTTTTGAAATAACATTGACAAGTTTTTATTTGAACTTTGTCTAGTTTTAAATAATACTTCATATGTATTTGAATTACATCTATAACTTTTTCGCACCTATTTTTCTTGTAACAGATTTTTAAAAAAAATAAAAACATGAGAGTTTTCTTTATTACCCGTTTCATAATAATAAAAATATGAGGTTTTTCTTTATAACTTGTTTTAGTACATGTATTTTACCCTAACTATAGTAAGGTTTTATTTGGCCTTGGCTTGTGACTTTGCGACTTTTACTCTGCACTTGACTCTTTCAGGCTTGGTTTTTCCTCTTCTTTGCCTTCTTTATACGCATGCCCATGTATATTATGTAGTCCCCCAAGTTTTTGAGCATCGAGCACTTAATTGTTTCTCTCATTTGGTCATTTTCTAAAAAGAAAAAATATACGGGACACGGAGGTGCGATTATAGATGAAGACTACTAAACCCGTTTGTATTTCTATCAAAATAACTGTAACCCTAGGCCAGGAATTTTAGTTTATTCCGTGTGCCTTACATGTTGTGACTCATCATTTAGTACGGGTTAACTTTTTACCTATCATCTAAAATCGTTAGTAAGATTTTAACAATTCAAAAATAAATTTTAAAATATGGGTACCTGGCCGTGGGCATTCCTTAGAAATAATATCTCTTCAAGTGAACATCGTTCCACTACGAACGTAGTACATTGCCATCCATTATTTCCAACTCATATGCTCATTTTCCTTCAATACCACAAATCTTATAGGGTCCTTCCTATGTTGGACTTAATTTACCCGCGTTAGCTGCCTTTGTAGATTGAAAAACCTTTTTAAGCACGAAGTCCCTCACTTTGAAGAATCTGAGGCGTGCTTTTAGGTTGTAATACTATTCTATGACTTGCTTTTGTGCAGCCATTCTTATTAATGTAGCTTCTCTCCTTCCCTCGAGTAAATCTAGATTGACCTGCATCTCCTCGTTATTAGATTCTTGTGTCCCCTATGTGAATCGTGTACTTGGTTCCCCTATTCAAATAGAATTAAAGCCTCATCTCCATAAATCAATGAAAATAGTGATTCTCCTATGCTTGTTTTTGCAGTTGTGCGATATGCCCATAAAACTCCAGGTAAAACTTCAGGCCTATTACCTTTTGATTCCTTTAATTGTTTATTTAAATTATTGATAATAACCTTGTTTGTTGATTCTTCTTGTCCATTACCCATCGAATGATAAGGTGTAGACATAATCCATTTAATTTGCCAACTTTGAAAGAATTTTGTGATTTGAGATCTAATAAATTGAGGGTCATTATCACATACGATCTCTTTTGGTACATCGAATCAGCATACGATATTCAGCCAAATAAAATCTTTGACTTCCTTATCTCGCACCTATTTAAATGCTCCTGCCTCCACTCATTTAGTAAAATAATCATTAAGTACGAGCAAGAACATTACATGTCCTTTTGCTTGTAGTAATAGACCCACGATATCCATTCCCCATTTTATAAATGGCCATGGTGCAGTGGCTGGATGTAATAACTCCACGAATCTATGCATACTGTTATCGTACCTTTGACATTTATCACATTTTGACACGAAATTTTCTGCTTCTTCTTCCATTTTAGGCCAGTAATAACCTACCCTAATTAAGGTTCTTACCAGTGACCTTCCTCCTGCATGATTCCCGCAATGTCCCTCATGTATCTCTCTCAGTACATACTCCGTTTATGAAGGTCCTAGGCATCTTGCTAAGGGACCACCGAAAATTTTACGATATAAATTGCCTTGCTTTAAGCAATATCGACCAGCCTTTTTTCAAAGCACATGAGCCATTTTCTTATCATCAAGGACGGTACCATACTGCAAAAAAAGCAACAATCTCGTTCCTCCAACCCCAAGTTAAATTATTAAAAGTTACCTCATTCTTATCAGGATAGAGAACTGAATGAAATAAATGTATAACGAGGAATTTGCATCGCTTGCCACATTAGCTGCAGATGCGAGATTAGCTAGGGTGTCCGCTTCAACATTTTCATCCCTTGGTATTTGTATAATTTTCTAGGTTTGAAATGGCTTTATCAATTCCCATACCTATTCTAAGTATTGTTTCATCCTTTCCTCCTTAGTTGTATAAATCCCCCAACATTTGATTAACCACTAGTTGTGAATCACTCTTTATTATAATCTAATTTATGCCAAGTTCTCGCACCAATTCTAGACCTGCAATCACAGTCTCATACTCCGCTTCATTGTTAGTTATGGAATGCCATTTAATAGTTTGTCGAATGGTTTCACCGGTAGGTGGTACCAAGATAATCCCTAAACATGCACTTTTTACATTAGAAGAGCTATCAACGAATAAAGTCCAAGTTCTCGGGTTAGCTCCATTGAATACCTGCAATTCTTTTTCTGCTTCTAATTGAATCCCCTGCTAATATCAGCCACGAAATCAGAAACGTGTGTACATTAAAAATGTTCCAAATCACATAGTCATTTTTCGCTTATATGTGGATGATATGCTCATAATGAGTAATGATATTTCCAAAATGAATGCTACTAAGCGTATGCTAACTAGCAAGTTTGATATGAAAGACTTGGGAGTTGCTGATTTAATTCTGGGAATTAAGATCCATAAGACTTCTCAAGGAATGGCATTGTCACAATGTCATTATATTAAAACAGTACTTAAAAAATTCAAGCACTTGGGTTTTAAAGTTGCAAAGACTCCAATTGACGTGAATCTTTCATTAGCAAAGAACAAAGGCCAAATCATATCACAATTAGATTATGCTCGTGTGTTGGGTTGCTTAATGTACATCATAAATTGTACACACCAAATATAACTTGTGCATAAGTAAATTGAGTTGATATACGAGCAATCCAGGTGAATCTCATTTGGATGGCCATGAAACATGTTTTGAGGTATTTAGAACATACCTAGGACTTTGCTTTGCACTACAGTAAATATCCTACGATTATTGAGGGATGATGTGATGCAAAATGGATCACTGGATCAATCGATTTCAAGTCCACAAGTGGATATGTATTCACTATTGGTGGAGGAGCGGTATCTTGGAAGTCATCCAAACAAACTTATATTTCCTGCTCTACAATTGATGCTGAATTCATAGCCTTAGATAAGGTGGGTGAAGAAGTTGAATAGCTCTAAAATTTGTTAGAAGATATTCCATTTTGTCCCAAACCATTGGTACCAATATGCATACATTGCAATAGTCAAACGGCAATTGGAAGGCCTGGGAGTGTTATGTATAACAGTAAATCTTGTCATATACGACAAAGACATAAAACCATTAAACAATTACTCTCTAGAGAAATTATCACGATTGACTATATAAAGTTAAGTGATAATATGTCAGATCCACTTAAAAAAGGCCTAACAAGAGAGGTAGTTGAGAAGTCATCAAGGGGAATAGAACTGTGGCCGAGAACAAGTCATAATGGAGGTAACTCTACCTAGAAGACTGGAGATCCCAAGATCTAGGTTCAAAGAGATCAATAAAAGTCATTTATGATGGTTCAACATTGTCAACTAAACTTTTGGTCCATTCTCGTGATGAGACAATGTTCATTACCAAGGATAAATCATTAAGGCTTTTTAATAATTTTTAAATTTGATACTGGGGTATATTAAATAGTGTATCTATGGGATGTCATGTTTAGGAATAACCTATGTAAGTGTAAAGTGTTAGCCGCTTCAACGAGAATTTTGTAAGGCCAGTTCTCTACGCACTTATGAAACCAGGCGGTGTTCATGGCTAAAACAAATACAACAATGAGAACCAAAATGGTTAAGGGTTGGTTATGTGACTTGTGGTTGTCTAGGTAAACACCAAACTTCGACGGTTCAATGATATTAAATCTATCGATTGATCGAGTATATTTGACATAAGTTCACTATGAAAAGTTCAAAGGGAACCTACTTATCCATATGCAATTAATCCTTGCTTGCGAATCACACAGTTTTTTCATGCATACGTCCGTGATATATCCATTACTTATTCATGTGGGGGATTATTGGGTTTTTTGTATTTAATATATTAAATACATAATAAAGGCTGAATGGGAAATAAAACTTTTGAGTGAAATTTTAGGTTCCCCCATGGCAAATGGACATGGTCCCATATTGGAAGACAAAGAGGTTTGTTATGGGTATATAAGCAATTTATCTTCTTCTAGCTCTTAAAGAGTTGAGTATAAGGCAAGCCTCACACCGTCGTCGTCGTCGCTCACTCAGCTCGGCTTCGGCTTCGGATTCGGGTTTGGATTTGGATTTGAATTTGGTCAAATGATCGATTGATTGATTAATTTTTTGGATAAAATTTATTTGTTAATAGTAAAATATTAAGAGAAATTTTATTAAATATTTGTTTTAATAATATAATACTAACATTAAAATAAATATTAATATTAAATCCAATTCAGTTATCCAAATTTCAGTTTTCTATTTTTGTAACATAAAATTAATTACCCTTCAATTTTTCCTCTTTATTGTTGAGTAAATGACCATTTATGTAATGACATTTATGTTGTGTCCATTTTGCATAAATAGCCATTATGAAGAGTTGCACATCTTCAGATTTCAGCCCAACTTTGGCTATAAATACAACACTATTCTGCTAAGAATTTCACTATGATTTTCTGAGTCTCTCCTCCATCTTCTGCATAGTTTAAACATCAAACAAAGCAACAATAAGTGTGATCTGCTATCTAACTTTGTGTTCACTGAAACACTGGGGGTTGAAGTACTACTACACCGGTGTGTAATTCATTCTATCATGGGAGGAAATAATTCATAACATTGGGTACTAGGATAAGATTAAATTCTATTAGGAAACATTGTGAATTCAATGGGCTCGAATTGATTTTCTGATATTTAGTTGTTTATTTCTGTTTATTCTCATTCATATTTTTAGAATTATTTTACAAATGGAAAAGGGCTAAAAGTACCCCTATCGTATGTTAAATGATTTATAAACCCCCCCCCCCCCCCCGTCTATCTATCCATCTGAATATGTACACCATGTTATTTCTAATATCTAATCTACCCCCACGACTAACGGAAATCCAGCTAGGCATCTTATTAAATGACGTGTCATTATTTCATTTGTCCATGCGGACCAGTGGGGCTCACGTCTTGTTTGGGTTTGTTTTTACCCATTAAACTGATGCGATCCATTTCTTTTACCCTAAACCCACGACAAAATACTTACTTTTTACCACTTCTCTCATTTCTCTTCTGTTTCTTCTATCTAAAGTATCAATGATGATTTTAGGGCTTTCTTAGGGTCCTTCATCTGGTCCGATTTGGTGAGCTCAAAACAGGAAGACCTTTGATTTTCAGCTATATCTTGCATTATTATTCGGTTAATATATATTGCATTATTATTTCCAGCTATATCTTGCATTATTTTAGGACATTTGATTAAGTATTTACCTTAATCGAATAATAATGCAAGATATAGTTGAAAAACAAAGGTCTTCCTCTTTTGAGCTCACCAAATCGGACCAACACCCCAATTTATATAAAACCTAGGTTCTA
Source organism: Nicotiana noctiflora (assembly GCA_032618575.1). Taxonomy (NCBI): domain Eukaryota; kingdom Viridiplantae; phylum Streptophyta; class Magnoliopsida; order Solanales; family Solanaceae; genus Nicotiana; species Nicotiana noctiflora. The sequence goes on from JASVEL010007404.1 coordinate 25,434, forward strand.
CCAAAAAACCCCAATTTCACCCATGAACATCCTTGATTTCAAGCGGAAAACATATTTAATGATGTGAAAAGTTGTAAGAATTGAGTAAACATCGACTTACAAGTGATTTGTGATGAAGTTTGCTTTTGAAAAATTGCCTATGGTGTTTGGGTTTTGAAAGAATGGTGAAAAGTGGTGAAAATTTGACTAAGTATAAAATTTGCTGGGCCTCGGATATGGGAAATGCGAACGTAGGTTCGCATTTGCTAAGTTGTCAGGGAGCTCAAACGAAGAAGAAAGGAGAGCGAACAAGGAGAACTACAAGGTGGCGAGGAAGGAAGCGAAACTGGCGGTCACGGAAGCTAAAAATGCAGCGTTTGGGCGCATGTACGAGGAATTGGGGGAGAAAGGCGGGGACAGAAAGTTATTCCGATTGGCTAAGGTGAGGGAGAGGAAGGCGCGGGATCTAGACCAAGTTAGGTGCATCAAGGACGAGGATGGTAGGGTTCTGACGGGGGAGTCGCAAGTCAAGCGGAGATGGCAGGAATACTTTCGAGACCTGCTTAACGAAGAGGGGGATCGAGTCTTAGAGCTAGGGGAGCTGGGGCATTCAGAGTGTCCTAGAGACCTCGGGCACTGCAGGCGCATTAAGGAGGAGGAGGTCTTGAGGGCGTTGCGTAGGATGAGTAGGGGTCGAGCGACTGGGCCAGACGAAATTCCGGTGGAGTTTTGGAAATGCATGGGTAGGTCGGGAGTGGAGTGGTTGTCCAGGTTGTTCAACGTGATCTTTAGGACCAAGAGGATGCCGGAGGAGTGGAGATGGAGTACAGTGGTTCCCTTGTACAAAAACAAAGGGGATATCCAGTGTTGCAACAACTATAGGGGTATCAAATTAATAAGTCACACCATGAAGGTCTGGGAGAGGGTGATCGAGGCGAGGGTGAGGGAGATGTCATCTATATCTGTGAACCAGTTTGGTTTCATGCCGGGTCGCTCTACTACAGAAGCTATCTACCTTGTGAGGAGGGTGGTGGAACTGTTCAGGGATAAGAGGAAGGAACTGCATATGGTGTTTATCGACTTGGAGAAGGCGTACGATAAGGTCCCTAAAGAGGTTCTGTGGAGATGCTTGGAGGCGAAGAGCGTGCCAGAAGCCTACATCAGAGTGATCAAAGACATGTATGATGGAGCCAAGACTAGGGTTAGGACGGTGGGTGGCGACTCGGACCATTTTCCGGTGGTTATGGGGCTACATCAAGGATCTGCGCTAAGCCCTCTCTTATTTGCCTTGGTAATGGATGCTCTAACTCGCCATATTCAAGGGGATGTGCCATGGTGTATGCTCTTTGCTGACGACATAGTCTTGATAGACGAGACGAGGGCCGGTGTTAATGCGAGGTTGGAGGTCTGGAGACAGACCCTCGAGTCTAAGGGTTTTAAACTAAGCAGGTCTAAGACGGAATATCTAGAGTGCAAGTTTAGCGCCGAGTCGAGCGAAGTAGGCTGGGACGTGAAGCTGGGATCTCAGGTCATAGCCAAGAGGGACAGTTTCAGATATCTTGGATCGGTGATTCAAGGGGACGGAGAGATTGACGGGGATGTCACTCACCGTATAGGAGCGGGGTGGTTGAAGTGGAGGCTCGCATCGGGAGTCTTGTGTGACAAGAAAGTTCCACAGAAACTCAAGGGGAAGTTTTATAGAGCGGTGGTTAGACCTGCCATGTTGTATGGGGTGGAGTGCTGGCCTGTGAAGAACTCTCATGTCCGGAGAATGAGAGTTGCGGAGATGAGGATGCTCAGGTGGATGTGCGGGCTCACCAGATTAGATAATATTAAGAATGAAGTTATTCGGGAGAAGGTGGGGGTGGCCCCAGTGGATGAGAAGATGCGAGAAGCGAGACTCAGGTGGTTTGGGCATGTGCGGAGGAGAAGCCCTGATGCACCGGTGAGGAGTTGTGAGCGACTGGTGGTGGTTGGCGCGAGTCGAGGCAGAGAGAGGCCTAAGAGGTATTGGGGTGAGGTGATTAGGCAGGATATGGCTAGAATGGGGATTTCCGAGGACATGACCCTTGATAGGAAAGTTTGGAGGTCTAGTATTAGGGTTGTAGGGTAGGGCCTTCTAGAATTCGTAGTACGTCTGTTAGGGGCTGATTGGGGTTTGGTAGCGATCTCTATAGTTAATTAATGTATTGTATTGTGCCTCTTATGGTAGTAACCGATTGGTATTATTGCATGTCATTCTACTTTTGGTTTTATGTTTAGATAATTATTTATTTGATTTATCCGGATTTACTAACATTGTTTTGTTTTGTTTTATTTGTTGATTTTCTCTCTCTTTTTCTGAGCCGAGGGTCGGCCGGAAACAGCCTCTCTACCCTTTCGGGTAGGGGTAAGGCCTGTCGTATTACCCTCCCCAGACCCCACTTTGTGGGAACATACTGGGTAGTTGTTGTTGTTGTTGTTGTTGTCAGGTCTGGGAAAAGCGAGACAGAAGTTCGCATTTGCGAACATTTGGCCCAGGTACAGACTTCACATTTGCGAAGTCTTGATCGCATTTGCGATCCGGTCCCCTTCGCTTTTGCGAACAAATTTGATCGCATTTGCGATCTGGCCCAGGTTTCCCTTATCTTGCATTTGCGATAGAAGAACGTCGCATTTGCGATCCCATGTAAAAATTCCCATCTTCGCAGTTACGATTCAATGTTCACATTTGCGAACTCGCAATTGCGAGCCCTATCTTTGCATTTGTGAAAATCACAGAAGTCAGCATACCAAATTTTCAAAAACATGAGAAATGCAATATGATGCCTATCCAAAACTCACCCGAGCCCTCGGGTCTCCAAACCAAACATGCACACAACCGTAAAAACATCCTATGGACTTACTCGTACGATCAAATTGCCAAAATAACATCATTCACATAGAATCAAGCCTCAAAACTCATGATTTTTCTTCTAAACTTCATAAACTTTCAAACTTGGAACTTATAGTCAGAAACACGTCAAAAGACGTCCGATTTCAACCAGACATCACAGAAAATGATTAAACAATATATAAGACTTGTACCGGGCGTCAGAACTAAAATACGAGCTCGATACCATAGTCGTTTAATCAATTTTTATTTTCATTTTCCTTAATTATTTTGAGAAAAATAATTTAATAGAAAAATTCTTTTAATCAGGTTCTAGACCTGATTTTTCGACTTCGGCCACATGCCCGAGTCCCATATTTTTTCTACGGACCTTCCAGGAATGTCCAATCTCTGGTCTGGGTCCGTTCACCAAAAATATTGACCAAAATCAACTATAATCATATTAATATCAAAATTCTTCAAATTTTTCATGAAATTCACATATTTCAACATAAAAGCTTTCTAGCTACGTGCCTGGACCACTCACACAAATTGAGGCAATAGTAAATAAGGTTTTCAAGGCTTCGAATGCACGGAACGGATGAAAAAATAGGTGATGACCCTTTGGGTCGTCACACGCAAATGCGAGGAACTCATTGCAAATGCGATGCCCCCAGTGTCAGCCAGTCATTGCAAATACGACATATGTATCGCAAATGCGAAAGTCCAGGTTTTTTGAGGGGTTCGCAATTGCGAACCCTGGTTGCAATTGCGATATTAGAGACCTGTATATTCACACTTAGATTCCATTTCAACCATTTTTCTTATCTCTTCAAAACCAAAACGATTTAGGGCAACTTTTCAAAGGTAATTTTTTCTCCTAATCAACTGTAAGTTATTTCTAACTCGTTTCCTTCAATCGTTAACATCTTTTCACATGATTTCAACTCAAAATCAAAGTTTTTCATGGGAAAAATTGGGTATTTTGGGTAGAATCTAGGTTTTTCAAATTTTTTGGGATTTGGACCATGATTTGAGTTCCCATTTCAAAAAAATTATATATTTGAGTTCGTGAGTGAATGGGTACTCGGGTTTTAGTTCGCATCTCGGGTTTTGACCATGTGGGTGGGGGTCACTTTTTTACTTTTTGGAAAAAACTTTAGAAAACTTGTTGTCACACCTCTCTTTTTACTACCCCGGGGGCTTTGTACCGATCCGTTTGGAAAGATACGTAGGGTATACCTCAGTGTTCAAATACCCGAGAAAGATATAACAACAAAGAGGAAGGAGTTTCTCCACATAAAGGACAATCGGTTCGGGATTTTTATTTAATTTTCAGAGTCGCCACTTGGGAAGATAATGGTGTCCCAAGTCACTGGTTAATCCCGAATCCGAGGAAGCTGACTCTGTTATTACAGTCCGCGAAATAGAAACCTGGATAAGGAACTCTGTTAACCCGAGAGAAGGTGTTAGGCACTCTCGGATTCCGTGGTTTTAGCACGGTCGTTCAATCATCGTTCTCAATCTTATTTGACTTGCTATAAATTTTAAACAATATGTATATATTTTCACTTTTAATATTTTTAAAGAATTGCGACATTGCGAAAACACACCTCGAGCCACACCGCAACCAGTACGCATGTGACCCTTAGTACATTTCGGCTTTGCCGGGATTTGGGATTTGTGTCGCACCAAGTGCACACTCGTATTTGAGGAAAGTATATTAAATCGTTCCTAATAATGTATAGCGGCTTTTAGGTCTTTTGGGAGAAGCTATGAAATTTACTATTAGCTTTCCCGTATCTATTTACATTTTTACTTTATTACTAAAGGGGGCCCCACTATTTGGTGTCATGTGAGACTCATCCCGATTAATTATTTCACTATATTTTCTATACTGGTTTTTTCCTTAATTATTTATTATCCACTATCATTTCAGAATTGGACCCAGGCCCTTGTCATGGTCATAATTGGGCCTGGGCCTCTGCACCTATTTTAATAGATTGCTGGATTTGTCCGGGTCATAGAGACCCAGACTGTCTTCAGGCTTTCGTACAACAGCCCACTCAGTTTCATACTATAATTCGGGCCCATGTTGCGTATTAAGCCCAAACCAGATCGAAGTAATAACAACGAAAATAGAAATGAAAAACTCATAGTAAAGCAAAAATACAGAATTAAGAAATGAAATCAAACTATTCTTTATTCATCAAAGGGGGAAATACTATACAAAATGATTAATGTTGACTTTAAACCACGACAATTGATGCATATGAGAATCGACAACTTCTACACTTTTGTATTCTGACTTATACCAATACTGAAGTTACTTAATTAAGAAATCATGAGAAAAACAGTTTAATTATGTAAGGCATTATCTAACTAAACAGTTTTGTTATTTACTACAACAACTCTGATTATCTAAGACTACGTGATTTAATGATATGTACATATTGTATTACTGATTTTACTATGACTTTAGCTCATACAGTGTTACTAACTCAGTCACGAATGAATTATCGCTTTATCTAACAGTTTTCTTTTCTTTTTGAACTTGTTTACATCTAAATGCTGATCCACAAACGTGATTAACTATGTGAGCATGACTTATATTACTACTGTGAGAGAGCTATTAACGATTTAGACCATAGTTAATTAACTTGTTTTTAAGAGTTTTACTTACTTTAACTAGGTGATATGCTATCTACGACTACACTACTACTATCATACTATCTATTACATTGTTTATGTTCGATTCCCTACTTATATATACCATACAAATTACAGATCTAAACTATATTAGACTATTAATCAAAAGTAAGACAGAATTACAGAATAACAGTAAATGAGTTTAAATTTGAACTTCATTTCATCCAAACTTCAGCATTACATTGCTGCAGACATAGAGTGTACCTGATTCAGCAAAAGGGAAACCGATTAGTTCTAGGGAAATAGGAGTAAACAGCAGCAACAGACTCAACAAGCAAGAGCAACAGTGTAAGATTGAATTCCAAACGAGCAACACAACACAGCAAACAGCAGATATGAAACCCAGAAGAAATCGAGCAGAAATCCCCACAAACGAACAACTTAAACAGTAATCCTCACTCGAAAATTGCAGAAAAACTATTTGCTATTGCTAGTGTATTGCACTCTGAATTTTGCTATGTGAAAAACCAACACTTAATCAGTGTTAGAAGAGGGTATTTATAGGTATAGATTAGCAGAATTCTTGGGGGGAAAGAATAGGGATTAATCCCATTTCCCTCCCCTTAAAACTTACTAAATCTACACTTTACACCCCAATTCAGTTACAAGATCCCTTCCAGCATGTGCTGGAAGGTTCTTTTTTATTCTATTTTGAAGCTTTTACCAAAGTGTCCCTAATTGTTATTGATTTTTACTGATTTCCCTTTCTAGTGAGACTATTATACCCTTAAATCTCTGGAAAATAGCAGAAATCAGGAGTACAAATGTCTCATATATCCCTTTATGCTCTATTTAATCTACCATTTTACCATTTTAAGTTCCCTTTATGCCCTTAAGGACATAGCTGAATTACCCAACCTACCTAGGTCATGTTTTCAGCATTTTCAACCTTATTTAACTAAGGGCCAGTCCTTGCATTAGTATTTAAGGACTGGCAAATTTTGACTTAAGGAATTATTTTAGTTTTAACCATTTTTGCTTCATTTTCTGTTAATTAAGAACCTTATTTCATTTTTAAGCTAATAACAGGACTAGCCTGCTTTATTGTTATATTTGAACCATTTAAAACTTAGCCAGTCTCATGTTTAGACTTGGCTTTTGCAATTGAAGCCCATTACTGAACACAAGCTTGGTTAAGACCTTTGCAGGCCTAGCCACCTGTGATCAGGGTTCAACTTAAGCCTTGGTAAGTCTGAGTTTTCAGACTTAAACCCCATTATTACACAACTAGCCTATTTAATTGTTGGCCAGTGTGTGAAGGACCTAGCAGAGTAGGTCAATTGCAGATTTGACCACTCTTGGACATTTATTTAATTTATAGCATATTTTTGTGATTTTCAATTTTAATCCTTTCTTACTATATGTTTGCAGAATTAACCACTTGTGAATCCTAGTACTACTGCAGCTATAACCAAATTCCCTAAGCCTGATAGGCATTAACAATGCTCATATTAACATAAAATCATTACAAACTTAGCCATTTTCAACAGACAATTGCACACATAGCCAAAATGAAACCAAACTTGTTTATCAACTAATCAAAACTCAGAGAAGAAGTTGGATAATATTGAATCTTAATCAATCAGACTCACAAACTCAATTTCAAATAGCAAAGTGTCAATTAAACATCAAGCAGGCTTAGTTACATCCATTTTATGTTGAATAACTTATTGAAAAGCCCAAAACTCACTTAAAGTTCATTGATATAGACTCACAAAGACTAGATCCCACAAAACAGTCAAGAGAATTGAAACATGGCCTATCCAGACACATGAACAATTAAACTATCATGACATGGTTCTAACAGAGTAAACAAGAAATGATAATGATAAAAAACAACTAAACCTAAACTTTCCAAAGACTAACCCTAATCTAACATATGCGGATGATAGAGAAGATGAAGATGAACAGAATAGGCATGGAAGATAAACGGTGAAGAATCCCTAATCTAACATTTAAGATGAAGAAGAACAGAAAAGTCATAAAGAATAGTCAAAGGAAAAAATCTCTAATCTATCATACCAAGTGAAGAACAGGAATATGAACAACTGAATAGATTTTCGAAAGATTAAACCTAAACTTAAACATGCAAGTTAAACAGATAAGAAACATAGAAGAGATATCAAAAGCCAACAGAGAAGGAAACAAAAGATGAAGAAGAACAAGGATATCAAGAACAGATCTTTAAATCAGAGAAACAAACCAAGATTAAGACCAAAGAAAATCCTAATTCGTATGACAAACTAACAGGACATAACAAAAAATAGAAACATAACAAGAAACACAAACAAAGAAGAAAGCAAAAAAACAAAGAGGGGGGGGGGGGGGAAGACTTAGCTTAGCAGGGCCGGTCCCCTGAGCTTCCTATTCTCCCCTACATTCTTTTATTCTTCTTCTCTTTCCAGATTTCTTTTCTCTTTCTTTATTTCCTTATTTTTCTGGTTTGCTTGTTAGACTTCAAGACAAACTCTTTTAGTGTTTTGGTTGAAAGGAGGGTGTTCAAAAGAGGGAAAAAGTGGGATTTTTGGTTAGAGGTTTGTTTGAGTCGGCCGGAATTAGGGTTCCGACGACTCTTTTTTGAAGATTCGAACATTTAGGGTAATATTCGAGGGTGGTGGCTTATATGGGGTGATAGATCTGGGTGAGGTGGTTCTTTGATGTTAAGCTTGAGGTCGTTCTCATAGGTTGAGGTCACCGAAGACGAACTCCGATGCCCGGAGTTTCAAGAACAAGGGTTTCAGGGTTTGTCTTAAGGGGTTTTGGTTATGGTTTGTGGAGGAGAGTAAGATGAGAGTGGATTGAGGTAAGGGAGTGGCCGGAGACCACCATAAAATGTGGTGGCCTCCATGGCCGACGGTTGGTGATGAGAAGAAGACGAAGAAGAAGCAGAGGCGGCTAGGGTTTGGAACATACGAGAATGGCTTGTCTCAACGAGACAAAGGCCTTTTATACTTGAAGCCTTTGATGATTCCTTGGCCGTTGGATCTCTGATGATCAACGGTCAAGATTGACCGTTACTTAAACGACATCGTATTGACACACATGAGGCCACAAGTCTTTTCCGTTAGATCATTTGGATTGGACAGTTGAGATCAAGTCTCTCATAATAATTAACCATTATAAATTCATTAATATCCTCAGTCGTTGGATCTGAGGAAGTGAGCGGCTGAGATTCTATCTATTTAAATGCCTGGACCGGATCTTTTTTTGGGCTAAAACATTGGGCCAACCATTTGGACTGTATTTGGCCCAAATTTATTATACTTATATATTTTTGTATTTTAATTATTGTAATCCATTTTTTGTATTTTTGTATTTTATTTATTCTATTATTTAAAATACTTAATTTCCTACTCTCACTAATTTTTTGGCATTTTTTGACAATTTTCTATTATTTTTTTTTATTTTCCTCTATTAAAGCTATATATAGATTTTTTTGATTTTCTTTTTCTCTTAAAACTAATTAATGAAAAATGCAAGTATTTCTCGTATATTTTTTTTATTTTTCTAATTTTTATATTATTGAAACACACAAAATGTATCTAATTCCAAACAAATCATGCAATTACACTCAAAAATATTATTTATTTAATTTTAGAATTTATTTGCTTAGTGCAAAAATCATGTGCTCACAGCTGCCCCTCTTTGGCCGGGAACACGAAGAGTTTCAGTGCAAAGACGAGTGAGCAGTAATGAGAGATTTTTGCACATTAGCATATTCCGTGAAAGCATTTTTGAAAACTTTTTGACCGCACCCTGCCTTAGAGGTTGCCTACATATTCTGGGCTAAACAGTGATCAGGTCAGTGTAGTTCGGAAAGCTCTGGCAGTTAAAAACTACGAGACTTACTGTTGCATTGACACTATTGAGACTCTACTGACCTACTCCTTATTACACCGGGGGATAAAGTGTAAAATGAAGAAGCTATTCTAAGCTATGATTCTACGAATTACAATTGTTCCTATCTAACTTCTTGTCACGTGCTCATCTTTGTCTCTTTTTCTCTGATTTTCTGTGATGCTGACTTTCTTTTTTGTTGGTTTTATTTTTTTCTTGTTTCCCCCTCTTTTTTGATTTTCAACGGTACTTCTTGCCTTCAAACTGATACCTGCTTAAAACAAAACAAAACAACAAACTTTTCCTTCTGCCCCAGTATGGGCTTTTCATGTTACGGTGTTACTCATGTTAGCTAACAGAAACCAAAGTTGCAGAAATTAAAATTGTAGGAATGTATTCCCTTGTTAAATTGTTTTTTCTGCCCCAGTATGATGACTGGGCACATCATATTATTGAATGTAAGAATTTAAAAAAAAATTTCATTTTTTGAAAAAGTATTCCCTTATTTTCCAGGTGGGCGGTTGAACAGAAATAAAAAATGCAAAAATGTATTCCCTTGTTATACAGGTGGGCGCTCGAACAGAAATTAAAATATGCAAAAATGTATTCCCTTGTTATCCAGGTGGGCGCCTGAACAAAAATTAAAAATGCAGAAAAATATTCCCTTGTTATCCAGGTGGGCGCCTGATGCAAAAATTAAAAATGCAGAAAAGTATTCCTTTGTTCTCCAGGTGGGCGCCTGATGCATGAAAATGCGAATGCAGAAAAGTATTCCCTTGTTATTCAGGTGGGTGCCTCATGCATGAAATACAAATGCAGAAAAGTATTCCCTTGTTATCTAGGTGGGCGCCTGATGTATGAAAATGTGAATACAGAAAAGTATTCCCTTGTTATTCAGGTGGGCACCTGATGCATGAAATGCAAATGCAGAAAAGTATTCCCTTGTTATCCAGGTGGGCGCCTGATGCATGAAAATGCGAATGCAGAAAAGTATTCCCTTGTTATTCAGGTGGGCGCCTGATGCATGAAATGCGAATGCAGAAAAGTATTCCCTTGTTATCCAGGTGGGCGCCTGATGCATGAAATGCAGATGCAGGAAAAGTATTCCCTTGTTATCCAGGTGGGCGCCTGATGCATGAAATGCAGATGTAGAAAAAGTATTCCCTTGTTATCCAGGTGGGCGCATGATGCATGAAATGCAGATGCAGAAAAAGTATTCCCTTGTTATCCAGGTGGGCGCCTGATGCATGAAATGCGAATGCAGAAAAGTATTCCCTTGTTATCCAGGTGGGCGCCTGATGCATGAAATGCAGATGCAGAAAAGTATTCCCTTGTTATCCAGGTGGGCGCCTGATGCATGAAATGCAAATGAAGAAAAGTATTCCCTCAGTTTGATAACTGGGTTATGAATTTAAAAGATGTTACCTTCCTCTTATTTTTTGGTATTTTCTTGATTGAATGAGTTTCACCCATGAATTCCTCCATTTATTGTCGAACTTTCTTTTCAATGTTTTCTATCTTTGCACATTGGTCACATTCACTTTAAAGTGATTGGTGACGATTTGTTCCTGTCTAAATCACAAAACAAAACTTATTAGATATAAGTTGCTGGCAACTGGCATCTGCCGTCCCTGCCTTCTTATTGCTTTCCTTTTTTGCTTTTCTCCCACTGTGTGGTCTTTCAGTTGACTACCTTCTGCAAGCTCTTTTTGTATTTTCTTGTTTTTTCACTTTTTGTTTTCTTTTCTCTTGGCTCTTTTTGCCAGAACTCCTTTATTTCTTTTTCACCTTTTCTTTCCTTTCTTTTCTGATCCAGTGTTATTTTAGCTCTTATCATCAGGAGCTGGTAGTTAGCTTTTAAAAGACAAGCAATGAAATACAGAAAAATGAATCTCAAAGGGTAAGGGTATTTTGGAGAGGTGGTAGAACTTATCTGGGTTTGTCGGCTGATTTTGTTGACCATGCCATGTATTTAAACTCCGACCCAGTTCGTTCAATCCATTATTCTGACTCCAAATTACTTTCAACCCAAATCGATTCTATTTTTTGTTGCCTTTTCTCTCTTCCCGTACTAATCCTTACGATTGCCTTATGGTGCCTTGAAAGGTTTTCACCAATAAGACTCTCTCATTTATTCTCTCTCAGCCTCACAATCGCCCTGCAGTGCCGTTAAAGGTTTTCACTGACAAGAATCTCACATTTTATTTCTCTCAACCTCACAATCGCCTCACGATGCCGAATAAGGTTTTCACCGATGAGACTCTCTCATTTTTTTATTTTCCATTTTTCCTTTTGTCTTTTGTTTTTCTGTATCACTAATGTTGTCCAACGTTTCGTTCTTCCTTTATTTTATTGCATTTGTTACTTTATTGAAATTGATCAGAAGGTCTTTCTTTGGACTGTAACGTGGCTTTTGGATGGGTTAAGAAAGAAAGGTAAAAAGGCTCAAAGTTTACGAGGGTTTTAAAATATTTACAACTCTCAGAATTATAAAATATGACATCCGCCCCAGTTTCAATATGTGGGGAATTTTTGGATTTTTCCTTTATTGTGACTGAATCTCAGTGAGGCTGCCTACGTACCCTTTCGGGATCAAGTCAGACGTAGTTCTTTCAACGCCATTAATTTATGAATTTCTTTTGACTTTTTTCTGATTTCTTTGTCTTTTTCTTTTTCTTTTTTTTTCATTTTCATTTTCTTTCTCTTCTCTTTTTTTCATTTTCCTTTATTTTCCACTTTCTTTTTGTGTCATAAACAATTCCAAGAGAGGGGTATGAAAGAATATATCAAACATGGCTCAATGGGGATGTCAATGGATAAAGTGTTTGGATAGAAAACAAAATGTCTTCATCATTTCAATTCCAAAATCACAACAAAATACAATCATACAATTGAAAAAGGAATCATACATAATATCTTTTGACCGCATCTGAATTGATAGCGGTCTCTACGCACTTCGCTTCAATGTCTGTCAAATATAATACCCCATTGGACAACACCCGTGATACCACAAACGGTCCCTGCCAGTTTGGTGCAAATTTGGCCTTTGCTTCGGCCCAATGCGGTAAGATACACCTCAATACAAGTTTTCCAACTTCAAACTTCTGAGGGTGCACCTTTTTATTATATGCTTTGGACATTCTTTGTTGATACAATTGCCCGTGGCAAACTGCTGCCAATCTCTTCTCGTCAATCAGACTTAATTGTTCCAGCCGGGCTTTTACCCATTCTTCGTCATCTATGCCTGCTTCAGCTACGATTCGCAATGACGATATCTCTATTTCCGCGGGTATAACAGCCTCTGTCCCATACACCAATGAATAAGGTGTGGCGCTGATAGAAGTGCGCACTGTTGTGCGATAACCCATAAGAGCGAAAGGTAATTTCTCGTGCCATTGTCTGGACTCCTCCACCATTTTCCTAAGGATCTTCTTTATATTCTTGTTTGCGGCTTCCACTACCCCATTTGACTTTAGCCTGTACGAGGTAGAGTTACGATGTGTGATCTTAAATCTCTGGCAAGCTTCTGCCATGAGGTGACTATTTAGATTAGCCCCGTTGTCAGTGATGATTACCTAGGGAATTCTGAACCGGCATATAATATTTTCATGCACAAAATCCACCACAGCTTTCTTCGTCACCGCCTTGAATGTCTTTGCCTCAACCCATTTAGTGAAGTAGTCAATCGCGACCAAAATGAATCTGTGTCCATTAGAGGCTGCAGGCTCTATCGATCCGATAACATTCATGCCCCAAGCCACAAACGGCCAGGGTGTAGACACTGTATGTAATTCATAAGGCAGGGAGTGGATTAAATCTCCGTGTACAAGGCATTAGTAGCATTTCCTCACATACCTGATACAGTCCCGTTCCATGGTGAGCCAATAGTGTCTGGCTCTCAAAATATTCTTTGCTAAGATATACCCGCTCATATGGGGTCCGCAAGCTCTAGCGTGCACCTCAGTCATAATCTTATCAGCTTGTTGCACATCCACACACCTCAACAATCCCAGGTCAGATGTTCTTTTATATATAATTCCTCCACTGAGGAAAAAGCCATTCGCTAAGCGTCTTACAGCTCTCTTCTAATCCCCAGTGGCTTGCTCTGGGTAGTTACCTGCCTTCAGGTATTCCTTGATGTCATGATACCACGGTTCTCCATCCAATTCTTCTTCCACAGCAAAACAGTAAGCATTCTGATCACGCACCTGGATCCGAAGTGGATCTATATAGGCTTTGTCCGGATGATGTAACATAGAGGATAGTGTGGCCAGAGCATCTGCAACTTCGTTGTGCATTCTTGGGATATGTTTGAACTCTATGGACTGGAATCTTTGGGACAACTTATGTAAACAATGCCGATAAGGTATCTATTTCAGATCCCTTGTTTCCGATTCTCCCTGAATTTGATGTATCAAAAGATCCGAGTCACCCATGACCAAAATCTCTTGAACACCCATGTCTATTGCCATCCTCAATCCCAATATACACGCCTCATATTCGGCCATATTGTTTGTACAGAGAAATCAAAGCTGAGCGGTAACGGGATAATGTTGACCCATTTCTAAAATAACCACTGCTCCGATACCAACTCCCTTACTGTTGACGGCTCCGTCGAAATACATCTTCCATCCTGGCTTTTCACTTTGTTCTATTTCTTCGACATTCATTGCCTCCTCATCCGGAAAATATGTCTTTAGTGGTTCATACTCATCATCCATTGGATTCTCTGCCAAGTGATCTGCAACTGCCGGCGCCTTCATCGCCGTACGAGTTACATAAATGATGTCAAATTCCGTGAGTAGAATCTGCCATTTTGCAAGCCTTCCTGTAGGCATGGGCTTCTGGAATATATACTTCAGAGGATCCAACCGTGATATCAGGTACGTGGTGTACGCTGACAGATAGTGCTTCAGTTTCTGTGCCACCCATGTCAATGCACAACATGTTCTCTCTAACTGAGTATATTTTACCTCGTAAGATATGAATTTCTTACTAAGGTAATATATAGCATGCTCTTTCTTGCTTGTCTCATCATGCTGTCCCAGCACACAACCAAAAGAATTGTCAAGCACTGTTAGATATAAGATCAAAGGTCTTCCCGGCTCCAGAGGAACTAGCACTGGAGGATTTGCTAAATATTCCCTGATTTTGTTGAAGGCTTCCTGGCATTCATCAGTCCGTTTCACTGCTGCATCTTTCTTTAACAACTTGAAGATCGGCTCACATGTTGATGTTAACTGAGCGATAAACCGGCTAATATAATTCAACCTTCCTAGCAAGCTCATTACTTCCTTCTTGTTCTTCGGCGGAGGCAAACTCTTGATAGCTTTGATCTTTGACGGATCTAGTTCATTGCCTCGCCGACTTACTATAAATCCCAACAGCTTCCCTGAAGGTACTCCAAAAACGCATTTTGCAGGATTGAGTTTAAGATTGTACCTCCGGAGTCTTTGGAAAAACTTCCTCAAATCCCTCACATGATCATGTTGCTTCTTGGACTTTATGATGACGTCGTCCACATACACTTCGATTTCTCGATGCATCATGTCATGGAACATTGCGGTCATTGGCCTCATATAAGTAGCTCCGGCATTCTTTAACCCAAACGGCATCACTCTATAGCAATATGTTCCCCAAGGCGTAATGAAAGCTGTTTTCTCTCCATCTTCTTCGTCCATCAGGATCTGGTGATAACCTGCATAGCAATCTACAAAAGAGCCAATTTCATGCTTGGCGCAATTGTTGATTAATATATGGATGTTTGGCAATGGGAAATCATACTTCGGACATGCTTTGTTGAGGTCTCTATAATCCACACACACCCTGGTTTTTCCATCTTTCTTTGGGACTGGCACAATATTTTCTAACCAGGTGGGGTACTTAGTAACTCGTATGACCTTTGCCTCGAACTGCTTATTAACCTCTTCTTTTATCTTTACGTTGATGTCCGTTTTGAACTTTCTCAACTTTTGCTTCACTGGCCGGCATTCAGGATAAATAGGCAACTTATGTACCACCAAATCAGTGCTAAGTCCGGGCATGTCATCATAGGACCAAGCAAAGATGTCCTTGAATTCATGCAGCAACTTTATTAACTCTTCCCTGAGGGAGGCTTCTAAATGTACACTGATTTTCGTCTCCCGGAGATTATCTTCACTCCCCAAATTGATAGATTCTGTCTCACTCAAGTTGGGTTTGGGTTTTTCCTCATATTGATTCAAGTCTTTACTTATTTCCTCCATTATTTCCTCATCCTCATATTCTATCTCACTATCATTTTCAATTTCTTGTATAATAATTCGATTGTCCGAACTGGGCCGGGAATCCTTCATGCATGACATATCATCAGAATTAGCACATATGGAACTGTACAAAAGGTAGAAAAATAAAAATAAAAATAAGGAAAAAAATGAAGAAAGAAGAAGAAACTGCATTTCATTGATATTTCAAAAGATGAACAAAGTTTGGGTACATTTTGATTTCAATGGGGGTGGGGACTACAAAAATAAAATTGCTTTTTGGGAAATGATGATGTATTTCAAAAGCTAACTACCAAGACTCCTTCCTGATTGGGAAAGGAGTGGCTTCCCAGTTGTTGAGCGCAACACTAGACCCCACGAACTGAACGTCTATCTTGCTGGTACCCTCGCCCATCTCTACCATGTTCACGTCCCCAAATAACATTTCAAACCTCATTAGGAGCTCCTCATCAGGTCTAGTCTCAGCATACCTAGACGCAGCAGATGTCAGATGTCATTTTGTACCAGGCTTGGCAAAGGTGTCGGACAGTTTTGGGACAGGTTTAGGAAGGGTCCAATTTTTCTTTTTGGTTCTTTTGGCTTTCTGGATGTCGGCATGGGTGGGTTTGAATCCCAAGCCGAAGGTGTCATTGTTTACCGGTAAATGGACTGGTTGAGTTATTTATTGTAAGGCTATTCCTAGCCCTTTCCCTGGTGTAAATCCATTTTTGATCATCTCTCTGGCTACCATCACATCGGCAGGTGCCACTGTTGGGATTGGCAATTTATCTCCTTCAGCAATCTTGTTCACTGCTACAGTTTCTGTCACCTGGTAGACCTAGGGACCCTTGTCCCCATCCGTCTCCTCGAAAGGCATTATGGCATTGCAAGTATCTCCCTCTCCGTGCACTGTGATTTCTTGATGCTTCCATTCGAACTTAACCATTTGGTGTAAGGATGATGGTACGACTTTAGCTGCATGGATCCATGGTCGACCTAGCAATAGATTGTAGGACACAGAGATGTCTAACACCTGAAACTCCATCGTAAAGTCTACTGGCCCAATGGTGACCTCCGAAATGATATCTCCCAAAGTATTTTTGCTTCCTCCGTCAAACCCTCGCACATTCACACTATTCTGCCGGATTCTGTCAGGATTGATATTCAGCTTTCCAAGAGTCAAAAGTGGAGAAATGTTTGCACTCGAACCGTTGTCTATCAACACCCGAGTGACCACTGATTCCTCGCTTTTCACAGTAAGATAGAGTGCCTTGTTATGTTCAGTCCCCTCAATGGGCAATTCATTGTCCAAGAATGTAATCTTGTTGGACTCAAAAATCTTGTTGGTAATCTTCTCAAGATGACAGACTGAGATCTTTTTGGGGACATGTGCCTCATTGAATATCTTCAACAATGCTTTTCTGTGTTCCTTCGACTGAATCAACAATGAGAGCAAAGAGATTTGTGCAGGTGTCGTTCTCAGCTGTTCTACTATCGAGTAGTCTTGAGATTTTATCTTCATCAGAAATTCTTCTGCTTCTTCTTCAGAGATCGGCTTCTTCATATGACTCTCCTTCACCACCTTCATTTTTCTTAACTCTTCTAGGGCAAAACACCGCCCGGAACGAGTTAGACTGTGTGTCTCATTGATCTCCCCAGTCATTCTTTTTCCTTTGTACACTACTGCCACATTGTTGTAGTTCCAAGGTACAGCTTTAGTATCTACCACCGGCATCTGCACCACTAGCTTTATAATTACTGGTTCCATGCATGCACATTTCACTGTCAACAACGGTTTCACCCCTGGCACCACAACTTCCAAAGTCTCAACCACTGGTTGTTTTTTCACTGGTACTTCAGCTATTGCTTTCTCTTTCTCAATTTCTTTTTCTATTTTGCTGCTGGCTTTTATCATCATGACCAACTGGGATGGCTTCCTGCTGTTCTCCTCTTGTGCTAACTCTATCATGTGTGTCTCATGATGAGTCGGCAGTGGATTCTGAGTAATGTTCGGAGTCTCTGAAGCCTGTACCTCAATCCTCCGACTATCAATGAGCTCTTGAATAGTAGTCTTCAAGTGCCAACATTTTTCTATATCGTGCCCTGGTGACCCAGAGCAATACTCGCACCTGACCGACTGATCAATATTCCTGGGAGGTGGGTTTGGAAGCTTTGGTTCAATTGGATTCAACATCCCCAATTCCTTCAGTCGGTGATAGAGGCTGTTGTAGGATTCCCCTAATGGGTGAATGTTTTCTTCGTTTGGGTTTGGTTCCTCATCTCTGGATCGGGCCTGAAGTTGGGTCTGTTCGAGTTCTTGTAAGTTCTAGAAGAGGGGTAGGTATTTTGTGTGTGATAAATATTTTGCGGGACGTGGTCTCGCCATACCTGAGGTGGTGATGGATAAGTTTGGGCTTGTGGAATGGGGTAGTGTGGGATAGTGGGTGGATAGTATGGTGGAGGTGAGTTGTAGGGTGCTGGCGGGTATGTTTGGTACGGACGAGGTGGGTGATGGTATTGGCTACGATTCCAGGGTTTGCTCT
Source organism: Nicotiana noctiflora (assembly GCA_032618575.1). Lineage (NCBI taxonomy): Eukaryota > Viridiplantae > Streptophyta > Magnoliopsida > Solanales > Solanaceae > Nicotiana > Nicotiana noctiflora. The sequence continues at coordinate 43,595 of JASVEL010007404.1, forward strand.
CCACAACCGACACCTCTTCTTTCTTTTTCTTCCCAATGGCTCCTCTATTCCCTGTATGTATGGCCTGATTTGTGGCCTTGATCACAGAAAAGCTCATAATCTTATTGATTTTCAATCCTTCTTCCACGAAACTCCCCATTTTTACGACTTCATTAAAATTCTTGCCAATGGCTGACACCGGATGTCCATAGTAAGTAGGCTCCAAGGCCTGCAAAAAATAGTCTACCATTTCACTTTCTTTCATCGGCGGATCCACCCTCGCCGCTTGTTCTCTCCATCTAAAGCCGTATTCTCGAAAGCTTTCACCAGGTTTCTTTTCCATCTAAGTGAGTGACAACCTATCCGGTATGATCTCTAAGTTTTACTGGAAATGGTTGGCAAATGATTGTGCGAGATCATCCCAGATGAACCATCTGGTATGATCTTGACGCGTGTACCATTCTAGTGCAGAACCACTCAAATTTTGGCTAAAGTACACCATCAGAAGCTCATATCTTCCCCCTGCGCCACGCGTCTTGCTGCAGTATCCTCTAAGATGGGCTACCGGATCTCCGTGTCCGCTGTACATGTCAAAGTTAGGCAATTTGAATCCGACTGGGAGCTGCACCTCTGGGAACAGACATAGGTCTTTGTACGCTACACTCACTTGTCCCCCTAGCCCTTGTATGTTATAGAAGGACTGCTCCAAACTCTTCATCTTTCTGGCCATCTCCTCCTGTTCTAAGTTCCGGATAGGTTTTTCTTCGGTTGCCTCCATCAACGGGGTATGAGATTCTTGCTGCCGAAATGTTGGTTCAGGCGGGTAGTAGTGGGCATCATGTACATGAAACACCAGCTCGCTGGATGACTTATGAAGGGCAGCAGGTGGAGGTGCTACATACACCGGGGCGACCTGCGGTGGCTGGGGTGGCATTTGCTTAGATAGTGGTGGTGGTACCTGAGAGGTGGAAGCATAGTAGTGGTGATAGTCTGCATATGTGGAGGATGAGTTCATAGTGGGTGGCTCGGGGTTGAGGTTGACTGGAGGGACATATGCTGGGTTAGCGGGATATGTAGGTAAGGGTTGACCCCTAGACCAAGCCTGGTACATCTCAGCCATCTGCTGTTTAAGCTTGTACATTTCTTCTTTCATTCCTGTCACATCCACAACTTCCTCCTCTTGGACAGGGTCCATTACAGTTGGTTCAATTTCTTGAGATACGGCCTTTGTCATTGTCTTAGATCTTGTGTTGTAGGGATGTTTAGCCAGAATACCAGTTGCCAGCTGAAATCTGATTCTCATAAGCAACAACACTCATTAATAGTTATCACATAAAAGGATAAGATGCAATGAATAATCACAATTTTTTGCCTTCGATCGCTATGCATAATCCCGGCATTTGTTCCATTTTGAACCAACCTCATCATTCTCTTTTTCTTTCCCTTTTTTTTCTTTTTTTTCTCTTCTTTTTCTTTCTTGCTTTTTTTTCCTTTTCTTTTTCTTTTTTCTCTTTTTTTTCTTTCTTTTTTTTTTTTCATTTTCCCTCTTTTTTCTTTCTTTCTTATTTTCTTTATTGATTTGCGTTCCTATTTATTTGCCTATCGTACAAGAATTGATATAAAGCAAAAAGGATTAGCAACAACTCTTGATTTCTCATTGATATTTCAAAAACATCGGTTTACAAGATGGTTTTGTGCTACTAATGCAAAGAAATATGAATACAAAATGTATGCCCTATGAATACATTAATGCTCCTAATGTCCGCGAGATATCGTTCGGTCTTGCCGCGGGCCTATATGCTAATCCCCTTTGGAGCCTATCTAGGTCGTACATGACTTGCTGCACAAAGAATTTCACAGCTGACACAAATGTTGCTCGGGACATTTCTTCGCACAGCTGGCTCTTTCGGGTGATATACTGAGCAATATGAACAATTCTCTCTCGAATAACCCCTTTCTCTTGAAGCAATCGGCTGATCTGTTCGACGCGAGCATCTAAGGTGTGTTGGTTCTCCTTTTGCGTTTGTTGTATCTCAAACTCTAACCGTGCCATAGTCGTGTAACAATGTTCTCTTTCTTCTTCGAGTTCTTTGATGATTTTGTTACTTTTGACAGTGGCTGTGACAATTTTCTTTCTCAGACGAGCTACCTCAAACTCATGTTTATCCAGTAGTTGTTGAACCAACCTGGCTCTATCCTCGGCATATTTGGCCAGTTGCTTCCGAACCCTAACTAACTCCTTTTTTGCTTTGTCTAAACCGAAGCTGTAGTCATTCACTCTACGCCGAAGATTTTCAATCAATTTCTCGTCTCGGGCTAAGCAAACAGGGGTCTCGGATGCAATTTTCGTTTTAGCAACCTGAGCCTTCAAAATTTCATTCTCCTTTTTCAGCTCATTCTTCTCTCCTTCATCATATGCTGCCTGCAAACCGCTCTCAAACTGGAGATCTTTCAACTGTTTTTCTAGCAAGCTGATCTTGGCCTTATACTCGCTTTCTTTGGCCGCCCCTATTTTCCTTAGATTGCTCCGCCAAATCTTGCAAGTGAGGTCTTTTTGATGGCTTATCATGCTCAATACCCCGTCGATACCACGCGGAATACCCTGATGACACTTCTCCCAGAGCTCTGTTCGCCACACAAGTCTCTACTTTCAAATTCTGACATTCATTCCAGATCTGTCGGACCTTTGCATCCGGGAATTACCCATCCGGACTAATCTCTATTACTTGCGAACTGAGGTCCCCATCATTTGGTATAACTTGACATCTTCCAAGCTGTCGCAGGGCCCTGTACGGGGCATAAGGCTGGATACTTTTCAAACCCATGATCAAAAAGTGTGACCCGTCCGTCGGCATGTAAATCACCTCGTCGAGGGGCAACCATCCGTATGCCCAATTGATCTGGCTATCGGTCTATGATCGTAGATATGAAATCCAATCCTTAACTCCCTCCGGCAACTTAACTTCTTTTGTTCTCGTGTAGAATTCTTTGAGGGACGTTCTTTCAGTCTGCCCATAGCTTGAGAATGAAGGATGATGGCATAGATGTTCTATCAACCAGATTTGGAAAATCAAGTTACATCCCTCAAAGAAGTTGCACCCTGCGTTACATGCAGTCAGGGCACGGTAGATGTCTGCTAAACTCATTGGAGCCAAAGTACAATTATCTTGTACAACCAAAGTGCTTGCTACCCCGAAAACTTTTATATCAATGTGCCCGTCCTTCCTCGGAAACATGATGATCCCTAGAAACGCCATTAAGAAAGCAAACCGCCGGTGCTCCTCCCATTTTGCTCGGTTGGACTTGCTACAAAGCTTGTTCGTGGAGTCATTGAAACCCCCGACATGTCCATATCTGCTATAAATGAAATTAAGGGAGCAAAACCATTGGCTAAATCCTTATTGTGGACGTTTCAAGCAATTTTCAAAGAGTCCAAGAAGCGGTGCACCGTTACTCCTCTTGGGGCCACCGGGTACTTCTCTTTTAAGGGGACCTTGTTCTTCCCTATGTAGAAAGCAATTTCCTCAAGAGTGGGAGTGAGTTCAAAGTCTGAAAGATGTAGTACGTTGTGCGCAAGATCCCAATATGTGACAAGTGCTTGGATTATGTCGCCTCGGGGAATTATGTCCAATAAGCACGTGAGATCCTTTAAGTAGCCTTTGACCCAATTTTGACCTTCTATTCCCATGTCGTTCCACCATAGTCTTAGCTCCAAATGGATTTTATTCATTAAAGTGAAAGGTTCATTCTGTATCGTGCTCATCCTGCACATTTATTAGGGTGATTTTATTTAGAAAAGAGAAAAAATATTTTTCAAGGCAAGTTTTCATTTTTGAATTTGAAAAAGAAAGAAACATGACTCTCGAAGTGGCCATTTCTGCCAAAATAGCCTTCCGGCGCCCTTTCGGAGCATTCGGCCATTTCCAAAAATAGCGATCACTCCGATTATTTGAAACGAAAATATTTTTGGTCTTTTTTCTAAAAAGGTGGTTGGACCCGTTCAAGGGTTGCCTACGTATCCCGCCTAATGGCGAGAATCAAACCTGTATAGTTCGGTCAGATTAGTTGACCAATTATTTCAACAACAAAGCCATTTTTTTTTCAAATTTTTAGATTTTCCGACTGCACTTTTTCACTAGTTCTTATTTCTCTCTTTTATTGAACACTCTTTTCTATCCTCGAGAATTTTATCGGTCCGCATAACGATCAAGGACAATAAAAAATGCAACACATAATATGCTCGGTCTTTAATTACCGGGTCACCTGTCCTAGACGAACCCAACCCCTGTGTTGAGTCCCCTAAGTCTGATATGATGCGAATAATCGCCCTAGATCTATGTTCAACATCTTATAGTTTCATAGAGTGCTAGACCGTGTATCCGAGCGGACAACTCGAATCGAGGAGGGGGCTACGTACCGGTGACTCGCGGAGTCAATCGGCTTTGTAACTTATCCGGCCTCTGTTTCTTAGTTCAGGTGTGACTTAACAGAAAGGGGAGTCTCAACCGGTAGGCACATCCCCGGGGGTGAAGAAGAGAAGGGTTTTCGGCACAATTTATATACAATCCACAAAATATCAAAGCGGTAAAACACATAGCATGTTGTTTAAAGCATATAACAAAGTCAAATAATATCGAGGACGGCGTTTCTAAGGAGCTCGAGTTCTTAAACCCTGAAACCGAAGTTCTGGGTTGGTTTCTCCAGAAGAGTCGCCAGAGCTGTCACACCTTCCTTTTTACTACCCCAGGGGCTTTGTACCGACCCATTTGGAAAGATACGTAGGGTATACCTCAGTGTTCAAATACCCTGAGAAAGATATAACAACAAAGAGGAAGGAGTTTCTCCACATAAAGGACAATCGGTTCGGGATTTTTATTTAATTTTCAGAATCGCCACTTGGGAAGATAATGGTGTCCTAAGTCACCGGTTAATCCTGAATCCGAGGAAGCTGACTCTGTTATTACTGTCCACGAAACAGAAACCTGGATAAGGAACTCTGTTAACCCGGGAGAAGGTGTTAGGCACTCCCGGATTCCGTGGTTTTAGCACGGTCACTCAACTGTTGTTCTCAATCTTATTTGACTTGTTATAAATTTTAAACAATATGTATATGTTTTCACTTTTAATATTTTTAAAGAATTGCGACATTGCGAAAATGCACCTCGAGTCACACCGCAACCAGTATGCTTGTGACCCTTAGTACTTTTTGGCTTTGCCGGGATTTGGGATTTGAGTCTCACCAAGTGCACACTCGTATTTGAGGAAAGTATATTAAATCGTGCCTAATAATGTCTAGCGGTTTTTAGGTCTTTTGAGAGAAGCTATGAAATTTACTATTAGCTTTCCCGTATCTATTTACATTTTTACTTTATTACTAAAGAGGGCCCCACTATTTGGTGTCATGTGAGGCTCATCCCGATTAATTTTTATAGTTCAAACCTATTGTTTTACTATATTTTCTATACTGGTTTTTTCCTTAATTATTTATTATCCACTATCATTTCAAAATTGGACCCAGGCCCTTGTCATGGTCATAATTGGGCCTGGGCCTCTGCACCTATTTTAACAGATTGCTGGATCTGTCCGGGTCATAGAGACCTAGACTGTCTTCAGGCTTTCGTTCAACATCCCACTAAGTTTCATATAATTCGGGCCCATGTTGCGTATTAGGCCCAAACCAGATCGAAGGAATAACAACAAAAATAGAAATGAAAAACTCATAGTAAAGCAAAAATACAGAATTAAGAAATGAAATCAAACTATTCTTTATTCATCAAAGGGGAAAATACTATACGAAATGATTAATGTTGACTTTAAACCACGACAGATGATGCATATGAGAATCGACTACTTCTACACTTTTGTTTTCTGACTTATACCAATACTGAAGTTACTTAATTAAGAAATCATGAGAAAAGCAGTTTAATTATTGAAGGCATTATCTAACTAAACAGTTTAGTTATTTACTACGAAAACTTTGATTATCTAAGACTAAGTGATTTAATGATATGTACATGATTGTATTACTGATTTTACTATGACTTTAGCTCATACATACAGTGTTACTAACTCAGTCGCGAATGAATTATTTCTTTATCTAACGGTTTTTTCTCTTTTTGAACTTGTTTACATCTAAATGTTGATCCACAAACGTGATTAACTATGTGAGCATGACTTACATTACTAATGTGAGAGAGCTATTAACAATTTAGACCATAGTTAATTAACTTGTTTTTAAGAGTTTTACTTAGTTTAACTAGGTGATATGCTATCTACGACTACACTACTACTATCATACTATATATTACATTGTTTATGTTCGATTCCCTACTTATACATACCATACAAATTACATATCTAAACTATACTAGACTATTAATCCAAAGTAAGACAGAATTACAGAATAACAGTAAATGAGTTTAAATTTGAACTTCATTTCATCCAAACTTCAGCATTACATTGCTGCAGACATAGAGTGTACCTGATTCAGCAAAGGGGAAACCGATGAGTTCTAGGGAAATAGGAGTAAACAGCAGCAACAGACTCAACAAGCAAGAGCAACAGTGTAAGATTGAATTCCAAACGAGCAACACAACACAGCAAACAGCAGATATGAAACACAGAAGAAATCGAGCAGAAATCCCCACAAACAAACAACTTAAACAGTAATCCTCACTCGAAAATTGCAGAAAAACTATTTGTTATTGCTAGTGTATTGCACTCTAAATATTTCTATGTGAAAAACTAGCCCTTAATCAGTCTTAGAAGAGGGTATTTATAGGTATAGATTGACAGAATTCTTTAGGGGAAATAATAGGGATTAATCCCATTTCCCTCCCCTTAAAACTTACTAAATCTACACTTTACACCCCAATTCAGTTACAAGATCCGTTCTAGCATGTGCTGGAAGGTTCTTTTTTATTCTATTTTGAAGCTTTTACCAAAGTGTCCCTACTTCTTATTGATTTTTACTGATTTTCCTTTTTAGTGAGACTATTATACCCTTAAATCTCTGCGAAATTGTAGAAATCGGGAGTACAAATGTCTCCTATATCCCTTTATGCTCTATTTAATCTACCATTTTACCATTTTAAGTTCCCTTTATGCGCTTAAGGACATAGCTGATTTACCCGACCTACCTAGGTCAGGTTTTCAGCATTTTTAACCTTATTTAACTAAGGGCCAGTCCTTGCATTAGTATTTAAGGACTGGCCAATTTTGACTTAAGGAATTATTTCAGTTTTAACCATTTTTTCTTCATTTTTTGTTAAGTAAGAACCTTATTTCATTTTTAAACTAATTACAGGACTAGCCTGCTTTATTGTTATATTTAAACCATTTAAAACTTAGCGAGTCTCAAGTTTAGACTTGGCTTTTGCAATTGAAGCCCATTACTGAACACAGGCTTGGTTAAGACCTTTGCAGGCCTAGCCACATGTGATCAGGTCTCAACTTAAGCCTTGGTAAGTTTGAGTTTTCAGACTTAAACCCCATTATTACACAACTAGCCTATTTAATTGTTGGCCAGTGTGTGAAAGACCTAGCAGAGTAGGTCAATTGCAGATTTGACCACTCTTGGTCATTTATTTAATTCATAGCCTATTTTTGTGATTTTCAATTTTAACCCTATCTTACTATATGTTTGCAGAATTAACCACTTGTGAATCCTAGTACTACTGCATCTATAACCAAATCCCCTAAGCTTGATAGGCATTAACAATGCTCATACTAACATAAAATCATTACAAACTTAGCCATTTCAATAGACAATTGCACACATAGCCAAAATGAAACCAAACTTGTTTATCAACTAATCAAAACTCAGAGAAGAAGTTGGATAATATTGAATCTTAATCAATCAGACTCACAAACTCAGTTTCAAATAGCAAAGTGTCAATTAAACATCAAGCAGGCTTAGTTACAACCATTTTATGTTGAATGACTTATTGAAAAGCCCAAAAGTCACTTAAAGTTCATTGATATAGACTCACAAAGACTAGATCCCACAAAGCAGTCAAGAGAATTGAAACATGGCCTATCCAGACACAAGAACAATTAAACTATCATGACATGGTTCTAACAGAGTAAACAAGAAATGATAATGATCAAAAACAACTAAACCTAAACTTTCCAAAGACTAACCCTAATCTAACATATGCGGGGTGATAGAGAAGATGAAGATGAACAGAAAAGGCATGGAAGATAATGTAACGACCCGGCCTGTCGTTACGGGAATTACCACCCCGTTATGTTGTAAATACATGTTTTATAATTTTATATCAGTGTTAGAGTCTATCGGGTGAGTTAGGAGTGAATTGGATTAAAAATGAGGCATATAGCCTTTTTGAAGGAGACTTGAATAAGGAAAGTCAACCCGGAGTTGACTATTTGGTTAGAGGGCTCGGAATCAGGTTCTGATGATTCGGTTAGTTCCGGGAGGTGATTTGTGACTTAGGGGAGCGATCGGAATTGAATTTGGAGGCCCGGTGTAGTTTTAGGCTTGAATTGGCTAAGGTTGAATTTTGGCAAAAATCCGAACGATAGGTGAGATTTTGATCCGGGAGTCGGAATGGAATTTTGACAGTTGCAGTAGCTCCGTAAGGTGATTTTGGATGTGCCTGCAAAATTTTAGGTCATTCGGACGTCGTTTGGTCGGGTTTTTCATCGAATGTGTAATTCGGAAAGTTTTAAGAAATTTAGGCTTGAATCCGTGTGTAATTGGTGATTTTGATGTTTAGGATGGTGTTTTTATGATTGGAACAAGTTCGTATCGTGTTTTGGGGTATGTTGGTGGTTTTCGTTGGGGTCCCGGGGGCCTCGGGATGAATTCGGGGGTCCAAACGGACCATTTTGTGCCAAATGCACTGCTGTTTCTGCTGCAATTAGTGCAGCAGAATTTTACCCTTCGCGATCGCAGAGATAGGGACGCGATCGCGTAAGGTCAAGAACAGAAGCAACGCGATCGCGTAGTGTTATCCGGGTGGTCATCGCGATCGCATGAGCATCTACGCGATCGCGTAGAAGAGAAATGGGGTCCAGGGAAAAATGTGCTACGCGATCGCAGGAATAGGGACGCGATCGCGTGAGGCCGGATGGTTGTACATCGCGATCGCGTGAGGAGGATCGCGATCGTGTGAGGGCGAAATGTTTGAGCATCGCGATCGCGTGAGTAGAGTCGCGATCGCGTAGGGCAAATGGGTCTGGCAGAGAATTTAATCACAGAACAGAGGGGCTACGGGTTCATTAACCCAAAACGCCATTTTTGAGTTCTAGAGAGAGAAACTCACGGGAATTGCTGGTAATTCATCGGGGATTCGTTGGAGGTAAGTTTTGTGGCTTAATTACATCATTTTAACATGAATCATGGGTTAAATTTCTGTAAATGGAAGATTAAAGGTGGGTTTGAGCCCTAGGCCTAAATTAAAGAAAAACACCGATTTGAGTGGGCAAATGGAGTCCGATTTTGGTAAATTTTATATGCCTAGACTCGTATCGAGATGAGGATTCCGAATATGTGATTTTTGTAATTTTTTGACAAGCGCACCAAAAGTCAAGTTTTGACAATTTGTGGGTTTTGATATAAATTGGGTTATTTCGAATGAATTTCGTGAAATTAGCGTATATTGATGCATTCTCTATGATTTTGAGCAGATTTGGCATCCGAGGAGATTGATTAGCGAGGCAAGCGCAAGGCGGATTGAAGCTTCTACCGGTTCGAGGTGAGTGGTAGTAGTAAACAATGCAGTGAGGGTTTGAAACCCCGTACTAGCACTTCACAGTGCTATATTGAGATGAGACACGCGTTCTACGACGGGCGTGGTGACATTATGATTGGGGGTTCGGACTTAGTCCTTTCCGGCTAATAGAATACTGTGTTGTATGACTGTTACTGAGATTATAACTGTACAATTGGGCTAATAGCCATGTTTGGGGCCTTGTGCCGATCTGTAGAGCATTAGGGAACCTATAAAGCTAGGTGACCCTTATATCATGTTGGAAACATACACTCAGCCGTAGCTCGAGCTGTATAGCATAATATGAGCCAGTACTAGATAGGTACATTGAGAGAGATTATCTAGGGTAGAATTCCCTGTTCTAGCTGAGTGGGCCTGAAAGGCCAAGTCTATATTGACTAAGACAGGGTCTATGACCCACTGTGATATATTATATTGGGCCCGAGAGGCCAAACACATATTGACTGGGATAGGGTCGAGGACCCATTATGAGGTATTATATACATATACCTATATTGGATCGGGCTGCACGCCGCAGCAGTATATATATTGGATCGGACTGCACGCCGCAGTAATATACATGTAATATACATGTAATATACATGTGTGGATCGGACTGCACGTCAAAGTATTATCGCGCTTGCGTTGTAGGAGCCCCTTCGGTGACTGTGTCTGCACACATTCTCAGTGAGCGCTGGTGTATATCATGGGATCGGGCTACACGCCGTAGCAGTATAGTTATATATGTATAGATATATATTGGATCGGACTGCACGCCGCAGTGTATATGTATGGATCGGGCTGCACACCGCAGTATCATAGCACTTGGGCCTAGGGAGCCCCTCCGAAGTCTGTCGACGTTAAATGGAGCGGGCTGCGCGCCGCCGCAGCGGTATATGTAATGGAGCGGGCTGCGTGCCGCAGCATTATACTTAATCATACCCTACTATCTACTTAAATACTTCTACATTATAGACATAAGTATGTGTCTTTATATGTTGAGATGGTTGTCACCGTAGGGGTACGAGTAGTGGTTGGTTCAGTGTGGAATCTTGTAGAGATAAACGTAGATTTGAGGTTAGAGTACTACTATAGTGATGACGTACCTGTGAGGGTTGCCTTAGAACTGCTAAGTGATAGCACATGAGTTCTTACCTTCAGTTATTATTTATTATTATTACTCACTGAGTTGAAATATACTCACCCCACTCCCCTGCACTTTCTGTGCAGATCCACAGGTGCCCGAGGAGCAGTTGAGAAATTGTAGCTGCTGTTCCTTGTCTACTTTTGCGGAGATTACGAGGTAGCTGCCAGCGTACGCAGAGCTTGTTTTCTCCTTCTTTATCATCTTGTTGATTTCCTATTTGCCTAGACTTGGTTGTATTAGGATGCTATTCTGTAGAGGCTCAGTCTCGTGACACCACGATATGGTTGGGACCGTATTTTGTACGTTATACATTTCGTTTATCATATGATATGATCATTTACTGTTTAAGTTTAATGTATTTAATAATTGGCTGGTTTAAGGGATTATATGGTCGGGCTTGCCTAGCATAGTGTTGGGCGCCATCACGACCAGGGTTTGGGTCGTGACAAGTTGGTATCAAAGCCTAGGTTAACAGGTCTCGCGAGTCGTGAGCCGGTTGGTAGAGTCTCGTGGATCGGTACGGGGACGCCTGTACTTATCCTCGGGAGGCTGCAAACCTTTTTAGGAAAAGTTTCAATTCTTGGAATTCTTGTCGTGCGATTACTTTTGACTTGAACTGAACTTTGACATTCTATTCTCTCGCGGATGGCGAGAACTCGATCATCCGGACGTGGAGGACGACCACCACTACCACCTACTAGAGGTCGTGGACGCGGTCGTGGTCGTGGCGGAGTTAGGGCAGCTGAGGCAGCGCCAGCTGACCCACAGCCCCCAGTTGCAGAGGTGCCAGCAGCACCAGATCAGGCACCAGCTGTGCCCATTGCTATTCCGGGTCTACAGGAGACCCTGGCTCAGATACTAGCAGTCTGCACTGGCCTAGCACAGGCGGTTTCAGTTACTACTGCAGCAGCTGCATCGGGGATCGGGGGTGGTTATCAGACCCCCGCGGTACGCACTCCAGAGCCGGCGGTGCGGGGCTTACGGACACCGAGACTCCTCCAGTTCAGCCTGTGGTACCGGTTCAGCCAGCAGATCAGATTCAGGGGGACAGGGTCCCAGCTATGACAGACGATGAGAAGCGTCGTCTCGAGAGGTTCACCAGGTTATCTCCTCCAGTGTTCACTGGTGCTCCGGGCAAGGACGCCCAAGGTTTTCTGGATAAGTGTCGTCGGATGCTTTGTACGGCAGGGATATTGGAGTCTAGTGGGGTATCTTTCACTACCTTTCAGTTTCAGGGACCAGCCTTCGCTTGGTGGGAGGCTTATGAACGCCGCAGGCCAGCCGGAGCAGCACCACTATCATGGCCGGAGTTCTCCACTATGTTTTTGGAGAAATGGGTGCCTCGATCTCGGAGAGAGGAGATGCGTAGGCAGTTTGAGGGTCTCCGTCAGGGGGACATGTCAGTGTCAAAGTATGAGATCAGGTTTACAGAGTTGTCCAGATATGCATCGTGGTTGGTTCATTCCGACAGAGAAAGGATTGGGCGCTTCGTGGACGGCCTCATTTATCCCATTCGTATTCTGATGACTCGGGAGAGGGTTTTGAGTCGTACATTTGAGGATGCTGTGGATATTGCTCGCGACATAGAGACAGATCGTCGCAGGGAGCGGGATGAGAGGGAGGCCAAGAGGCCTCGAGGAGCAGCTAGTTCCAGTGGCACTCAGACCAGAGGCCAGAGTCAGCAGAGCCGAGGTCGCTCTTTCAGATCTTCGCAGTCGGGACGCTCAGATCGTCGCAGATGGTCACCTAGACAGGGTTATCAGGGTTCGCACCAGAGCCAGCCATCTCTCAGTGCCATGCCAGCTCAGAGTTCTTCACAGGCCCCATCCGCTCAGGGTTCATCTCGGCCTAGTTCATCGGCTGGTCACTCCAGCGCCAGAGGTCCTTATCAGTCTCAGTACCCAGCACCGGGGAGTTGCTACGAGTGCGGAGAGTTTGGGCACCACCATAGGGAGTGTCCCCGTCTTGTTTCCAGATCTTATCAGCAGAGGGGGCAGCCCTCGTCATCTGGTCCTTCTACTTCAGCACCCGCCTCGCCAGCTAGGGGTGAGGGTCAGACAGCTAGGGGTCGCTCTCGAGGGGAGGCCGATCAGGCGGACAGGCTAGATGCTATGCTTTTCAGGGCCGATCTGAGGCTGTTACTTCTGATGCTGTCATTACAGGTATTATTTCAATCTGCCACGGAGATGCCTCGGTATTGTTTGATCCCGGTTCTACTTATTCTTATGTGTCTACATATTTTGCTCCTCATTTGGGCACGACCCGAGGGAGCCTTGAGTTGCCAGTACATGTATCTACCCCGGTAGGGGATACTATTGTTGTGGACCACGTATACCGGTCCTGTTTGGTCACTATTGGAGGTCCGGAGACCCGAGTAGACCTGTTGCTTCTCAGCATGATTGATTTTGATGTTATATTGGGCATGGACTGGCTATCTCCATGTCATGCTATTCTGGACTGTCATGCTAAGACAGTCACTTTGGCTATGCCGGGCATTCAGAGGATCGAGTGGCGAGGCACGACTGAGTATGTACCTAGCAGGGTAATATCTTTCCTCAAGGCCCAACGAATGGTTGGGAAGGGATGTCTCTCTTATTTAGCATTTGTGCGAGAGGTCGAGGCCCAGACTCCCAGTATTGATTCCGTTCCCATTGTGCGAGACTTTCCTGATGTGTTTCCCTCAGACCTGCCGGGCATGCCGCCGGACAGGGATATTGATTTTGGTATCGATTTGGTGCCAGGCACTCAGCCTATTTCTATTCCTCCGTATCGTATGGCACCAGCTGAGTTGAAGGAATTGAAGAAGCAGCTCCAGGAACTCCTAGATAAGGGGTTCATTCGGCCGAGTGTGTCGCCGTGGGGTGCACCGGTCCTGTTTGTTAAGAAGAAGGACGGATCCATGAGGATGTGTATTGACTACAGGCAGCTAAACAAAGTAACGGTGAAGAATAAGTATCCTCTGCCTCGTATTGATGATTTATTTGATCAGCTCCAGGGAGCTAGGGTGTTCTCGAAGATTGATCTTCGTTCGGGCTACCATCAGTTGAAGATTAGAGAGTCTGACATTATGAAGACTGCATTCCGGACCCGATATGGTCATTATGAGTTCCTTGTGATGTCGTTTGGGCTGACCAACGCCCCAGCAGCATTTATGCATCTGATGAACAGTATGTTCGGGCCTTATTTGGATTCATTTGTGATTGTGTTCATTGATGACATTCTAGTCTACTCCCGTAGTCAGGAGGAGCATGCTCAACATTTGAGTATTGTGTTGCAGAGATTGAGGGAGGAGAAGCTATATGCTAAGTTCTCCAAATGTGAGTTCTGGCTTGAGTCCGTGGCATTCTTAGGGCACGTGGTGTCCTGTGATGGTATTCGGGTAGATCCGAGGAAGGTCGAGGCAGTGCAGAGTTGGCCCAGACCGACCTCAGTTACTGAGATCCGTAGCTTTCTGGGATTGGCAGGGTATTATCGCCGATTCGTTCAGGGGTTCTCTTCTATTGCTTCACCCTTGACTAGATTGACTCGGAAGGGTGTTCCTTTCTTATGGTCCGAGGAGTGCGAGGGGAGCTTTCAGAAACTCAAGACAGCACTGACCACAGCACCAGTCTTGATTCTACCGACAGCTTCGGATTCTTATACTGTATATTGTGATGCCTCAGGAGTTGGCATTGGCTGTGTGTTGATGCAGGAGGGTAGGGTCATTGCTTATGCTTCTCGTCAGTTGAAGCCCCACGAGAAGAACTACCCTGTTCATGATTTGGAGCTAGCGGCCATAGTTCATGCTTTGAAGATTTGGAGGCATTACCTGTATGGTGTCTCCTGTGAGGTGTTCACGGATCATCGCAGCCTTCAGCACTTATTCAGACAGAAGGACCTTAATTTGAGACAGCGGAGGTGGTTGGAGTTGCTTAAGGACTATGATATCACTATTTTGTATCATCCGGGGAAGGCCAATGTGGTGGCCGATGCCTTGAGTCGGAAGGCGGTTAGCATGGGCAGCTTAGCTTTCATCCTAGTTGGGGAGAGGCCATTTGCTTATGATGTTTAGGCTCTAGCCAATCGGCTAGTGAGATTAGATATTTCGGAGCCGAGTCGGGTGTTGGCTTGTGTTGTTTCTCGATCTTCCTTATATGATCACATTAGGGAGCGACAGTATGATGACCCACATTTGCTTGTCCTTAAGGACAAAGTGCAGCATAATGATGTTAGAGATGTGACTATCGACAGTGATGGTGTTTTGAGAATGCAGGGCCGTATGTGTGTGCCCAATGTTGATGGTTTGCGGGAGTTGATACTTGAAGAGGCACACGGTTCGCGGTACTCTATTCACCCAGGTGCCGCAAAGATGTACCAAGACTTGAGACAGCACTACTGGTGGAGGAGAATGAAGATGGATATTGTTAGGCATGTAGCTAAGTGCCTCAATTGCCGGCAGGTCAAATATGAGCATCAGAGACCGGGCGGTGTTCTTCAGCGTATGGTTATTCCCGAGTGAAAATGGGAGAGGATCACCATGGATTTTGTTACTCGGCTTCCTCGGACAGCGAGGAAGTTTGATTCTGTATGGGTGATTGTTGATCGGCTGACTAAGTCCGCACATTTCATCCCGGTTAGTACTACTTACTCATCGGAGCGGTTGGCATCGATCTTTATTCGGGAGATTGTCAGGTTGCATGGGGTCCCAGTGTCTATTATATCTGACAGAGGCACTCAGTTCACTTCTCAATTTTGGAGAGCATTTCAGCGAGAGATGGGTACGAGGGTTGAGTTGAGTACAGCATTTCACCCCCAGACAGACGGACAATCTGAGCGCACTATTCAGATCCTGGAGGATATGTTGCGGGCATGTGTGATCGACTTTGGTGGTTCATGGGATGAGTTTTTGCCACTTGCTGAGTTTGCCTACAACAATAGCTACCAGTCGAGTATTCAGATGGCCCCGTACGAGGCATTGTATGGCAGACGGTGTAGATCTCCCGTCGGATGGTTTGAGCCTGGTGAGGATAGATTGATAGGGACTGAGTTAGTTCAAGATGCTCTGGATAGAGCAAAGTTGATCCAGGAGAGGCTTCGCACAGCACAGTCTCGCCAGAAGAGTTATGCAGACCGTAGGGTTCGAGAGTTGTCTTTCATGGTTGGTGATAGAGTATTGTTGAAGGTTTCACCCATGAAGGGTGTCATGAGGTTCGGGAGGAAAGGGAAGTTGAGTCCCAGGTATATTGGCCCTTTTGAGATACTCAGGAGAGTTGGAGAGGTGGCATATGAGTTAGCCTTTCCACCCAGCTTATCCAGCGTTCATCCAGTATTCCATGTGTCTATGCTCCGGAAGTACATTGGAGATCCGTCTCATGTATTAGACTTCAGTACCATTCAGCTTGATGGTGATCTATCCTATGACGTGGAGCCTATTGCTATTTTGGATCGCCAAGTAAGAAAGTTGAGGTCGAAGGAGATTGCATCAGTTAAGGTTCAGTGGAGAGGTCGACCCGTAGAGGAGGCTACTTGGGAGGTTGAACAGGAGATGCGGAGCAGATACCCTCAGCTATTTGAGACTTCAGGTATGTTTCTTGACCCGCTCGAGGACGAGCGTTTGTTTAAGTTGGGGAGAATGTAACGACCCGGCCTGTCGTTACGGGAATTACCACCCCGTTATGTTGTAAATACATATTTTATAATTTTATATCAGTGTTAGAGTCTATCGGGTGAGTTAGGAGTGAATTGGATTAAAAATGAGGCATATAGCCTTTTTGAAAGAGACTTGAATAAGGAAAGTCAACCCGGAGTTGACTATTTGGTTAGAGGGCTCGGAATCGGATTCTGATGATTCGGTTAGTTCCGGGAGGTGATTTGTGACTTAGGGGAGCGATCGGAATTGAATTTGGAGGCCCGGTGTAGTTTTAGGCTTGAATTGGCTAAGGTTGAATTTTGGCAAAAATCCGAACGGTAGGTGAAATTTTGATCCGGGAGTCGGAATGGAATTCTGACAGTTGCAGTAGCTCCGTTAGGTGATTTTGGATGTGCCTGCAAAATTTCAGGTCATTCGGACGTCGTTTGGTCGGGTTTTTCATCGAATGTGTAATTCGGAAAGTATTAAGAAATTTAGGCTTGAATCCGTGTGTAATTGGTGATTTTGATGTTTAGGATGGTGTTTTTATGATTGGAACAAGTTCGTATCGTGTTTTGGGGTATGTTGGTGGTTTTCGTTGGGGTCCGGGGGCCTCGGGGTGAATCCGGACCATCATCCGGCATTTGGAAGCATAAAATGGTCTGCTGTAATCTGCAGATCACCCTTCGCGATCGCAGAGATGGGGACGCGATCGCGTAAGGTCAAGAACAGAAGCAACGCGATCGCAGGAGCACGGACGCGATCGCGTAGTGTTATCCGGGTGGTCATCGCGATCGCGTGAGCATCTACGCGATCGCGTAGAAGAGAAATGGGGTCCAGGGAAAAATGTGCTACGCGATCGCAGGAATAGGGACGCGATCGCGTGAGGCCGGATGGTTGTACATCGCGATCGCGTGAGGAGGATCGCGATCGCGTGAGGGCGAAATGTTTGAGCATCGCGATCGCGTGAGTAGAGTCGCGATCGCGTAGGGCAAATGGGTCTGGCAGAGAATTTAATCACAGAACAGAGGGGCTACGGGTTCATTAACCCAAAACGCCATTTTTGAGTTCTAGAGAGAGAAACTCACGGGAATTGCTGGTAATTCATCGGGGATTCGTTGGAGGTAAGTTTTGTGGCTTAATTACATCATTTTAACATGAATCATGGGTTAAATTTCTGTAAATGGAAGATTAAAGGTGGGTTTGAGCCCTAGGCCTAAATTAAAGAAAAACACCGATTTGAGTGGGCAAATGGAGTCCGATTTTGGTAAATTTTATATGCCTAGACTCGTATCGAGATGAGGATTCCGAATATGTGATTTTTGTAATTTTTTGACAAGCGCACCAAAAGTCAGGTTTTGACAATTTGTGGGTTTTGATATAAATTGGGTTATTTCGAATGAATTTCGTGAAATTAGCGTATATTGATGCATTCTCTATGATTTTGAGCAGATTTGGCATCCGAGGAGATTGATTTGCGAGGCAAGCGCAAGGCGGATTGAAGCTTCTACCGGTTCGAGGTGAGTGGTAGTAGTAAACAATGCACTGAGGGTTTGAAACCCCGTACTAGCACTTTACAGTGCTATATTGAGATGAGACACGCGTTCTATGACGGGCGTGGTGACATTGTGATTGGGGGTTCGGACTTAGTCCTTCCCGGCTAATAGAATACTGTGTTGTATGACTGTTAATGAGATTATAACTGTACAATTGGGCTAATAGCCATGTTTGGGGCTTTGTGCCGATCTGTAGAGCATTAGGGAACCTATAAAGCTAGGTGACCCTTATATCATGTTGGAAACATACACTCAGCCGTAGCTCTAGCTGTATAGCATAATATGAGCCCGTACTAGATGTGTACATTGAGAGAGATTATCTAGGGTAGAATTCCCTGTTCTAGCCGAGTGGGCCTGAAAGGCCAAGTCTATATTGACTGAGACAGGGTCTAGGACCCACTGTGATATATTATATTGGGCCTGAGAGGCCAAGTATATACTGACTGGGATAGGGTCGAGGACCCATTATAAGGTATTATATATATATACCTATATTGGATCGGGCTGCACGCCGCAGCAGTATATATATTGGATCGGACTGCACGCCGCAATAATATACATGTAATATACGTGTGGGACGGACTGCACGCCGCAGTATTATTGCGCTTGGGCTGTAGGAGCCCCTTCGGAGTCTGAGTCTGCACACATTCTCAGTGAGCACCGGTGTATATTATGGGATCGGGCTGCACGCCGCAGCAGTATAGAGATATATACATATATATATTGGATCGAACTGCACGCCGCAGTAATATTTGTGTGGATCGTGCTGCACGCCGCGGTATTATAGTGCTTGGGCCTAGGGAGCCCCTCCGAAGTCTGTATACACCCCCAGTGAGCGCCGTCGACGTTAAATGGAGCGGGTTGCGCGCCGCAGCGGTATATGTATTGGAGCGGGCTGCACGCCGCAGCATTATACTTAATCATACCCTACTATCTACTTAAATACTTATACATTATAGACATAAGTATGTGTCTTTATATGTTGAGATGGCCGTACACCGTAGGGGTACGAGTAGTGGTTGGTTCAGTGTGGAATCTTGTAGAGATAAACGTAGATTTGACGTTAGAGTACTACTATAGTGATGACGTACCTGTGAGGGTTGCCTTAGAACTGCTAAGTGATAGCACAGGATTTCTTACCTTCAGTTATTATTTATTATTGTTACTCACTGAGTTGAAATATACTCACCCCACTCCCTGCACTTTCTGTGCAGATCCACAGGTGCCCGAGAGCAGTTGAGACATTGTAGCTGCTGATCCTTGTCTACTTTTGCGGAGATTACGAGGTAGCTGCCAGCGTCCGCAGAGCTTGTTTTCTCCTTCTTTATCATCTTGTTGATTTCCTATTTGCCTAGACTTGGTTGTATTAGGATGCTATTCTGTAGAGGCTCAGTCTCGTGACACCACGATATGGTTGGGACCGTATTTTGTACGTTATACATTTCGTTTATCATATGATATGATCATTTACTATTTAAGTTTAATGTATTTAATAATTGGCTGGTTTAAGGGATTATATGCTCGGGCTTGCCTAGCATAGTGTTGGGCGCCATCACGACCAGGGTTTGGGTCGTGACAGATAAACAGAGAAGAATCCCTAATCTAACATGTAAGATGAAGAAGAACAGAAAAGTCATAAAGAATAGCCAAAGGAAAAAATCTCTAATCTATCATACCAAGTGAAGAACAATAATATGAACAACTGACTAGATTTTCGAAAGATTAAACCTAAACTTAAACATGCAAGTTAAACAGATAAGAAACATAGAAGAGATATCAAAAGCCAACCAAGAAGGTAACAAAAGATGAAGAAGAACAGGGTAACAGATCTTTAAATCAGAGAAACAAACCAAGATTAAGACCAAAGAAAATCCTAATTCGTATGACAAACTAACAGGACATAACAAAAAACAGAAACATAACAAGAAACACAAACAAAGAAGAAATCAAAAAAGGAAAGAGGGGGGAGGGGGGAGACTTAGCTTAGCAGGGCCGGTCCCCTGAGCTTCCTATTCTCCCCTACATTCTTTTCTTCTTCTTCTCTTTCTAGATTTCTTTTCTCTTTCTTTATTTCCTTATTTTTCTGGTTTTCTTGTTAGACTTCAAGACAAAGTATTTTAGGGTTTTGGTTGAAAGGGGGGTGTTCAGAAGAGGGAAAAGGTGGGATTTTTGGTTAGAGGTTTGTTTGACTCGGCCGGAATTAGGGTTCCGGCGACTCGTTTTTGAAGATTCGAACGGTTAGGCTAATATTTGAGGGTGGTGGCTTATATGAGGTGATAGATCTGGGTGAGGTAGTTCTTTGATGTTAAGCTTGAGGTCGTTCTCATAGGTTGAGGTCACCATAGACGAACTCCGATGTCCGGAGTTTTAAGAACAAGGGTTTCAGGGTTTGTTTTATGGGGTTTTGGTTATGGTTTGTGGAGGAGAGTGAGATGAGAGTGGTTTGAGGTAAGGGAGTGGCCAGAGACCACCATAAAAGGCGGTGGCCTCCATGGACGGCAGTTGGTAATGAGAAGAAGACGAAGAAGAAGCAGAGGCGGCTAGGGTTTGGAACATACGAGAATGGCCTATCTCAATGAGACAAAGGCCTTTTAAACTCGAAGCCTTCAATGATTCCTTGGCCGTTGGATCTCTGATGATCAACGGTCAAGATTGACCGTTACTTAAAGGACATCGTATTGACACACA
Organism: Nicotiana noctiflora; assembly: GCA_032618575.1. Taxonomy (NCBI): domain Eukaryota; kingdom Viridiplantae; phylum Streptophyta; class Magnoliopsida; order Solanales; family Solanaceae; genus Nicotiana; species Nicotiana noctiflora. Next base: position 64,307 of record JASVEL010007404.1, read on the forward strand.
TGAGGTCATATGTCTCTTCCGTTAGATCATTTGGATTGGACGGTTGAGATCAATTCTCTCATATTAATTAACCATTATAAATTCATTAATATTCTCAGCCGTTGGATCTGAGGAAGTGAACGGCTGAGATTCTATCTATTTAAATGCCTGGACCGGATCTTTTTTTGGGCTAAAACATTGGGCCAACCATTTGGACTGTATTTGGCCCAAATTTATTATACTTATATATTTTTGTATTTTAATTATTTTAAACCAATTTGTTTTTTGTATTTTTGAATTTTATTTATTCTATTATTTAAAATACTTAATTTTCTACTCTCACTAATGTTTTGGCATTTTTTGACAATTTTCTACTATTTGTTTTTTATTTTCCGCTATTAAAGGTATATATATATATATATATATATATATATATATATATATATATATATATATATATATATATATATATATATATATATATATATATATTTAATTTTCTTTTTCTCTTAAAACTAAATAATGAAAAATGCAAGTATTTCTCCTATATTTTTTTATTTTTCTAATTTTTATATTATTCAAACACACAAAATGTATCTAATTCCAAACAAATCATGCAATTATACTCAAAAATATTATTTATTTAATTTTGGAATTTATTTGCTTAGTGCAAAAATTATGTGCTCACACTTGTTTTCATTAATTGTAATTGATTCATTTAGAACTTATTGATATAATTAAGTAACGTGTGGCTAGATATGAGCGAATTGGTGGTGGAATCAAGAGGTAAAGCGGTAGTTGAGGCTTGAACAGTGTTCGGGGCGTCGAAGTAAGTGTTTGGTCTAACCTTAACTTGAGAGATTAGGAGTTATGTCCTATTTTCTATGTGTTATTTATTGAGTACGCCATATAGGCATGGTGACGAGTGTATATACGTTGGTGTCAAGCATGCATGTGAGTCTTATGTTATGATTAATATGACTCTGTTTGTATGGTTCATGTTTAATATGGTGATTTCTATTATTGAGAAAAGGTTGTAGAAAAATATTGACAATTGTATATTGAAGAGCGCTGGCTCAAGTTGTAAAGTGATTTGTGGAAGTAAATATGAAAATGAGAAGAGGATTATGGTATTTATCCCTTGTTGGGACATTGTTGCTTTTAATGTTATTCCCTTGCCGGAATGTAATTATTTTGATATTGTTCACTTGACAGAATTTTATTATGACTCATTTATTCCTTGCGCTTATTATTTGTGTTTGTCGTTTGGGTGAGGAAGAATGTAAAGTACGTAGGGTGATGACGTGCATTGTTTTGGTGAGAGAGTGTTAAAGCACGAAGGGTGGTGCCGTGTATTATTTTATGAGAAAGAGTGTAAAGCACAAAGGGCGGTGCCGTGTTGCACGATGTACCATTCCATGATGATTATATTGATTTCATGGTGAGGATGAGTGTAAAAGCACGAGGGGTGATGTCGTGCAGTTTATATTAATTTTTATGGTGCGGATGAAATTAAATGCATGAAGAATGATGTCGTGCACTCGTTTAATTTCTGATTCTTGTTGATAGTTGAATTGTAGTGTGCGTTATATGTACATGTTATCCTCCTATTGCCATATGATATTTCACTGCAATATGTTTCCCCTTTCCATCTTTGACTGTATGTTTTTGTTGTTATTTTTTTATGTACATTATTTATCTGCATATGTTTATTTAGTAGTCTTGTCCTATCCTGGTCACTATTTTGCCGAGGTTAGGCTAGGTACTTACCAGCACATGAGGTCGGTTGTGCTGATACTATACTCTGCACTCTTTTGTGCAGATCCCAGTGCTGTAGATTTTGGAACGCAATCAGATTTATGTTTCTTATTCATCAGGCGACCCGAGGCGATCCTGCAGGCGTCTGCAGGCCTTGCCTTCTCCCTCAATCTATTTTTCTATTTCTTTTATGTAATCCTAAAGATAGTATTTTGTTATTTATTTCAGACCATTATTTGTAGTATTGTACACAGTCTATGAAGTTGTGACACCAAATCTTGAGTAGTTTGTTATAGAGTGGTATTAGTAGTAGCAGTAAACTTGGAATTTTATTCTTCCGCTTGTTAAATTTATTGATTATTAGTTGTTGTCTTTTACTTGTTAACAAATTTAAAAATAGAAATAAGGCAAATAATTCTGTTTATTGGCGTGCCTAGCTCGCACTAGTAGGCGTCATCATGACTCCCGAGGGTGGAAAATTGAGGTTGTGACAAGTCGGTATCATAACTCTAGCTTACATAGGTCTCACAATTCATAGACAAGCTTAGTAGAGTCTGAGGGATCAGTACTGAGACGTACGTATTTATCCCCAAGGGCTACGGAGTTAGAAAAAAAAACTTCACATCTATTCTTTCCTGTCGTGCGGTTTGGTTTCTCAATACTAATTAAATTTCTACTCTGCTCTTTTGCAGATTCCTAGAACACGCGCTTTGTCATTCACTGATTAGTAGCCCGAGTCCCCGGCAGCAGCTCCCAGAAGGGGCAGAGAGCGAGGTCGTGCTAGAGGCCGAGGTAGGGGTAGAGCTCAGCCCAGAACAGCGACACCAGCGGCAGAGCCTTAGGTTGAGTTTGACGAGGAGGTTCCGGCCTAGACAGCTCTGGTAGGCCCAGCTCAGGTCCAAGAGGGGTTCATTGCTATGCTAGTACTTCAGGATGCTCTGATCCATCTAGTGGGCCCCATGGAGAGTGTCACTCAGGCATGCTTATTTCCTGTAGCACCAGGCATCTCTCGGGCTGGAGGAGGGGTCTAGAATCCTGCTACTCGCACTCCAGTGCAGTTGGCTCCCCTGTTTCAAACTCGAGTAGCTCAGCCAGTTGGAGCAGTTCAGCCAGGTGTGGTAGCCCAGACCGGTGACGGAACAACTATGACCGCCAATGCCTTGTAGAGATTGGATAGGTTTACCAAGCTCTTCACTACCACTTCCAGTGGTGCATCTTCTTAGGATCCCCAAGATTATCTAGATAGTTGTCACGGGGTTCTCCAAAGCATGGGGATAGTAGAGACCAATGGGGTCGATTTTGATACTTTTTGCTTATTTGGATCTTCCAAGACTTGATAGAGAGATTATTGTTTGGCTAGACCAATCGGATCACCACCTTTGACTTGGGAGCAGTTTACTTAGCTTTTCTTGGAAAAGTATCTTCCCGTTACTCAGAGAGAGATCTATTGGATGCAGTTTGAGTGCCTCCAGCAGGGACCCATAATTGTTACTCAATACGAGACCAGGTTTATCGAGTTGGTCTGTTATACTCTCTACTTATACTTCCCACTGAGAGAGAGAGAGAGAGAGAGAGTTCATCAAGGGACTTGTCCAGTCTATTTGACTCCAGATGGCTAAGGAGACGGGGAGTGAGATTTCTTTCCAGGAGGAGGCCAATGTAGCTAAGAAGGTTGAGATGGTTTTATCACAGGGGAGGTGGTCAGGGGTCTCACAATATTCCTCGTCATTCAGGAAGATTTAATGGCGCCTCGTCTGGAGGCAGGGATTCGTATGATAGAGGTCATCCTCCTAGACCTTTTTAGTCCGCACTTCAGATTTCTCATGGTGCTTCAAGTGGTCGTGGTTCTCACATGCAGTATTTCGATCAGCAGTCCTACAGTGCACCACTAGCTCCCATCAATGCACTGTTGCTCTAGAGTTTTCTAGGTGTCCATTTAGGTCATCAAGGTCGGCAGTCTCAACGGCCGAGGACTTATTATATGTTACATCCCATATTTTAATTTTTTTTTCCTTCGAGTGCACATACAAATTTTCCATTTGTTTAAGTCATTTCAACTGTCCATCCTTTTTATCTCAATATAAGCACTAATAGGGTAAAGATATTTTACACAGCTTTTCTTTTAGTTTTAACTTGTGATAATAGTTTATTTATTACTTATGGTTACCAATTAATACTTATAAAAAGGAAATTTTCGAAAAAAATTAAACCTTCTCATTTCAAAAAGTTGATATGATTAGTGTAAAATTAATCTTCTGTATGAACAAGAATGTAATAGATTATTTTTTAATTTATTTTATTACAGTTGAAATAAGAATTACGTATTAGAGGTTGTTTAAAATGTATTCTAAATTACGTTCATATTATTAACAAGACCATGATGGAAGAGAGATATTTTCCCGTACGTTCTATTTACAAAAACGAATAATTAAGTGTACGAAATTTTTTATTAGAAAAATTATAAGCTATGAAAATGTGTGTATTTTTATATGGAATTAATAAAATAATAGTGTATGTATTTATTTTATATAGTACCACATGATCATGACAGTAGGTTATATAATGTGTATTAAAAATAAGTAATATTTTAAGTGATTTGAGGTGATTCTTAATTATGTGAATATATGGATAATTGTAAATTTTTGGCAGAAGATTAACCATGTAATTGTTAGTACGCTGTATTTATAAAATAATTCTGGAAATATAAATAAATACAAATAAAAATGTGCATAAACAGAAATGAAGAAACCAATTCGAGCCCACTGAATTCACGGTGTTTCCTTAAGAAATTTAATCCCCTCCTAGTACCCAAGGTTATGGATTATTTTCTCCCAGGATAGAACGAATTACACACTGTGTAGTGGTACTTCAAACCACAGTGTTTCAGCGAACATAAAGTTCGATAGCAAATCACACTTACTTTTGCTTTGTTGGATGCTAAAATTACGCAGAAGAAGGAGAGAAAACTCAGAAAATCGTAGTGAAATTCTGAGCAGAATAGTGTTGTATTTATAGCCAAAAGTTGGGTTGAAATCTGAAGAGACTCTTCAGAATGGTTGTTTCTGCAAAACTGCCACAATATAAATGTCATTGCATAAATGGCTATTTACTCAATAATAAAGAGGGAAAATAAAGAGGGAAAATAAAGAGTGAAAATTGATGGGTAGTTAATTTTCTGTTATAAAAATAGAAAACTGAAATTTGGATTAAATATTAATATTTATTTAATATTAATATTCTGTTATTAAAATAAATATTTAATAACATTTCTGTTAATATTTTCCTATTAACAAATAAATTTGGTCCAAAAAGTTAATCAATCAATCGATCATTTGACCAAATCCAAATCCAAATCCAAATCCGAATCCGAAGCCATAGCCGTAGTCGTAGCCGGAGCCGAAGCCGAGCCAAGCCGAGCCGAGCGAGCGATGACGATAACGGCCCGAGGCTTGCTTTCTTTTCAACTCTTTAAGAGCTAGAAGAAGAGCAATTTCTTATATACCCTTAAAAAGCCTCTTCCTCTTCCAATATGGGACAATGCCCATTTACCAAGGAGGGGGAACTTGAAATTTCACTAAACTTTTTTTATTTCCCTCCATTTCCCATTCACCCTCTTTTAACTATTTAATATATTAATTAAATATATTTAAACCACAACAATCCCCCACATGAATGGGAAATGGCTATATCACGGAAGTATGCATGAAAAACTGTGTGATTCGCAAGTAAGGATTAATTGCATCTGGCTAACTAGGTTTCCCTTTGAACTTTCCATGGTGAACTTATGTCGGATATACTCGATCAATCAGTAGATTTGATATCTTTGAACCGTCGAACTATGGTGTATACCTAGACAACCATAAGTCACACAACCAACCCTTAACCGTCTTTGGTTCTCATTGTTGTGTTCGTTTCGGCCATGAACACCGCCTGTTTTCATAAGTGCGTAGAGAACTGGCCTTAAAAAATTCTCCTTGAAGCGGCTAACACTTCACACTAACATAGGTGATTCCTAAACGTGTCATCCCGTAGATTCAATATTTGATATACCCCATATCAAATTAGAAATCATTAAAAAGCCTTAATGTTTTATCCTTGGTGCTGAACATTGTCTTATACGAGAATGGACCAAAGGTTTATTTGACAATGTTAAACCGTCATTAATGACTTTGTTTGATCTCCTTGAACATAGATTTTGGGATCTCCAGTCTTCTAGGTAGAGAGACCGCCAGTATGACTTGTTCTCGGCCAGAGTCTCATTCCCCTTGATGATTTCTCAACTACATCGCTAGTTAGGCCTTTTGTAAGTGGATCCGCCACATTCACTTGACTTTACATAGTCAATCGTGATAATTCCTCTAGAGAGTAATTGTCTAATGGTTTTATGTCTTCGTCGTATATGACGAGATTTACCATTATACATAACGCTCCCAGCCCTTCCAATTGCCGCTTGACTATCACAGTGTATGCGTATTGGTGCCAAGGTTTTGGGCCAAAATGGAATATCTTCCAAGAAATTCCGGAGCCATTCAGCTTCTTCACCGGCTTTATCCAAGGCTATGTAGTTAGCCTCCATTGTAGAGCGGGCAATACACGTTTGTTTGGACGACTTCCAAGATACCGCTCCTCCACCAATTGTGAATACATATCCACTTGTGGACTTGGAATCAGTTGATCCGGTGATCCAATTTTCATCACGGTATCCCTCAATGATCGCAGGATATTTATTGTAGTGCAAAGCAAAGTCCTGGGTATGTACTAAGTACCCCAAAACTCGTTTCATAGCCATCCAATGAGATTGACCTGGATTACTCGTATATCGACTCAATTTACTTATAGCACAGGCTATATCTGGTTGTGTACAGTTCATGATGTACATTAAGAAACCCAACACACGAGCATAATCCAATTGTGATATACTTTGGCCTTTGTTCTTTGCTAATGCAAGATTCACGTTAATTGGAGTCTTTGCAACTTTAAAGCCCAAGTGCTTGAATTTTTCAAGTACTGTCTTGATGTAATGAGATTGTGACAAATCCAGACCTTGAGAAGTCTTATGGATCTTAATTCCCAGAATAAAATCAGCAACTCCCAAGTCTTTCATATCAAACTTGCTAGTTAGCATACGCTTAGTAGCATTTATATTGGCAATATCATTACTCATTATGGGCATATCATCCACATATAAGCAAACAATGACTATGTGATTTGGAACATTTTTAATGTACACACATTTATCACATTCATTTATCTTGAACCCATTTGACAACATTGTTTGGTCAAATTTAGCATGCCATTGTTTGGGTGCTTGTTTTAATCCGTAAAGGGACTTAACAAGTCTACAGACCTTCTTTTCTTTACCTAGAACCACAAACCCTTCTGGTTGTTCCATGTAGATTTCTTCCTCCAACTCTCCATTTAATAATTCCGTCTTAACATCCATTTGATAAATTTCAAGACCATAAACCGCAGCTAATGCTACTAACGTTCGTATGGACGTAATTCTTGTAACTGGAGAGTATGTATCGAAATGATTAAGATCTTCTCGTTGTCTATACCCGTTGACCACAAGTCTTGCCTTATACTTGTCAATAGTGCCATCATCTTTAATTTTCCTCTTAAAGATCCATTTAGAACCCAATGGTTTATTTCCAGGAGGAAGACCAACCAATTCCCATATATGTTTGTTCAATATGGATTCTATTTCACTATTGACTGCCTCTTTTCATAACAATGATTCCGAAGAAGATATAACTTCTTTAAATGTTTGAGGCTCATTTTCCAATAAGAAAGTCACAAATCTGGTCCAAATGAAGTAGACGTTCTTTGACGTTTACTACACCTTGGATCTTCCTGGTTAAGCGTACTTTCTTTTGCTTCTTTTCGAGATCGTTTAGATCCTTCGATAATCGACTCACATTCCTTTTTATATGGATATATAATTTCAAAGAACTCAATATTATCTAATTCTATAACCATATTATTATGAATGTCAGGATTTTCTGATTTATGAACCAAAAATCGATATGCTTTACTATTAGTCGCATATCCTATGAAAACACAATCAATGGTTTTCGGTCCTATTTTTACCCTTTTGGGTTTAGGAACTTGCACTTTTTTCCAAACACCCTCACACTTTAAAATAATTCAAGTTGGGCTTTCTTCCTTTCCATTTTCATATGGAATGGATTGTGTTTTTGCTATGGGGTACTCGATTTAATATTCGGCTAGCCGTAAGTACGGCTTCCCCCCACAAGTTCTATGGCAAACCAGAACTTATCAATAATGCGTTCATCATCTCCTTTAATGAACTATTCTTTCTTTCTGCAATCCCATTGGATTTGGGCGTGTAAGGGGTCGTTGTTTGATGAATAATTCCATATTCTAAACATATTTGTTCAAAAGGAGATTCATATTCACCACCCCTATCACTTCTTATCATTTTGATTTTCTTATTAAGTTGTGTTTCAACTTCATTTTTGTATTGCTTGAATGCGTCTATTGCTTCATCTTTACTATTAAGTAAATAAACAAAGCAATATCGAGTACTATCGTCAATAAAAGTTATGAAATACTTCTTTCCACCGCGAGATGGTATTGACTTCATGTCATCTGTGTGAATTAAGTCTAAATGATTTGAATTCCTTTCAACCGACTTATAAGGATGTTTAACATACTTAGATTCCACACATACTTGGCATTTTGATTTGTCACATTCAAATGTAGGCAATACTTCCAAATTAATCGTTTTCCGTAAGGTTTTATAACTGACATGACCCAAACGTATATACCATAATTCATCTGACTCAAGTAAGTAAGATGAAGCTGAAATTTTATTATTATTCTCAACAACCATTACATTTAGCCTTAAAAGGCCCTCGGTGAGGTAACCTTTTCCTACAAACATTTCGTTCTTACTTATTACAACCTTATTGGAAACAAAAACACATTTAAAACTATTTTTAACAAGATGCGCAGTAGAGACCAAATTCTTCCTAATCTCGGGAACATGAAGGACGTTGTTCAAAGTCACCACTTTGCCGGAAGTCATTTTGAGAAATATCTTCCCATATCCTTCAATATAGGCCTTTGAAGCATTTCCCATAAAAATCGTCTCATCGGGTCCAACAAGAGCATAAGTAGAAACGCTTCTTTAATAGCACAAACATGGCGAGTGGCTCCAGAATCAATCCACCACTCTTTAGGATTGCCTACCAAGATGCATTCGGAAAGCATGGCACATAAGTTATCAACATCATCATGCTTTTCAACCATGTTTGCTTGACCCTTCTTCTTATCTTTCTTTGAAGCACGACACTCAGTAGATTTGTGTCCGGGTTTTCCACAGTTGTAGCAGTTTCCACTGAACCGCTTCTTGCTTGGGTTGTATTTTGGTCCATAAGCCTTCTTCCTATTTTGTTCTCTTCAACAATATTTGCTCTCATTATTGTTAAGTTTCCATGACCTCTCTTTTCAGCAGCTTTATTGTCCTCTTCGATTCTCAACCGAACAATGAGATATTCAAGAGACATCTCCTTGCTTTTGTGTTTCAAGTAGTTTTTGAAGTCCTTCCACAAAGGAGGCAACTTCTCAATCATTGCTGCTACTTGGAATGCTTCATTGATAACAAGACCTTCATTGAAATTTTCATTAGTAAAAATACTAAGATTACTACTTTCAACATCAATATTAATTTGATTTATACATTTAGCAAGGAGATCGTGAATAATCACTTACAATTCCAGGACTTGGGTGATAACAGACTTGCTATCTACCATTTTATAGTCCAAAAACTTTGCAGCAACAATCTTCTTCAACCCGGCATCTTCAGTTATGTATTTCTTTTCAAGCGCAGTCCACAGCTCCTTTGACATTTCTACGCCACTGTAGACGTTATACAAAGCATCTTCCAGCCCTCTTAGAATATAATTCTTGCATAAAAAATCTGAATGCTTCCACGCCTCAAAGACGAGAAAACGTTCAGTTTCTGGAGTTTCGTCGGACAACACTGGAACATCTTCCTTGATGAACTTCTGGAGACTTAGAGTAGACAAATAAAAGAACATCTTTTGTTGCCAGCGCTTGAAATCAATCCCGAAAAATTTGCCGGGTTTCTCCGCCGGTGCCAATGCTGCCGGAGTCGTTCGGCTTGTTGGGGCATTAACAGTCACCATTGGAACAATTTGATTCTCATTCTCATTAGTCATTTCTGTAAAATAATGACACAAATATTAAAATTATGTAGATTTTAATAGAGTACAAAACCATAGAGGTTTTACTCTTCCATAAATAGTAAAAATAAATACAGAGATATATTAAATTCCTTAAGCTTGTTAGTACACTGTATTTGTAAAATAATTCTGGAAATATAAATAAATATAAATAAAAATGTGCATAAACAGAAATGACGAAACCAATTCGATCCCACTGGATTCACAGTGTTTCCTTAAGGAATTTAATCCCCTCCTAGTACCCAAGGTTATGGATTATTTCTTCCCAGGATAGAACGAATTACACACTAGTGTAGTGGAACTTCAAACCTCAGTGTTTCAGCAAACACAAAGTTCGGTAGAAAATCACACTTACTTTTGCTTTGTTTGATGCTAATAGTATGCAGAAGAAGGAGAGAAAACTCAAAAAATCGTAGTGAAATTCTGAGCAGAATAGTGTTGTATTTATAGCCAAAAGTTGGGCTGAAATGTGAGGAGTCTCTTCAGAATAGCTGTTTCTGCAAAACTGCCACAACATAAATGGCTATTTACTCAATAATAAAGAGGAAAATTAAAGAGAAAAAATTGATGGGTAGTTAATTTTCTGTTTCAAAAACAGAAAACTGAAATTTTGATTTAATATTAATATTTATTTAATATTAATATTCGTTATTAAAATAAATATTTAATAACATTTCTGTTAATATTTTACTATTAACAAATAAATTTGGTCCAAAAAATTAATCAATCTCATTTGACCGAATCCGAAGCCGAAGCTGAAGCCGTAGCCGAGCCGAGCGAGCGAGCGACGACGACGGCGCGAAACTTGCTTTCTTCTCAACTCTATAAGAGCTAGAAGATGAGTAATTGCTTAGATACTCATAAAAACCTCTTTCTCTTCCAATATGGGACAATGTCCATTTACCAAGGAGAGAAAACTTAAAAATTCACTAAAAAAAAATTCATTTCCCTCCATTTTCCATTCACCATCTTTTAACTATTTAATATATTAATTAAATATATTAAAACACCAACAGTAAAAATTGTTGGATAAAATTTGGATAAGTTTAAGTGAAGAAACGTGGCACTTTTTGGTTGAGAAATAGTGTGACTCATACATTCCTAATATATGCGGTACATCATCTGAAAGGTCTTGCGGGATCTCTTGGATATATTTGTATTTGGGCGCATCTCAAGTTTCTTAAAAAAAACAAAGAAGAAAAATTTAAAATAGTCACCTTTTGTTGGACAGATATGTATCTCATCTGTTTATGTCTTATATGAGCTTCGTTATCTATTTACCGTTTGCTTCCACCTTGTTAAAGCATAACATATTATTTTCTTTAATTTGATGGTATGATACTACAGAATACCCAGAGTACATAAGTTTGATTTGCCACTTCACTAATGTCATAAAGTATGAAATATTAATATATGTGATGTATATCTAACTAAGCAAGACCAATATCCTTCATTAGCACTGATGCTGTCATTAGTTTGTTAGTATCGGTGTGTGTATATCTATGTAATTCTTATCAGTATTGCTTGATTTATATAACTGCATTCAACAATGGCTAAATCATTTTAATAAAATTGATTTCTAAGAAACAAATCCTTATTGGTCAGAAGAAGATGTTGATGGCTACCAACCAAAAGAAAAATAAAATGATAATTGTGATGGGTTGATATATATATATATATATATATATATATATATATATATATATATATATATATATATATATATATATATATATATATATATGTGGATATCTGAGTTATTATGTCCATCTTCCAAATAGATTCCTCGAATGACTTTTTATAGTCATGTACGTGAGGCTATTCCTTTCTTCTTTTGGACGACTTCGACCATATATATTGTAATGTATGAGCTTCCAAAGATACTTTACTCTTAGAAGCTATCAGTACTTACATTATTTCCCCTTTTATGGAACGATTGATGTTGATGTTACTTCTCTTATTCTTATGTTATCAATATTGTTGGTACTTCCTGATTCTTATAAGGTTCATAGTGAAGAGTTAGTCGTAATAACGTGTAAGGATACCGACCCTACGTCACTCCGAAAGGTCTAGAACGTGTATATATATATATATTACTCTACCGAGCCGCGCTATAGTCGGCCGGGTATGGCACCTATTGTGTAATCACTGATCAATTGGGTTTACAGAGCTCCACGTTGCTGGGTATGATTCTACCGAGCCTTATGTTGGTTGGGTACATTTTTACCGAGTCCTCTTTTAAGTCATGATACGATATGATGATGATGATGATTCCCGCAGAGGCGAATGTTTTTAAAAGTTTATTTATATATATGTATTATATATTTCATGTCGGTAGTCCCCAGAGGCACTCAGATGTTACGGGTTGTATCTCCTCTATCTCTCTTTAAATTACTATTCTTATTTATGTTTTCCTACCTTACATACTCAGTACATTATTCGTACTGACATCCTTTTATTGGGGACGCTGCATTCTTGCCTGTAGGTATAGCTAATTAGTTTGACGAGCCTTCATCGTAGACGGAATTGGTATTCAGTGAAGGATCGGTAAGGCTCGATCTCATTTAGAGTGCAGCCGAGTCTATGAGTCATCATGTCAGAGTTTCTTTACAGACTTATGGGTAGGCTGGTACCCTGTCCCGTTTGATGTCAATTAATCTAAGAGGTTTTGTAGACAGAGGTTCTTTTTATATAGTACGCCAGAGACCTTAACGGCTCATATGTATCCATGTGTTAGGCAAAATGGTTCAGTAAAATAGTGTTGTCCATATATAGTTATGCATAACGAATTATGGCCATGTTGGCCCATGATAGTTACAAAGAAAAAAAATTACAAAGTGGTTCGCTCGTGCCACTATGGCACTAGGTGCCAGCCACGCCTCCCAAGGTTGGGGTGTGACATTATACTTGCGGTGATATGGGACACATTGCTAGATTTTGTCCTCGAGCATCGAGCAACTCTCAATATCTGGGTTCTCGTGCCATAATTTAGGCATCGAGCGTTCCACAGCTTGTCCAACTAGCCAGATGTGGAGGTAGAGGTGCTAGAGGTGGAGCTCAGGCCACTAGAGGTGGAGGCCAGCCAGCAGCAGGCTGTCCTAGAGATATAGTCCAAGGTAGTGGGACCTAACCCCCAGTTTTTGCTCTTCTAGCTAGGCCGGAGGCTGAAGCTTCCGATGTAGTTATCCCAGGTATGGTTCTGGTTTGTATTAGGGATGCTTCAGTGTTATTTGATCCAGGGTCTACATACTCTTTTGTGTCATCTTATTTTGCGCCATATCTGGTCATGCCCAGTGATCCTCTAAGTGTTCCTATTTATGTATCCACCTCGTTGGGTGATTCTGTTATGGTAGATCGTGTTCATCGTTCTTGCGTGGTTGTGATTGGGGGTCCTAAGACCCGAGTAGACTTATTGTTGTTGGACATGGTTGATGTTGATGTCATACTAGAGATGGATTGGTTATAACCTTACCACGCCATCTTAGATTGTCATCCCAAGACGACAATATTAGCCTTACCGGGTCTACCTCATTTAGAGTGGAGAGGGACTCGTGGTCAATCTACCCGTAGCGTTATCTCATATATGATGGCTCGGTGAATGATTGAAAAGGTGTGTTTGGCCTATTAGGCATATGTTTCTATTGATTCATTTCCCACTGTCCGTGAGTTTCCTGAGGTATTTCCTTCATACCTTTCGAGTATGCCACCTGACAAAGATATTATTTTTGCATAGATATAGCTCTGGACACTCAGTTCATTTCTACTTTTCCATATCACATGGCCACGACTGAGTTGAAAGACTTGAAGTAGCAGTTGCAAGACTTGCTTGATAAGGGCTTCATCAGGACTAGTGTCTCGCCATGGGGTGTACCGGTGTTAATTGTCAAGAAGAAAGACAGATCGATGGGAACATGTACAGATTACCGACAATTGAACAAGGTCATAATCAAGAATAGGTACCCATTGTCGAGGATTGATGATTTGTTCGACCAGCTATGATCACGCCCAATTATGCCTTATAAAAAGGACAATGCGGTCGCTGTCAATATAATCTGGTTTATAAGTCCGGAGTCGAATCCCACAGAGAACTAAGGTTTAGCTACAGTCGTTCACTATCACCAAGAAGACAAGCTTGAACAATTCATAACTTATAGATATTTAGATCTTGTGTTTAACTAATTAACTAACAAATTAAACAACTAAATTAACAACTAAATATTCTAAGGGTTAGAGACAAGATTAAGGAGGTCTAGAGTTATGATTTCCCCAATTGTCGGAATCCTTCCTGCTATGTCTTCTATAATTTCGCCTTAGTATTCTCTACCAATCATGAGCACTCTTACTACCTGTCACACCTCCCTTTTTACTACCCCAACACCAAAAGCATATGAATATGCTCGTAGGGTATACCCCGACGCTCAAATACCCGAAACGGATAAAATAACGTAAGGGAAGGAGTTTTTCCAATTAAAGGACAATCGGTTCGGGATTTTGTTAGAGATTAATCAGAGTCGCCACTTGGGAATGACAATGGTGTCCCAAGTCACCGGTTAATCTCGAATCCGAGGAATATTGACTCTTATAAATGTCTGCGAAGCAGAGATCCGGATAAGGAACTCTGTTAACCCGGGAGAAGGTGTTAGGCATTCCCGAATTCCGTGGTTTTAGCACGGTCACTCCACTGTCGTTCTTGACTTTTGTTTGACTCAATTATAGGTTTTAACAACATAATGTGCTTTTACGTTAAATATTATTTTTTAGGAATTTGTGATATCGCGAAAACACACCTCGAGTCATACCGCAACCAGTACGCCTATGACTTTTGGTGTATTTCAGCTTTACCGAGATTTGGATTTGAGTCGCACCAAGTGCACACTCGTTCATAGGAAGGTATGTTAAAATCGTGCCTAAAGATAGTCTATATCGGCTTTTAACTTTGGGAGAGGCTATGGAATTCGCTATTAGCCTCTCCGGTTCTACTATGTTATTTTATTACTAAATGGGGGCCCCGGTGTTTGTTATTCGGGCGAGGCTCATCCCAATTTTTATTAAAGGATACTAATATTTGGCTAAGTTTTCTATATTTGTTCTTGCCTTAAACGATTCTTAATAAATATTCCAGGCCCGTTGAATTTGTTATTTAATCGGGCATGGTCTTCTCTTCAACCCTTTAAACGGATCCGCAAAAGGCGAGCCCAAGCCTCAAAAGCCCAGAATGTCTTCAAACTCTCGATCAGTAGACTAAGCGATTTCATAGGACAGTTCAGGCTCAATGTTACATAAGGCCCAAACCAGAATGTAATGACAAAATATAACACAGAATACATAATGAAACAAGTACTCAGAATTTAAAACGAAATCAAACCACTTTATTTATTAACAAAGAAATCAGTACACAAAAGCAATAGACTTAAGTCAATAGTTCATGTACAGGAAAACTCAAACAATTGCTATCATTATATGCTCATAACTAAAAGTCCATACTAATATCTAATTATTTGCTAAAAGAGCATTCTGGAACACAACCCACTTTGCCTAGGAAGTCAAGTTAAAAGAAGGCGATTCAATTAATTACTTATAGTGTCAAAAGAGAATAAACGATTAAGCACAGATATTTACTATATTGCTAGTCTTATTACGAGCTATACCTTTCCTCACCACCCATTCATCCTAATTGAACTGCTTCAATGTCTAATTATTTCCCCTTTTAAATCTCATTCAGATTTGAACCTATTTGGTATTCTCAAAGCTGGTTCCATTCTAGTCGTTACTTCATGTGATTGTTTCCTCTTTTTGATTACTCACATCTAGACTTAAACCCTTAAAATTAATTAACTACACGAGCAAAAATTAACCAGCCCAATCACTCAGTTGCAATAATCCCAAACATCTACATCTAAGTAATTTAAGGACTTAAACACGTTTATATTACTGATTTTACCACGACTTTAGCTCGATACAGTGTACTCAACCCAATCGTAAATGATTCATGGCTTGAACTAACGTTTTCTCCTTTAAAAAAAAACTTATTCATACCTAAACGCAGATCCGTAAAATGCGATTAACTATATGGTCATGACTTACGAAATTACTGAAAGTAGGGATTACTGATCTTGCAAGTATTGTTAACTAACTTATATTTTAGGAGTTTTTACCTAATTAACTAGGTGAGGTGCTAATTACTACTACTACTATACTACTACTATTACTAAGCTATTACATCTCTTGTGTTTATGTTTTTCTCTGCTATCTACTGCAATACACTACAAATCTGGAATAAAATTACAAAATAAAAGATAACAGAAGTGGTTCAAATCTTCATTTTCATCTCAAAACAGCTTGCCATTACAACTTCAAATGGAAAAGGGAAATGTACCTGAATCAACAAGAGAAATCTGATGAGTCTAGGGAAAACAAGGCAGATCAGTAACAACAAGGACTCAGCTATGCAATGCAACAGTGATTAGAGATGACTGAAGATCCACAGGACAAAATACCACAGCAGCAAATATATAGACCCAGCAGCAAGCAAGAAAACCCAGCAAAATCCGATAGAAACCCAGAAATTCTATTGTTGTATTGTTATCTCTAACCTTTGTAAGCTTTGTATAAAACCAGCCTAGATATATATTTCAGATTGCTTAGAATTGGAACCCCCTTTTTCAGCCCTTTTCTAGAGGTATTTATAGTTGTATTGAGGGCTAATGACTTGGGGAGGAAGTTTGGGATTTAATCCCACTTCTCCCCTCTTAAAATTATGAAATATACACTTTAGCCCCAATTTCTGTTAACAGAAATCCTTCCAGCATGTGCTGGAAGGTTCTAAAGATTCCTTTTAGGGGCTTTTACCAATATGACCTTAGGGGTTTGAGATTTTTACAGATTTCCCTTTTTAGGGAGACCATTATACCCTTAAATCTCTGCAAAATTGCAGAAATCAGGAGTACAAAGGACTCCCTTACCCTCTTAGGTTCTAACTATTTACTAATTTACCTTTTAAACTCCCAATTGTGCCCCTAAGGGCACTGCTGATTTACTAGACCTACCTAGATTAAGTTTCAGCATCCTTTGAACCTATTTAACTAATAGCCAGCCCTTGCATTGGTATTTAAGGGCTGGCCAGATTTATTTTAAGGGACTATTTCAATTTTAGCCATTTTTGGATCTATTTCAGTTAATTAAGACTAAGTTATTTCAATTTTAAGCTAATTGCAGGCATAGCCTGCATTATTATTAAGAGTAACTCTTTAAAATCTAGCCAGTCTCAAGTTGAGACTTGGCTTTGGGTAATCAAACCCAATTACTGAACATTTGGGCCCAAAACCTTTGCAGGTTTGGCCACTTTTATGTTCAGGGCTCTAAAGAGAGCCTGGGCTAGTCTGCATTTGCAGACATAGCCATTTTGCACAACCAGCCACTTTTAAAGTGGGCTGTGTGTTAGGGCCTTATAGAATAGGTCAACCCTTTGCAAGGTTAACCATTCTTAGGCCAATTATTTAACTAACAACCTATTTTTGTTCATTTTCAGTTTTTTATCCTATTTAAAAACTAGCCACTCTAAGGATCCTAATACTAGCGCAGATATAACCAATTCACCTAAGGTTCAAATGATCAATCAGACATTCATAAGAAGCCAAATCTAGCAAAACTTAAGCATTCTTAACATGAATTGCATACAGAAACACATATGATCCAAGAAACATGCATTAATCAACTCAAATTCAGAGAAAATAATAGATATGGTTGAATTTTAATCAACTAACTCATTCCATCAGATTGTATGTGATGCAGTGTGAATTCATGTTAATTCATACCTAGTTATTACCAATTCAGGTCATATGATAGCTAAGAAAAACATCAGAACCTTTAAACTTCATAACATAGTTACACATATAAGCCCAGGCTCTCTCAAACAATCAACATAGCTCAAACTAACCTAAGCAGGGTAATTGGAATTCATTTTTAAGTGCTAATCCTGGCTTGATATAGACATGCAGATGAAGAAAAGAAAAGAAGATACATGAAGAAACAGTGAAGCATGGAGAAACAGCAACAAAAGGGAGGCAAAGTTACTGCCTCAAATTTCAGAAGATCAAAACCCCCAATCTTTAAACATGTCATCCAACACATATGTAAACAAAAAAAAGTACTATAAACCTCCACCAGAAGCCCGGATATAGCAGATGAAGGATAATGGAAATCAACTAGCTAAATCTAAGAAGAACTAATTCATGTGATTATTAGATGAGCAAAACAGTGAACCTAACAAAAGAAAAATCTAATTAACGATGAAGAAGGATAAATGTCAAACAACCAACACTAAGCTTAAATATGCAGAAAAACAAAAGATATATCGAAGAACCAGCAAGATAAAAACCCTAACAGAAGAGAAAAGAGAACATGGATATCAAGATCAAATTTTGAACACGAGAAACAAACAGAACACATAATAACCCTAAAAGATGTATTGGACTAAACAAAACATGATTAAAACACAGAAGAAACATGAGATAAGCAAAAATTAAACACAGAGAGGGAAAAGGCACTTAGCTCGCAGGGCCTGTCCCCTGAGCTTCCTAATCTCTCCCCTTCTCTTGTTCTCTCTCAGATTCTCTCATTTTTTCTCTTCTTCTTGTTTTCTTTTTCTTTATTTCTTTTCAGACTCTTTTTTTTAATTTCTCTTCTCTGGTTTTCTTTTAAGGCCTAAAGACGAAGCCTTTTGGATTTTGGCTTGAAGAGGGGTGTTTGGGTGAGGGTAAAGAACGGATCTTGGTGGTTTTAGGTTTGGGGGTCGCCGGAGTTAGGGTTCCGGCGACACTCTTTGGGATATTCGAGAAGCTCGGGGAAGATTCGAGGGAGGTGAATGGTATAGGGGTGTAGATCAGACCAAGGCGGTCCGATCGTCGTTGGTTTGAGATGGTGGTTCATTCTTTGGGTGGTCACCGGCGGAGTTCCGGTGACCGGAGTTTCAAGAGAAGGGTTGGTTTCTGGGTTCTGGGTGTGTGATGAGTGTAGAAGAAGAGAGAAGAAGAGGGGAGAGGTAAGAGGAGGTCGGCGACCACCGTGGAGAGTGGTGGCCGCCATGGCCGGCTAAAGCTATGAAGATGAAGACGACGGAGATGAAGGAGAAGGGGGTATCTCTGGGGCGGCTAGGGTTTGAAAGATTGAGAAATGGCTTGGTCTCTTCAGACCCAAGCCTTAAATAGTCAAGGGGTTTGAGGAGATCTGGGCCGTTTATTTGGTGAAGATCAACGGCTCAGGGAAGTGTTACTTAAACGACGTCGTGTTGATTCCTATAAGACCCACGTTTCTTCCGTTAGATCAACTGGGACGGACGGTCCAGATTTGATCTCTCAAATTAATTGAAGCCTAAGTATCCCAACCGTTAGATCAACGAGGTTGGACGGCTGAGATCAAGTCCATCATAGGCCTGGACTGGATTTCTTTGGGCCAGTAGACTTGGGCCTGCTCACCTTGAATTAAACCGGCCCACCTTATTATATACAAGCTATTTTTTGCATTTTTGATTTTAATGATTTTTATGCCTTTTCTTGTAACACCCCGCCGAACACACAGCAGCGGCGGTGCCGGCCGTGCCACCGAACACACAGCAGTGACACGCAGCCTAAGGAATTGTTACCCTTGGGTATAGGAGCATTCCACGCATAGCTGCAGCTACTGGGAATCGAACCTAAGACCCCAAGGCTTTTCAGGGATTTTACTCAGGAGGCCTTAGATAAGGTCAAGACTATTCAGGAGAGATTGCGTTCAGCTCAGTCTAGGTAAAAGACTTACGCGGATCGTAAGATTCGAGATGTAGATTTCATGGTTGGTGAACGAGTATTGCTCCGAGTGTCGCCTATGAAGGGCGTGATGAGGTTTGGGAAGAAGGGCAAGCTCGGCCCTAGGTATATTGGCCCATTTGAGATTCTAGACAGAGTGGGAGGGGTGGCTTATAGATTAGCTTTGCCGCCTAGCTTATCAGCCGTGCATCCGGTTTTTCATGTATCTATGCTTCGGAGATACCACGGCGATCCCACACATGTGTTGAACTTAGTATTGTCCAATTGGACAATGATCTATCTTACGAGGAGGAGCCGGTGGCTATTCTAGACCGGCGAGGTTCGACGGTTGAGGTCGAAGAGTTATCCTTCCGTGCGTGTTCGGTGGAGAGGTCATCCTCCGGAGGCATCAACCCGGGAGTCCGAGTCCGATATGCGGAGTCGCTACCCACACTTGTTTCTCGACTCGGTACTTCTTTCTTTTGTCCGTTCGAGGACGAACGGTTGTGTTAGAGGTGGAGATTGTGACGACCCAAAGGGTCATCACTTATTTAATTAATCATTTCGAGCTTCTGAGGCCTTGAAAACCTCATTCTATGTTGCCTCGATTTGCGTGCACGATCCGAGCATGTAGCGGAAAGATTTTGTGATAGAAAATATGAATTCTATGAGAAATTTGGATAAAAATGATATTAATATTGATATGGTTGACTTCGGTCAACATTTTTGGTAAACGGATCCGGACCCGAGATTGGATGGTCCCGAGAGGTCCGTAGAAAAATATGGGACTTGGACATGCGTCCGGAGTCGAATCCGAGGCCTAGAGCCCAAGTTATGAATTTTTATGTGAAATTGTTTTTAATGCAATTATTAAAGGAAATAAATTAATTGACCTTGGTATCGGGCTCGTATTTTGGTTCCGACGCCCGGTACAAGTCTTAAATATCATATATGTGATTTCTGTAAAGTTTGGTGACATTTGGATGTCGTTTGAGATGTTTTGGACCTTGAGTTCCAATGTTAAGAAGTTTTGAAAATCAAAAGTATGAAAATCATGAGTTTGAGGCTTGATTTGATTAAAACGAAGTGATATTGGCGATATGATCGCACGAACAAGTCCATAATGTGTTTTTGAGGTTGTGTACATGTTTGGTTTGGAGCCGGGGGGCTCGGGTAAAGATTTGATAGGCCGTTGGATGAAACTCTGAATTTTTGAACTGCTGGTTTTTCACCCAGCTGTTGGCTTCGCAATTGCGAAGTTTTCTCGCAATTGCGAAGGGGGACAGGCTCGCAAATGCGAACATTCATCGCAAATGCGAAGCCCCTTTGGCCCAGCCTTGTTCGCAAATGCGAACAATTGTTCGCATTTGCGAAGGTCCCCAGTCCAGTGCCAGCCTATGTTCGCAAATGCGAACAAAAGTTCGCAAATGCGAACATCCCCCATTATGCCTTGGTTCGCAAATGCGAACTATTGTTCGCAAATGCGAACACTGCCTTATACAGCATGTGTTCGCAAATGCGAACATTAGTTCGCAAATGCGAACTGTTCGCAAATGCGAACAAATGTTCGCAAATGCGAACTTCCCACCCTTAGCTTAATTTTCAAACTCCAGAAATTGGTCGGGGTTCGCAATTGCGAACCCAAGTTCGCAAATGCGAACACAGAGACCTGAAAAACACGAATTTCAGTCATTTCTTCACATTTTTACAAAACCAAAACACCCATTTGCGATTCTTCAAGGATTTCTTCTTCATCAAAACGATTGTAAGTCACTTTTTACTTAATTCTTTCAATTCCTAACATCATTAAACATGTTTTTCATAAGAAATCAAAGATTTTCATGGTAAAATTCTTGTTTTTGTTAGAAAATAGGGTTTTTCATAAATTGGGGAATTGGACCTCGAATTGAGGTCCGATTTTGAAACAAATTATATATATGAACTCGTGGGGGAATGGGTAACCGGATTTTGGTTCTAACCCCGAATTCCGACCATGTGGGCCCGGGGTTGAAATTCACTATTCATGGCAGAATGTTGTATAAGTTGTATTTGGTATTAAGAATTAGTTTGTTGAGTAGAATTGATGATATTAAATCAATTGTGTATAGATACGGTTGGATTGGAGCCAAATTGAAAGAAAAGACATTTCCACGGAGTGAATTGTTCATAAGCATTCGAGGTAAGTGTTTGTTCTATCCTAGCTTGAGGGAATAGGATTATGTGTTATGTGTTATGTGATCGAGTGCGGTGTATGGGCTGTGGTGACGAGCATCCATACACTGGCGTCTAGTATGACCGTGAGTCGTTGGAAAATGATATTTTGAGATATATTATAGGTGAATTGTTATTGTTCTCCCTTGTTGGGACTTGTTGTGAAGATAATTATTGATTGCCCTTGATGGGACGATTTATGAATTGATGTTTCTTTCTCTGCCCTTAACTCTGTGATTGTTATTTGGGTGAGGAAGAGTGATAATGCACGAAGGGTGATGCCGTGCCATGTTTATTTATTTATGCACGAAGGTTAATGCCGTGCCATGTTTATTTATTGATTATGCACGAAGGATCATGCCGTGCCATGTTTATTTATTTATGCACGAAGGTTAATGCCGTGCCATGTTATTGATTATGCACGAAGGATCATGCCGTGCCCTGTTATTGAACCATGTACGAAGGATCATGCCGTACTATGGATGTGAGGATGATAGTAAAAGCACGAAGGGTGATGCCGTGTACTTTATTTGTTTATTTGGTGAGGATGAGAGTAAAAGCACGAAGGGTGATGCCGTGCAATTGCTTGCTATTTCTTGAAGTGATATTATTCGTGTTTACATTATACTTTGTTTTCTTTGTGAAATTATTAACTGTGGTTAATTGTTGAATTCTTTAAGATATTCCTTATTGTGTTATTACTTGATTATTTCTTGTTATTTTGTGGTACACATATATATATTGAATTGCACAGGTTTATGTGAGTGTCTGGTCCTAGGCTTGTCACTACTTCGCCGGGATAGGCCAGGCACTTACCAGCACATGGGGTCGGTTGTGCTGATGCTACACTTCTGTGCGTTTTTGCACAGGTCCAGGTTACGATCAGGAGCAGCAGCAGCGGTAAATAGATTGCGTGGGAGTTGATCACATTTGAGACCGAGGTAGCTTGCAGACGTCCGCAGGCCCGGCGTCTCTCTCTTTATTTATGTTATTAGCTGTAGTCTCTTTGTTCCGAGACAAACAGAATTATGTTATATTTCCTTCGGACTTTTATGTGTAGTATTCCATAGTAGTTCGTGAGTTGGTGACTCCACATCTTGGGTAGAGGATTTTAGTATGATTTTCACCTTGTGAATTGTTATTTCCATTTTGATTAAGCATTCCGCATTTATTTAATTAAAATTGTGTTAAAAACAGGATAGTATGAATACAGTGGCTTGCCTAGCTACCACGAGTAGGCGCCATCACGATCCCGATGTTGGGGGAAAATCCGGGTCGTGACAATTTCTTTTATACTTTTTTTTTCTTTTTTTTTTATGAAAAATTATAAAACCTAATTTCCTACTTAATCTAATTATTTAATATTTTTTGGCAATTTTCTACTATTTTTTCCTAATTTCTACTACTTAACACTATTTTTGCTATTATTCTTAAAATCTAATCAATTAAACTAACAAATTAATTACCTAGCCTATTTTTTTGATTTTCTTCTAATTACTTATTCAAACACAAAAGTATGGCTAATTCCAAACAAAACAAGTAATTGCACTCAAAAACATATTTATTTTAATTTTGGAATTAATTGCTTAGTGCAAAAATCATGTGCTCACAGCTGCCCCTCTTTGCTCGGGAACACGAAGAGTTTCAGTGCAAAGACAAGTGAGCAGGTAATGAGAGATTTTTGCGCATCGGCACATCCCGTGAAAGCATTTTTTGAAAACCTTTTTGACCGCACCCTGCTTTAGAGGTTGCCTACATATCCTGGGCTAAACGGGAATCAGGTGAGTGTAGTTCGGGAAGGTCTAGCAATTTTAAAACTACCAGACTCACTGTTGCATTGACACTGTTGAGACCTGCTGACTTACTCCTTATTACACCGGGGAGGAAAATGTAAAATGAAGAAGCTATTCTAAGCTATGATCCTACAATTACAATTGTTCCTAATCTAGCTTTTGCTCTTCTTCCTTTTCCGGTGATGCAGAATCTCTTTCTTTTTGTTGATTTTCTTTGATGATGACTCTCTTTTTTGTTGATTTTCTTGTTTTCCCCTTTTTTGATTTTAACTGGTATTTCTTGATCTCGAGCTGAACCTGCTCAAAACAAAACAACAAACTACCTCTTTTTTTTTCTTTTTCTGCCCCAGTGTGGGCTTTCAATTATATAAATCATGATATGCAGAAATGTTTTCCCGTATTTGAAGGCTGGCGCCTAACCGAAATTAAACGTGCAATGCAAATGCAGAAAAGTATTCCCGTATTTGAAGGTGGGCACCTAACAGAATTTAAACGTGCAATGCGATGCAGAAAAGTATTCCCGTATTTGAAGGTGGGCACCTAACAGAATTTAAACGTGCAATGCGATGCAGAAAATATTCCCGTATTTGAAGGTGGGCACCTAACAGAATTTAAACGTGCAATGCGATGCAGAAAAGTATTCCCGTATTAGAAGGTGGGCACCTAACAGAATTTAAACGTGCAATGCGATGCAGAAAATATTCCCGTATTAGAAGGTGGGCACCTAACAGAATTTAAACGTGCAATGCGATGCAGAAAAGTATTCCCGTATTCGAAGGTGGGAACCTAACAGAATTTAAACGTGCAATGCAAATGCAAAAAATATTCCCGTATTAGAAGGTGGGCACCTAACAGAATTTAAACGTGCAATGCGATGCATTCCCGCAGCCTGAGGACTGGGGAGTTGATTTTAAAAGATATTACCTTCCTCTTTTTGGTATTTTCTTTTACCAATTACCTCTTGCCTGTGAATTTCTCCACTTATTCGGCGAACTTTCTCTTTTTGTGTTTTCTATTTTCCACATTGGTCACATTCACTTTAAAGTGATTAGTGACGATTTGCTCCCGCATGAAACAGAATTTATTAGATATAAACTGCTGGCAACTGGCATCTGTCGTCCCCGCTTCTTATTGCTTCCTTTGTTTTTGCTTTTCCCATGCTGCATGACTTTCAACTGCTTATCGCTTGCTGACTCTTTTTGTATTTTCATTTTTCATTTTTGTTTTGTTTTCTTTTCTTTGGCCGTGTTTGCCAAGCTTCTTTATTTCCTTCCCAAATCTTCCTTCTTTCTGACCCAGTGTTGTTTCAACTTTCGTTATCAGGAGCTGGTAGTTAGCTCTCAAAAGGTAAACAATGAAATGCAGAAAAATGAAAGAAAGGTAAGGGTGTTTTGGAGAGATGATAAAACTTATCTGGGTACTTGCTGGCTGATTCCGCTGACCATGCCATGTATTTAAACTCTGACCCAGTTCGTTCCAATCATTATTCCGTCTCTGAATTGTTTCCAACCTAAACCGATACTATTTTTTGTTGCTTTTCTCCTTCTGATGGTCCTCATGATCGCTCTACGGTGCCTCGAAAGGTTTTCACCAATAGAACTCTCTCATTTATTCTCTCAACCTCACAATCATCTCACAGTGCCAATTAAGGTTTTCACTGATGAGACTCTCTCATTTTTATTTCTCTCAAACTCACGATCGCCTCACAGTGCCGGCTAAGGTTTTCACTTATGAGACTCTCTCATTTTTTTCGTTTTTTCCATTTTTCCTTTTTGTATTTTGTTTTCTGTACCACGGGTATTATCCGATGTTTCGCTCCTCCTTCGTTGTATTTGTTACCACTTCGGAATCGATCAGAAGGTCTTTCTTTGGACTGTAACGTGGCTTTTGGGTGGGTTAAGAAAGAAAGGTATAAAGGCTCAAAATTTCACGAGGGTTCAAAAATATTTACAACTCTCGGAATTATTAAACATAACTTCTGCCCAGTTTCAATATGTGGGGAATTTTTTGGATTTTTCCTTTGTTGTGACTGAACCTCAGAGAGGCTGCCTACGTACCCTTTCGGGATCAAGTCAGACGTAGTTCATCCAACTTTATTAGTTAGATGGATTTCTTTTTGACTTTTTCCCAATTTCTTTGTCTTTTTCTCTTTTTTTCATCATTTTTTTTTCATTTTTTTTTTCATTTCATTTTTCCATCATTTTAATTTTTCATTTTGGCAATTTCGATCTTATTGCACTAAAGCGATTCCGAGAGAGGGATATGAAAGAATTTATTCATTAAGGCTCAAAGGGGTTATCAACGGATAAAGTGTTTGGATAGAGAATAAAATGCCTTCATCATTTCAATTCCAAAATCACAACAAAATACAAAACACATAATTGAAAAGGAATCATACATAGTATCTTTTGACTGCATCTGAATTGATAGCAGTCTCTATGCACTTTCCTTCAACATCTGTTAAATACAATGCTCCATTGGACAACACCCGTGATACCACAAACGGTCCCTACCAATTTGTCGCAAACTTGCCCTTCGCCTCAGCCCAATGCGGTAAGATACGCCTCAAAACAAGCTGTCCGACTTCAAACTTTCGCGGTCGTACCTTCTTATTATATGCTCTGGCCATTCTTCGTTGATACAACTGCCCATGGCAAACCGCGGCCAACCTCTTCTCATCGATCAAACTGAACTGTTCCAAATGGGCTTTTACCCATTCATCGTCATCTATCTCAGCTTCGGTTATGATCCGTAATGACGGTATTTCTATTTCTGTGGGTATAACAGCCTCTGTTCCATACACCAAGGTATAAGGTATGGTTCCGATAGAAGTACGCACTGTCGTGCGGTAACCCATGAGAGCAAAGGGTAACTTTTCATGCCATTGCCTGGATCCCTCCACCATCTTTCGGAGAATCTTCTTGATGTTCTTATTCGCCGCCTCTACTGCACCATTCGCCTTTGGCCTGTAAGGTGTGGAATTGCGGTGTGTGATCTTAAATCTTTCACAAACTTCCGCCATGAGATGACTGTTTAGATTGGCTCCATTATCTGTGATAATCACCTTGGGGATGCCAAATCGGCATATAATATTCTCATGCACAAAATCCACCACCGCTTTCTTCGTTACTGCCTTGAATGTCTTAGCTTCAACCCACTTGGTGAAATAATCAATCGCAACTAGAATGAACCTGTGCCCGTTAGAAGCGGCTGGATCTATAGGGCCGATGACATCCATGCCCCAAGCAACAAAGGGCCAAGGTGCTGACATTGTATGCAACTCATAAGGCGGGGAGTGGATCAGATCTCCATGTACCTGGCATTGGTGGCATTTCTTTACGTACCTGATACAGTCACGCTCCATAGTGAGCCAGTAATACCCAGCTCTCAAAATCTTTTTTGCTAAAACATATCCGCTCATGTGGGGTCCACAAACTCCGGCATATATTTCAATCATGATTTCGTCTGCTTGTTGTGCATCCACACAACGCAATAAGCCCAAATCTGGTGTTCTTTTGTATACCACTCCTCCACTGAGGAAAAATCCATTGGCTAGACGCCTGATGGCTCTCTTCTGGTCTCCAGTGGCTTGCTCAGGGTATTTGCTAGCTTTCAGGTATTCCCTAATATCATGATACCACGGCTCTCCATCTGACTCTTCTTCCACAGCGAAGCAATAAGCATTTTGATCACGGACTTGGATCTGGAGCGGATCTATATATGTCTTGTCCGGATGATGCAACATAGAGGACAATGTGGCCAAAGCATCTGCAATCTCATTGTGCATTCTTGGGATGTGCTTGAACTCTATAGACCGGAATCTTTGAGACAACTCGTGCAAACAATACCGATATGGTATCAATTTCAAATCTCGTGTCTCCCATTCCCCTTGGATTTGGTGTACCAAGAGATCCGAGTCACCCATGACCAAAATCTCTTGAATACCCATGTCAATTGCCATCCTTAATCCCAAGATGCATGCCTCATATTCGGCCATGTTGTTGGTACAGAAAAATCGAAGCTGAGCTGTAACGGGATAGTGTTGACCCGTACTTGAAATGAGTACCGCTCCGATACCAACGCCCTTGCTGTTGACGGCTCCGTCAAAGTACATTTTCCATCCTGGTCTTTCATCTTGCTCCATCTCCTTGACAATCATTACCTCTTCATCCGGAAAGTACGTCTTCAATGGTTCATACTCATCATCCACCGGATTCTCAGTTAAGTGGTCTGCAATAGCTTGTGCCTTTATTGTCGTACGAGTCACATAGATAATGTCAAATTCTGTGAGCAAAATCTGCCATTTGGCCAGTCTTCCCGTAGGCATAGGCTTCTGAAATATGTACTTTAGAGGATCCAGTCGTGATATCAAGTACGTGGTATATGCTGACAAATAATGCTTTAACTTCTGAGCTACCCAAATCAATGCACAACATGTCCTTTCAAGTTGAGTGTATTTCACCTCATAGGATGTAAACTTCTTGCTGAGGTAATATATGGCTTGTTCTTTCTTGCCTGTCTCATCATGCTGACCCAGTACACAACCGAATGAGTTATCTAGCACTGTCAGATACAAAATCAAAGGTCGCCCTGGTCGATCTTCAGGTTGTTGTAGACCTACCTAGATTAAGTTTCAGCATCCTTTGAACCTATTTAACTAATAGCCAGCCCTTGCATTGGTATTTAAGGGCTGGCCAGATTTATTTTAAGGGACTATTTCAATTTTAGCCATTTTGGGATCTATTTCAGTTAATTAAGACTAAGTTATTTCAATTTTAAGCTAATTGCATGCATAGCTTGCTTTATTATTAAGAGTAACTCTTTAAAATCTAGCCAGTCTCAAGTTGAGACTTGGCTTTGGGTAATCAAACCCAATTACTGAACATTTGGGCCCAAAACCTTTGCAGGTTTGGCCACTTTTATGTTCAGGGCTCTAAACAAAGCCTGGGCTAGTCTGCATTTGCAGACATAGCCATTTTGCACAACCAGCCACTTTTAAAGTGGGCTGTGTGTTAGGGCCTTATAGAATAGGTCAACCCTTTGCAAGGTTAACCATTCTTAGGCCAATTATTTAACTAACAACCTATTTTTGTTCATTTTCAGTTTTTTATCCTATTTAAAAACTAGCCACTCTAAGGATCCTAATACTAGCAGCTATAACCAATTCACCTAAGGTTCAAATGATCAATCAGACATTCATAAGAAGCCAAATCTAGCAAAACTTAAGCATTCTTAACATGAATTGCATACAGAAGCACATATGATCCAAGAAACATGCATTAATCAACTCAAATTCAGAGAAAATAATAGATATGGTTGAATTTTAATCAACTAACTCATTCCATCAGATTGTATGTGATGCAGTGTGAATTCATGTTAATTCATACCTAGTTATTACCAATTCAGGTCATATGATAGCTAAGAAAAAATATCAGAACCTTTAAACTTCATAACATAGTTACACATATAAGCCCAGGCTCTCTCAAACAATCAACATAGCTCAAACTAACCTAAGCAGGGTAATTGGAATTCATTTTTAAGTGCTAATCCTGGCTTGATATAGACATGCAGATGAAGAAAAGAAAAGAAGAGACATGAAGAAACAGTGAAGCATGTAGAAACAGCAACAAAAGGGAGGCAAAGTTACTGCCTCAAATTTCAGAAGATCAAAACCCCCAATCTTTAAACATGTCATCCAACACATATGTAAACAAAAAAAAAGTACTATAAACCTCCACCAGAAGCCCGAATATAACAGATAATGATAATGGAAATCAACTAGCTAAATCTAAGAAGAACTAATTCATGTGATTATTAGATGAGCAAAACAGTGAACCTAACAAAAGAAAAATCTAATTAACGATGAAGAAGGATAAATGTCAAACAACCAACACTAAGCTTAAATATGCAGAAAAACAAAAGATATATCGCAAAACCAGCAAGATAAAAACCCTAACAGAAGAGAAAAGAGAACATGGATATCAAGATCAAATTTTGAACACGAGAAACAAACAGAACACATAATAACCCTAAAACATGTATTGGACTAAACAAAACATGATTAAAACACAGAAGAAACATGAGATAAGCAAAAATTAAACACAGAGAGGGAAAAGGCACTTAGCTCGCAGGGCCTGTCCCCTGAGCTTCCTAATCTCTCCCCTTCTCTTGTTCTCTCTCAGATTCTCTCATTTTTTTCTCTTCTTCTTGTTTTCTTTTTCTTTATTTCTTTTCAGACTCTTTTTTTTAATTTCTTCTCTAGTTTTATTTTAAGGCCTAAAGACGAAGCCTTTTGGATTTTGGCTTGAAGAGGGGTGTTTGGGTGAGGGTAAAGAACGGATCTTGGTGGTTTTAGGTTTGGGGGTCGCCGGAGTTAGGGTTCCGGCGACACTCTTTGGGATATTCGAGGAGCTCGGGGAAGATTCGAGGGAGGTGAATGGTATAGGGGTGTAGATCAGACCAAGGCGGTCCGATCGGCGTTGGTTTGAGATGGTGGTTCATTCTTTGGGTGGTCACCGGCGGAGTTCCGGTGACCGGAGTTTCAAGAGAAGGGTTGGTTTCTGGGTTCTGGGTGTGTGATGAGTGAAGAAGAAGAGAGAAGAAGAGGGGAGAGGTAAGAGGAGGTCGGCGACCACCGTGGAGAGTGGTGGCCGCCATGGCCGGCTAAAGCTATGAAGATGAAGACGACGGAGATGAAGGAGAAGGGGGTATCTCTGGGGCGGCTAGGGTTTGAAAGATTGAGAAATGGCTTGGTCTCTTCAGACCAAAGCCTTAAATAGTCAAGGGGTTTGAGGAGATCTGGGCCGTTCATTTGGTGAAGATCAACGGCTCAGGGAAGAGTTACTTAAACGACGTCGTGTTGATTCCTATAAGACCCATGTTTCTTCCGTTAGATCAACTGGGACGGACGGTCCAGGTTTGATCTCTCAAATTAATTGAAGCCTAAGTATCCCAACCGTTAGATCAACGAGGTTGGACGGCTGAGATCAAGTCCATCATAGGCCTGGACCGGATTTCTTTGGGCCAGTAGACTTGGGCCTGCTCACCTTGAATTAAACCAGCCCACCTTATTATATACAAGCTATTTTTTGCATTTTTGATTTTAATGATTTTTATGCCTTTTCTTTTATACTATTTTTTCTTTTCTTTTTTATGAAAAATTATAAAACCTAATTTCCTACTTACTCTAATTATTTAATATTTTTTGGCAATTTTCTACTATTTTTTCCTAATTTCTACTACTTAACATTATTTTTGCTATTTTTCTTAAAATCTAACCAATTAAACTAACAAATTAATTACCTAGCCTATTTTTTTGATTTTCTTCTAATTACTTATTCAAACACAAAAGTATGGCTAATTCCAAACAAAACAAGTAATTGCACTCAAAAACATATTTATTTTAATTTTGGAATTAATTGCTTAGTGCAAAAATCATGTGCTCACAGCTACCCCTCTTTGCTCGGGAACACGAAGAGTTTCAGTGCAAAGACAAGTGAGCAGTAATGAGAGATTTTTGCGCATCGGCACATCCCGTGAAAGCATTTTTTGAAAACCTTTTTGACCGCACCCTGCTTTAGAGGTTGCCTACATATCCTGGGCTAAACAGGAATCAGGTGAGTGTAGTTCGGGAAGGTCTAGCAATTTTAAAACTACCAGACTCACTGTTGCATTGACACTGTTGAGACCTGCTGACTTACTCCTTATTACACCGGGGAGGAAAATGTAAAATGAAGAAGCTATTCTAAGCTATGATCCTACAATTACAATTGTTCCTAATCTAGCTTTTGCTCTTCTTCCTTTTCCGGTGATGCAGAATCTCTTTCTTTTTGTTGATTTTCTTTGATGATGACTCTCTTTTTTGTTGATTTTCTTGTTTTCCCCTTTTTTGATTTTAACTGGTATTTCTTGATCTCGAGCTGAACCTGCTCAAAACAAAACAACAAACTACCTCTTTTTTTTTCTTTTTCTGCCCCAGTGTGGGCTTTCAATTATATAAATCATGATATGCAGAAATGTGTTCCCGTATTTGAAGGTGGGCGCCTAACTGAAATTAAACGTGCAATGCAAATGCAGAAAAGTATTCCCGTATTAGAAGGTGGGCACCTAACAGAATTTAAACGTGCAATGCGATGCAGAAAAGTATTCCCGTATTTGAAGGTGGGCACCTAACAGAATTTAAACGTGCAATGCGATGCAGAAAAGTATTCCCGTATTAGAAGGTGGGCACCTAACAGAATTTAAACGTGCAATGCGATGCGGAAAAGTATTCCCGTATTAGAAGGTGGGCACCTAACAGAATTTAAACGTGCAATGCGATGCAGAAAATATTCCCGTATTTGAAGGTGGGCACCTAACAGAATTTAAACGTGCAATGCGATGCAGAAAAGTATTCCCGTATTCGAAGGTGGGAACCTAACAGAATTTAAACGTGCAATGCAAATGCAAAAAATATTCCCGTATTAGAAGGTGGGCACCTAACAGAATTTAAACGTGCAATGCGATGCATTCCCGCAGCCTGAGGACTGGGGAGTTGATTTTAAAATATATTACCTTCCTCTTTTTGGTATTTTCTTTTACCAATTACCTCTTGCCTGTGAATTTCTCCACTTATTCGGCGAACTTTCTCTTTTTGTGTTTTCTATTTTCCACATTGGTCACATTCACTTTAAAGTGATTAGTGACGATTTGCTCCCGCATGAAACAGAATTTATTAGATATAAACTGCTGGCAACTGGCATCTGTCGTCCCCGCTTCTTATTGCTTCCTTTGTTTTTGCTTTTCCTATGCTGCATGACTTTCAACTGCTTATCGCTTGCTGACTTTTTTTGTATTTTCATTTTTCATTTTTGTTTTGTTTTCTTTTCTTTGGCCGTGTTTGCCAAGCTTCTTTATTTCCTTCCCAAATCTTCCTTCTTTCTGACCCAGTGTTGTTTCAACTTTCGTTATCAGGAGCTGGTAGTTAGCTCTCAAAAGGTAAACAATGAAATGCAAAAAAATGAAAGAAAGGTAAGGGTGTTTTGGAGAGATGATAAAACTTATCTGGGTACTTGCTGGCTGATTCCGCTGACCATGCCATGTATTTAAACTCTGACCCAGTTCGTTCCAATCATTATTCCGTCTCTGAATTGTTTCCAACCAAAACCGATACTATTTTTTGTTGCTTTTCTCCTTCTGATGGTCCTCATGATCGCTCTACGGTGCCTCGAAAGGTTTTCACCAATAGAACTCTCTCATTTATTCTCTCAACCTCACAATCATCTCACAGTGCCGATTAAGGTTTTCACTGATGAGACTCTCTCATTTTTATTTCTCTCAAACTCACGATCGCCTCACAGTGCCGGCTAAGGTTTTCACTTATGAGACTCTCTCATTTTTTTCGTTTTTTCCATTTTTCCTTTTTGTATTTTGTTTTCTGTACCACGGGTATTATCCGATGTTTCGCTCCTCCTTCGTTGTATTTGTTACCACTTCGGAATCGATCAGAAGGTCTTTCTTTGGACTGTAACGTGGCTTTTGGGTGGGTTAAGAAAGAAAGGTATAAAGGCTCAAAATTTCACGAGGGTTCAAAAATATTTACAACTCTCGGAATTATTAAACATAACTTCTGCCCCAGTTTCAATATGTGGGGAATTTTTGGATTTTTTCTTTATTGTGACTGAACCTCAGAGAGGCTGCCTACGTACCCTTTCGGGATCAAGTCAGGACGTAGTTCATCCAACTTTATTAGTTAGATGGATTTCTTTTTGACTTTTTCCCAATTTCTTTGTCTTTTTCTCTTTTTTTCATCATTTTTTTTTCATTTTTTTTTTCATTTCATTTTTCCATCATTTTAATTTTTCATTTTGGCAATTTCGATCTTATTGCACTAAAGCGATTCCGAGAGAGGGATATGAAAGAATTTATTCATTAAGGCTCAAAGGGGTTATCAACGGATAAAGTGTTTGGATAGAGAATAAAATGCCTTCATCATTTCAATTCCAAAATCACAACAAAATACGAAACACATAATTGAAAAGGAATCATACATAGTATCTTTTGACTGCATCTGAATTGATAGCAGTCTCTACGCACTTTCCTTCAACATCCGTTAAATACAATGCTCCATTGGACAACACCCGTGATACCAAAAACGGTCCCTGCCAATTTGGCGCAAACTTGCCCTTCGCCTTGGCCCAATGCGGTAAGATACGCCTCAAAACAAGCTGTCCGACTTCAAACTTTCGCGGTCGTACCTTCTTATTATATGCTCTGGCCATTCTTCGTTGATACAACTGCCCATGGCAAACCGCGGCCAACCTCTTCTCATCGATCAAACTCAACTGTTCCAAACGGGCTTTTACCCATTCATCGTCATCTATCTCAGCTTCGGCTATGATCCGTAATGACGGTATTTCTATTTCTGTGGGTATAACAGCCTCTGTTCCATACACCAAGGTATAAGGTATGGTTCCGATAGAAGTACGCACTGTCGTACGGTAACCCATGAGAGCAAAGGGTAACTTTTCATGCCATTGCCTGGATCCCTCCACCATCTTTCGGAGAATCTTCTTGATGTTCTTATTCGCCGCCTCTACTGCACCATTCGCCTTTGGCCTGTAAGGTGTGGAATTGCGGTGTGTGATCTTAAATCTTTCACAAACTTCCGCCATGAGATGACTGTTTAGATAGGCTCCATTATCTGTGATAATCACCTTGGGGATGCCAAATCGGCATATAATATTCTCATGCACAAAATCCACCACCGCTTTCTTCGTTACTGCCTTGAATGTCTTAGCTTCAACCCACTTGGTGAAATAATCAATCGCAACTAGAATGAACCTGTGCCCGTTAGAAGCGGCTGGATCTATAGGGCCGATGACATCCATGCCCCAAGCAACAAAGGGCCAAGGTGCTGACATTGTATGCAACTCATAAGGCGGGGAGTGGATCAGATCTCCATGTACCTGGCATTGGTGGCATTTCTTTACGTACCTGATACAGTCACGCTCCATAGTGAGCCAGTAATACCCAGCTCTCAAAATCTTTTTTGCTAAAACATATCCGCTCATGTGGGGTCCACAAACTCCGGCATATATTTCAATCATGATTTCGTCTGCTTGTTGTGCATCCACACAACGCAATAAGCCCAAATCTGGTGTTCTTTTGTATACCACTCCTCCACTGAGGAAAAATCCATTGGCTAGACGCCTGATGGCTCTCTTCTCGTCTCCGGTGGCTTGCTCAGGGTATTTGCCAGCTTTCAGGTATTCCCTAATATCATGATACCACGGCTCTCCATCTGACTCTTCTTCCACAGCGAAGCAATAAGCATTTTGATCACGGACTTGGATCTGGAGCGGATCTATATATGTCTTGTCGGGATGATGCAACATAGAGGACAATGTGGCCAAAGCGTCTGCGATCTCATTATGCATTCTCGGGATGTGCTTGAACTCTATAGACTGGAATCTTTGAGACAACTCGTGCAAACAATACCGATATGGTATCAATTTCAAATCTCGTGTCTCCCATTCCCCTTGGATTTGGTGTACCAAGAGATCCGAGTCACCCATGACCAAAATCTCTTGAATACCCATGTCAATTGCCATCCTTAATCCCAAGATGCATGCCTCATATTCGGCCATATTGTTGGTACAGAAAAATCGAAGCTGAGCTGTAACGGGATAGTGTTGACCCGTACTTGAAATGAGTACCGCTCCGATACCAACGCCCTTGCTGTTGACGGCTCCGTCAAAGTACATTTTCCATCCTGGTCTTTCATCTTGCTCCATCTCCTCGACAATCATTGCCTCTTCATTCGGAAAGTACGTCTTCAATGGTTCATACTCATCATCCACCGGATTCTCAGTTAAGTGGTCTGCAATAGCTTGTGCCTTTATTGTCGTACGAGTCACATAGATAATGTCAAATTCTGTGAGCAAAATCTGCCATTTGGCCAGTCTTCCCGTAGGCATAGGCTTCTGAAATATGTACTTTAGAGGATCCAGTCGTGATATCAAGTACGTGGTATATGCTGACAAATAATGCTTTAACTTCTGAGCTACCCAAATCAATGCACAACATGTCCTTTCAAGTTGAGTGTATTTCACCTCATAGGATGTAAACTTCTTGCTGAGGTAATATATGGCTTGTTCTTTCTTGCCTGTCTCATCATGCTGACCCAGTACACAACCGAATGAGTTATCTAGCACTGTCAGATACAAAATCAAAGGTCGGCTCACACGTTGATGTCAATTGAGCAATGAATCGACTAATGTAATTCAACCTTCCTAGCAAACTCATGACCTCCTTCTTGTTCTTCGGCGGAGGTAGACTTTGAATAGCCTTGATCTTTGATGGATCCAGTTCAATACCTCGCCGACTCACTATGAACCCCAGTAATTTCCCTGAAGGTACTCCAAAGGCACACTTCGCAGGATTGAGCTTTAAATTGTACCTCCGGAGTCTTTGGAAGAACTTTCTCAAATCTCTCACATGATCAGGTTGTTTTCTGGACTTTACGATGACATCGTCCACATACACTTCAATTTCTCGATGCATCATATCGTGGAACATTGTGGTCATCGCCCTCATGTAAGTTGCCCCGGCATTCTTCAATCCAAACGGCATTACTCTGTAACAGTTTGTTCCCCAAGGTGTGATGAAGGCAGTTTTCTCAGCGTCTTCTTCGTCCATCAGGATCTGGTGATAACCGGCATAACAAGTCCACAAACGAACCGATTTCATGCTTGGCGCAATTGTCGATCAATATGTGGATGTTTGGCAATGGGAAATCATCCTTCGGACTGGCTTTGTTGAGGTCTCTATAGTCCACACACACTCTGGTTTTTCCATCTTTCTTCGGGACCGGCACAACATTCGCCAACCAGGTGGGGTACTTGGTAACTCTTATGACCTTTGCCTCAAACTGCTTATTCACCTCTTCTTTTATCTTTATACTAATGTCCGTTTTGAATTTTCTCAGTTTTGCTTTACCGGCCGGCATTCAGAATAGATAGGCAACTTGTGTACCACCAAATCAGTGCTAAGCCCGGGCATGTCATCATAGGACCGGGCAAAAATGTCCTTAAACTCATGTAACAACCTTATCAATTCATCCTTGAGGGGTGCCTCCAAATGTACACTAATCTTTGTTTCTCGGACATCATCTTTGCTCCCAAAATTTACAGATTCCGTATCACTTAGATTCGGCTTGGGTTTTTCCTCATATTGTTTCATGTCCTTGCTTATTTCCTCCAGGGCTTCCTCATCCTCACATTCTATTTCGCTATCTTCCTCAATTTCGTGATTGTCAGAACTGGGTCTAGAATCCTTCACGCATGACATGGCATCAGAATCAACACATGCAAAACTGTACAAAAGGAAAAATAAAGAAAAATAAGACGAAAGTAAAGAAAAGGAAAACTGCATTACATTGATAAAAAAAATGAACAAAGTTCGGGATACATGGTGATTTTCTTTTCATGAGGGGAATGGGGAAAACTATAATAACAACTTTTGGGAAGGCAATGATGAAATTTTGGAGCTAACTACTAAGACTCCTTCCTGGTAGGGAAAGGAGTAGCTTCCCAATTATTCAACATGATTCCAGGTCCCACAAACTGCACGTCCATTTTGCTTGTGCCTTCCCCCGCTTCAATCACATTCACCTCCCAAAACATCTTCTCAAAACTCAGCATTCCTTCATCAAGTTGGGTCTCAATGCACTTTACCGCAGCAGATGTCCGATATTCTGTACCAGGCCTGACGAAGGTGTCGGATAATTTGGGTATGGGTTTAGGTAAGGTCCAGTTCTTTTTGGCTTTTGAGGCTCTCTGGATGTCGGCAAAGGTGGGTTTGAACCCTAAGCCGAATGTACCTTTGTTTTCTGGAAGCTGAACCGGCTGAATAACTCCCTGCAATGCTTTGCCCAGTCCCTTCCCTGGTGCAAATCCATTTCTAAGCATCTCTTTGGCCACCATCACAGTAGTTGGTGCCATCATAGGGATTGGCAACTTCTCCCCTTCAACGATTCTGTTTACCAAAATAGCATCTGTCACTTGGTAGACCCAAGGACCTCTATCTCCGTCAGTATCATCAAACGGTGTCACCACATTACAAGCATTTTCTTCCCCATGGACTACAATCTCCTGCTGTTCCCACTCAAATTTGACCATCTGGTGTAAAGAAGATGGTACTGCCTTGGCCGCGTGAATCCAGGGTCGGCCTAACAACAAGTTATACGACACAGCAATGTCGAGCACCTGGAATTCCATAGTAAAATCAACGGGACCGATAGTCACCTCCAGAATAATATCTCCCAATGTGTTTTTACCCCCACCGTCAAACCCTCTCACGTTAATATTGTTCTTCCGGATTCTGTCCGGACTGATGTTCAGCTTTCCCAAAGTCGACAGTGGGCAAATGTTAGCGCTTGATCCGTTGTCTATCAACACCCTGGTCACTACCGACTCTTCACTCTTTACCGTAAGGTACAATGCCTTATTGTGCTCAGTTCCCTCCACCGGTAACTCTTTATCGGAGAATGTGATCCTATTAGACTCGAAAATTTTGTTGGTAATCTTTTCCAAGTGGCAAACTGAAATCTTTTCCGGAACATGAGCCTCATTTAGAATCTTCATAAGAGCCTTCCGGTGTTCTTCTGAATGTATTAGCAAAGATAGCAAAGAGATCTGGGCAGGGGTCTTTCTCAACTGTTCAACCACTGAGTACTCTTGTGACTTCATCTTCTTGAGGAATTCCTCCGCTTCCTCTTCTAACACTGGTTTCTTCAATTGGCTCTCTTTTACTGCTTTCATTTTTCTCAATTCCTCTGGAGCAAAGCATCTTCCAGACCGAGTGAGTCCATGGGTCTCATTAATTTCCCCAGAAATCTCTTTTCCTTTATAAACCACTGCTACCTTGTTATAGTTCCAAGGCACAGTCTTTGTACTCACCACCGGCATTTGCACTACCGGCTTTATAATTACTGGCTCTGTACTTGCGCCTTTCACAATCACAATCGTCTTTGCGCCTGGCACTACCACTTTCAAACCTTCCACCACTACTGGCTTTCCGGTTGGTTTCTCAACAATCGCTTTCTCTTTCACAGCTTCCTTCTCTACCTTGCCACTTGACTTTATCATCATCACAGCCTGAGATGGTTTTTGACTGCTATCACCATGCACCAATTCTATCATGTGTGTCTCGTGGTGATTTGGCAGCGGATTCTGGGTAATGTTCGGGGCTTCTGGAGCCTGAACTTCAATTCTCCTATCATCAATGAGATCCTAAATGGCATTCTTCAACTGCCAACATTTTTCGGTATCGTGGCCCAATGTTCCCGAACAGTATTCACATCTAACAGAAGGATCAAGGTTTTTCGGGGGTGGGTTTGGAACTTTAGGTGCCACGGGGCTCAACATCCCCAACTCTTTCAACCTATGATAAAGGCTGGTGTATGATTCCCCGAGAGGGGTGAATGTTTTTCTTGCCTTGTTTCTCCACTCAGAGTCAGGCGTGGGCTTATTTTGGTTTCTGTAAGGTTTAGAGGCTGGGTATGTGTTCTGGGTGTGGTAAACATTGTGTGGAGCTTGAGATCTCCACACATGGGGTGGTGGTAGTGGGTAGGCTTGGGCTTGTGGGTGGTGGTAATGTGGGACTGTTGGTGGGTATGGTGGTGGTGGTGGGTTATATGGGCTTGATGTGTTGTATGGGTTTGGCGGGTAAGATAGTGGTGGTGG
Organism: Nicotiana noctiflora; assembly: GCA_032618575.1. Lineage (NCBI taxonomy): Eukaryota > Viridiplantae > Streptophyta > Magnoliopsida > Solanales > Solanaceae > Nicotiana > Nicotiana noctiflora. The sequence goes on from JASVEL010007404.1 coordinate 103,786, forward strand.
ATTATATGGGTTTGATGGGTTTGGTGGGTGCTGGTGGTAGGGTCTTGGCGGATGATGATGCGGGTTACGACTCCATGGCCTGCTCTCTACAGTTGCCACCTCTTCCTTCTTCTTCTTTCCCATTACTCCCCCGTTTCCAGTTTGTATAGCTTGATTGGTGGCCTTGATGGCCGAAAAACTCATGATTTTATTTGTTTTCAAACCTTCCTCCACAAAACTTCCCATTTTCACGACTTCATTGAAACTCTTCCTAATTGCCGACACTAAATGACCGTAGTATGTAGGCTCCAGAGCCTGTAGAAAACAATCCACCATCTCCCCCTCCTTCATGGGTGGATCTACTCTCGCGGCCTGCTCCCTCCATCTAAAACCGAATTCTCTAAAGCTTTCCCCTGGCTTCTTCTCCATTTTTGTAAGGGATAGCCTGTCAGGTATGATCTCTAAGTTGTACTGAAAGTGACTTGCAAAGGCTTGTGCTAGGTCATCCCAGACGAACCACCTTGTATGGTCTTGTCGAGTATACCACTCTAAAGCTGAACCACTCAGACTCTGGCTGAAGTACGCCATCAATAACTCATCTTTACCTCCCGCACCTCTCATCTTGCTACAGTATCCTCTGAGATGAGCTACCGGATCCCCGTGTCCACTATACATGTCGAATTTTGGCAATTTGAATCCCACGGGAAGCTGCACCTCGGGGAATAGACACAGGTCTTTGTAGGCTACACTAACCTGCCCTCCTAGTCCTTGCATAGTGCGGAAAGCATTTTTGCCCTCCTAGTCCTTGCATAGTGCGGAAAGCATTTTCCAGACTTTTCACTTTTCGGGCCATCTCTTCCTGCCCGGCACTCTTAGCAATTCTTTCTTCACTTGTTTCTATCAACGGAGCATGAGACTCATGTTGTCGGAAAGTTGGCTCTGGAGGGTAGTAGTGAGGATCGTGTATATGAAACATCGGTTCACTGGAGGATTTGTGCATGGCAGTGGGTGGAGGTGCCACATACACGGGAGCAACTTGGGGTACGTGAGGTGGTGCTTGTTTGACTGGAGGTGGTGGTATCTGGGAGGTGGAGGCATAGTAGTGAGGGTAATCGGGGTAGGTGGAGGATGAGTTCATTGTAGGTGGTTCGGGGTTAGGATTGGCTGGAGGGACATATGCGGGGTTGGCAGGGTAAGCTGGTAGTGGTTGACCTCTAGACCAGGCCTGGTACATCTCGGCCATCTGCTGCCTCAGCTTGTACATTTCCTCCTTCATTCCTGCCACATCCACAATCTCTTCTTCGTGAGCAGGATCCACAATAGTTGCCTCAATTTCCTGGGACACAGCTTCCGTCATCTTTTTGTATCTGGTGTTGTATGGGTGGGTAACCAGAATGCCAGTTGCCTAGAGAATCTGGACTCACAAGCATCAACACCCGTTAGTTGTTAGTGCATGGATAAAATGCAATGACTTTAAAAACAAACACATTTGCTCGAGTCGTTATGCATCATCCCGGCCGCTGCTCATTTGAACCACTCACTTTTCTCTTTTTCCGCTCTTTTTCTTTTCTTTCTTTTTTTTTTCTTTTTTCTTGCTTTTTTTTTTCTTTTCTTGCTTTTTCTTTCATCTCTTTTTCCTTGTCATTTTCATAATTACGTTCCTATTTATTTGCCTAGCGGATTTAAAAAAAAATGACATAAAACAAAAGAATTGATAACAACACTTGTTTTTCATTGATAATTCAAAACATTGATTACAAGGTGATGTTTTAAAAGAAAAATAAAAGATGATGCATGCCCTATGAGTACATTAATGCACCTAGTGCCCGCGAGGCATCGTTCGGCCTTGCCGCGGGCCTATATGCTAATCCCCTTTGGAGCCTATCTAGGTCAGCCATGACTTGTTGCACGAAGAACTTCACTGCAGATACAAATGTCCTTCGAGACATATCTTCACACAGTTGAGTCTTCCGGGTGATGTATTGGGCAATGCGAACAATCTTTTCTCTGATGACCCCTTTTTCTTGCAATAACCGGCTTATTTGTTGAGTGCGAGCATCCAAGGTATGTTGGTTGTCTTTTTGCACTTGTTGCAGCTCCAATTCTAATCTAGCCATAGTCGTGTAACAGTGTTCTCTCTCTTCTTCAAGATCTTTGATGATCTTGTTACTCTTGACCGTGGCTGAAATTATTTTCTTTCTAAGCTGAGCTACCTCAAAATCGTGCTTGTCTTGTAGTTGTCGAACCAACTTGGCTCTTTCCTCAGCATCTCTGTCCATTTGCTTCCGAGCCCTGACTAACTCTTTTTCAGCTTTGTCCAAATCGAAGCTATAGTCATTTACTTTGCGCCGGAGAATCTCAATCAACTTCTCATCCCGGGCTGAGCGAACTGGGGTTTCAGATGCAATTTTCATTTGAGCCATTTGAGCCTTCAACATATCATTTTCCTTCTTTAGCTGTTTCTTCTCCACTTCATCGGATGCTGCATGTAAGCCGCTTTCGAAATGAAGATTTCTCAATTTATCCTCCAACAGACTGATTTTGGCCTTGTATTCTTTTTCCTTGGCCACCCATTTCTGATTCTCCTCGGATTGCTCTATCAGGTCTTGCAAGTGAGGTCTCTTTGAAAGATGCTCGTGTTCAACCCCTCGTCGGTACCATGTGGAGTATCCAGGTGATATCTCTCCCTTTGCTCTATTCGGCACACAAGTATCAATCTTCAGATTTTGGCACTCATTCCAGATTTGCCGGATTTTTGCTTCCGGGAATTGCCCGTCCGGACCAATCTCCACAGCTTGCACACTGAGGTCCCCATCCCTTGGAATAATTTGACACCGACCCAACTGTCGCAGGGCTCTGTATGGGGCATAAGGTTGTATACTCTTCAAACCCATGATAAAAAATGGCGATCCGTCCGTTGGCATGTATATCACCTCGTCAAGAGGTAACCAGTCATACGTCCAATCGATTTGACCGTCAGTTAGTGATCGAAGATACACAATCCAACCTTGGACTCCCTCCGGCAACTTTACTTCTTTTGTCCTCGTATTGAACTCTTCCAAACATGTCCGTTCGGCCGAACCATAGCTCGAGAATGAAGGATGGTGGCATAGATGCTCAATTAGCTAGATTTGCAAGATCAAGTTACACCCTTCGAAGAAGCTAGCCCCCGCTTTGCACGCAGTCAGAGCACGGTAGATGTCCGCCACAATCATTGGGGCCAGAGTACAAGTTATCTTGTACTATCAGTGTGGTAGCTACCCCGGCAACTTTTATATTGATATGTCCATCTTTCCTCGGGAATACAACAACTCCGAGAAATGCCACCAAAAATGCGAACCTCCGGTGTTCCTCCCATTTCGCTCGGTTGGACTTACAGCATAACTTGTTTGTGAGGTCATTAAAACCCCCAACGTGTCCAAACCTACTGTAGATGAAGCTTAAGGAACAAAACCCGTTGGCCAGATCTTCATTATGAACATTCCGGGCAATTTTCAAAGAGTCGAGGAAGCAATGTACTGTTACCGTCCTCGGAGATACCGAGTATTTTCCTTTCAGCGGAACCTCAGTCTTCCCGATGTAGAAGGCAATCTCCTCTAAAGTAGGTGTAAGTTCAAAATCTGGGAAATGAAATACGTTGTGTGCCGGATCCCAAAACGTGACCAACGCTCTAACCACATCACCTCGAGGAACCATGTCTAGTAACCCCGTAAGGCCTTTTAAGTACCTTTTGACCCAGTCTTGTCCATCGCATCCCATGTCCTGCCACCATAATTTCAGCTCCAAAGGGATTTTATTTAGGGAAAAATGTTCATTCATCATCGTGCTCGTCCTGCACATTTATTAAGGTGACTTTATTTAGAAAAAAGGAAACTCTTTTTCAATGCAAGTTTTCAATTTTTGAAGAGAAGAAGAAAAAAAAAAGAAAAAAAAAATGACTTTCGAAGTGGCCATTTTTGCCAAAACAGCCTTCCGGCGTCCTTTCGGAACATTCGGCCATTTCCAAAAATAGCAATCACCTCGATTATTTGAAAGAAAAATCTTTTTGGTCTTTTTCTAAAAGTGTGGTTGGACCCGTTTAAGGGTTGCCTACGTATCCCGCCTAATGGCGAGAATCAAACCTGCATAGTTCGGTCAGATTATTTGACCAATTATTTTAACAAAAACTGTTCCACCTATTTTTCAAATTTTCAATTTTCCGGATACCTATTTTCTATAAATCTTATTTTTCCCTCCCTCTTTTTTTTTTCTTTTCAGCAATTTTTCTATCCTCAGGATTTCCGCCGGTCCGCATAACGATCAAGGACAATAGAATGCAACACATAACATGCTCGGTCTTTTCAATACCGGGTCACCTGTCCTAGACGGACCCAACCCCTGTGTTAGGTCCCCTAAGTCAGATATGATGCAAATAAACGTCCTAAATCTAGGCTCAATATCCTGATTTTTCATTGGTACTAGACCGTGTACCCGAGCGGACAACTCAGATCGAGGAGGGGCTACGTACCGGTGACCCGCGGAGTCAATCGGCTTTGTAACTTATCCGGCCTCTTTTTTCTTATTTTTGGTATTGACACTAATAGAAAGGGGAGTCTCAACCAGTAAGCACATCCCCGGGGGTAAGAAGAGAAGGGTTTTCGGCACAGTTTTATATATACAGTTCACGCAATATCAAAGCGGTAAACATGTACCACATTAATCAAAATATATAATGAAATCAGATATAAGCAAAAATAGCAATTTAACTGAGCTCGAATTCTTAAACCCTGAACCGAAGCTCTGGGTTACTTATCCCCAGCAGAGTCGCCAGAGCTGTCACACCTCCCTTTTTACTACCCCAACACCAAAAGCATATGAATATGCTCGTAGGGTATACCCCGACGCTCAAAAACCCGAAACGGATAAAATAACATAAGGGAAGGAGTTTTTCCAATTAAAGGACAATCGGTTCGGGATTTTGTTAGAGATTAATCAGAGTCGCCACTTGGGAATGACAATGGTGTCCCAAGTCACCGGTTAATCCCGAAGCCGAGGAATTTTGACTCTTATAAATGTCTGCGAAGCAGAGATCCGGATAAGGAACTCTGTTAACCCGGGAGAAGGTGTTAGGCATTCCCGGATTCTGTGGTTTTAGCAAGGTCGCTCCACTGTCGTTCTTGACTTTTGTTTGACTCAATTATAGGGTTTAACAACATAATGTGCTTTTACGTTAAATATTATTTTTTAGGAATTTGCGATATCGCGAAAACACACCTCGAGTCATACCGCAACCAGTACGCCTATGACTTTTGGTGTATTTCAGCTTTACCGAGATTTGGATTTGAGTCGCACCAAGTGCACACTCGTTCATAGGAAGGTATGTTAAAATCGTGCCTAAAGATAGTCTATATTGACTTTTAACTTTGGAAGAGGCTATGGAATTCGCTATTAGCCTCTCCGGTTCTACTATGTTATTTTATTACTAAATGGGGGCCCTGGTGTTTGTTATTCGGGCGAGGCTCATCCCGATTTTTATTAAAGGATACTAATATTTGGCTAAGTTTTCTATATTTGTTCTTGCCTTAAACGATTCTTAATAAATATTCCAGGCCCGTTGAATTTGTTACTTAATCAGGCCTGGTCTTCTCTTCAACCCTTTAAACGGATCCGCAAAAGGCGAGCCCAAGCCTCAAAAGCCCAGAATGTCTTCAAACTCTCGATCAGTAGACTAAGCGATTTCATAGGACAGTTCAGGCCCAATGTCATAAGGCCCAAACCAGAATGTAATGACAAAATATAACACAGAATACATAATGAAACAAGTACTCAGAATTTAAAACGAAATCAAACCACTTTATTTATTAACAAAGAAATCAGTACACAAAAGCAATAGACTTAAGTCAATAGTTCATGTACAGGAAAACTCAAACAATTGCTATCACTATATGCTCATAACTAAAAGCCCATACTAATATCTAATTATTTGCTAAAAGAGCATTCTGGAACACATCCCACTTTGCCTAGGAAGTCAAGTTAAAAGAAGGCGATTCAATTAATTACTTATAGTGTCAAAAGAGAATAAACGATTAAGCGCAGATATTTACTATATTGCTAGTCTTATTGCGAGCTATACCTTTCCTCACCACCCATTCATCCTAATTGAACTGCTTCAATGTCTAATTATTTCCCCTTTTAAATCTCATTCAGATTTGAACCTATTTGGTATTCTCAAAGCTGGTTCCATTCTAGTCGTTACTTCATGTGATTGTTTCCTCTTTTTGATTACTCACATCTGGACTTAAACCCTTAAAATTAATTAACTACACGAGCAAAAATTAACCAGCCCAATCACTCAGTTGCAATAATCCCAAACATCTACATTTAAGTAATTTAAGGACTTAAACACGTTTATATTACTGATTTTACCACGACTTTAGCTCGATACAGTGTACTCAACCCAATCGTAAATGATTCATGGCTTGAACTAACGTTTTCTCCTTTAAAAAAAAACTTATTCATACCTAAACGCAGATCCGTAAAATGCGATTAACGATATGGTCATGACTTACGAAATTACTGAAAGTAGGGATTACTGATCTTGCAAGTATTGTTAACTAACTTATATTTTAGGAGTTTTTACCTAATTAACTAGGTGAGGTGCTAATTACTACTACTACTATACTACTACTATTACTAAGCTATTACATCTCTTATGTTTATGTTTTTCTCTGCTATCTACTGCAATACACTACAAATCTGGAATAAAATTACAAAACAAAAGATAACAGAAGTGGTTCAAATCTTCATTTTCATCTCAAAACAGCTTGCCATTACAACTTCAAATGGAAAAGGAAAATGTACCTGAATCAACAAGAGAAATCTGATGAGTCTAGGGAAAACAAGGCAGATCAGTAACAACAAGGACTCACCTATGCAATGCAACAGTGATTAGAGATGACTGAAGATCCACAGGACAAAATACCACAGCAGCAAATATATAGACCCAGCAGCAAGCAAGAAAACCCAGCAAAATCCGATAGAAACCCAGAAATTCTATTGTTGTATTGTTATCTCTAACCTTTGTAAGCTTTGTATAAAACCAGCCTAGATATATATTTCAGATTGCTTAGAATTGGAACCCCCTTTTTCAGCCCTTTTCTAGAGGTATTTATAGTTGTATTGAGGGCTGATGACTTGGGGAGGAAGTTTGGGATTTAATCCCACTTCTCCCTCTTAAAATTATGAAATATACACTTTAGCCCCAATTTCTGTTAACAGAAATCCTTCCAGCATGTGCTGGAAGGTTCTAAAGATTCCTTTTAGGGGCTTTTACCAATGTGACCTTAGGGGTTTGAGATTTTTACAGATTTCCCTTTTTAGGGAGACCATTATACCCTTAAATCTCTGCAAAATTGCAGAAATCAGGGGTACAAAGGACTCCCTTACCCTCTTAGGTTCTAACTATTTACTAATTTACCTTTTAAACTCCCAATTGTGCCCCTAAGGGCACTGCTGATTTACTAGACCTACCTAGATTAAGTTTCAGCATCCTTTGAACCTATTTAACTAATAGCCAGCCCTTGCATTGGTATTTAAGGGCTGGCCAGATTTATTTTAAGGGACTATTTCAATTTTAGCCACTTCTGGATCTATTTCGGTTAATTAAGACTAAGTTATTTCAATTTTAAGCTAATTGCAGGCATAGCCTGCTTTATTATTAAGAGTAACTCTTTAAAATCTAGCCAGTCTCAAGTTGAGACTTGGCTTTGGGTAATCAAACCCAATTACTGAACATTTGGGCCCAAAACCTTTGCAGGTTTGGCCACTTTTATGTTCAGGGCTCTAAAGAGAGCCTGGGCTAGTCTGCATTTGCAGACATAGCCATTTTACACAACCAGCCACTTTTAAAGTGGGCTGTGTGTTAGGGCCTTATAGAATAGGTCAACCCTTTGCAAGGTTAACCATTCTTAGGCCAATTATTTAACTAACAACCTATTTTTGTTCATTTTCAGTTTTTTATCCTATTTAAAAACTAGCCACTCTAAGGATCCTAATACTAGCAGCTATAACCAATTCACCTAAGGTTCAAATGATCAATCAGACATTCATAAGAAGCCAAATCTAGCAAAACTTAAGCATTCTTAACATGAATTGCATACAGAAGCACATATGATCCAAGAAACATGCATTAATCAACTCAAATTCAGAGAAAACAATAGATATGGTTGAATTTTAATCAACTAACTCATTCCATCAGATTGTATGTGATGCAGTGCGAATTCATGTTAATTCATACCTAGTTATTACCAATTCAGGTCATATGATAGCTAAGAAAAAACATCAGAACCTTTAAACTTCATAACATAGTTACACATATAAGCCCAGGCTCTCTCAAACAATCAACATAGCTCAAACTAACCTAAGCAGGGTAATTGGAATTCATTTTTAAGTGCTAATCCTGGCTTGATATAGACATGCAGATGAAGAAAAGAAAAGAAGAGACATGAAGAAACAGTGAAGCATGGAGAAACAACAACAAAAGGGAGGCAAAGTTACTGCCTTAAATTTCAGAAGATCAAAACCCCCAATCTTTAAACATGTCATCCAACACATATGTAAACAAAAAAAAGTACTATAAACCTCTACCAGAAGCCCGGATATAGCAGATGAAGGATAATGGAAATCAACTAGCTAAATCTAAGAAGAACTAATTCATGTGATTATTAGATGAGCAAAACAGTGAACCTAACAAAAGAAAAATCTAATTAACGATGAAGAAGGATAAATGTCAAACAACCAACACTAAGCTTAAATATGCAGAAAAACAAAAGATATATCGAAGAACCAGCAAGATAAAAACCCTAACAGAAGAGAAAAGAGAACATGGATATCAAGATCAAATTTTGAAAACGAGAAACAAACAAAACACATAATAACCCTAAAACATGTATTGGACTAAACAAAACATGATTAAAACACAGAAGAAACATGAGATAAGCAAAAATTAAACACAGAGAGGGAAAAGGCACTTAGCTCGCACGGCCTGTCCCCTGAGCTTCCTAATCTCTCCCCTTCTCTTGTTCTGTCTCAGATTCTCTCATTTTTTCTCTTCTTCTTGTTTTCTTTTTCTTTATTTCTTTTCAGACTCTTTTTTTTAATTTCTCTTCTCTGGTTTTCTTTTAAGGCCTAAAGACGAAGCCTTTTGGATTTTGGCTTGAAGAGGGGTGTTTGGGTGAGGGTAAAGAACGGATCTTGGTGGTTTTAGGTTTGGGGGTCGCCGGAGTTAGGGTTCCGGCGACACTCTTTGGGATATTCGAGGAGCTTGGGGAAGATTCGAGGGAGGTGAATGGTATAGGGGTGTAGATCAGACCAAGGCGGTCCGATCGGCGTTGGTTTGAGACGGTGGTTCATTCTTTGGGTGGTCACCGGCGGAGTTCCGGTGACCGGAGTTTCAAGAGAAGGGTTGGTTTCTGGGTTCTAGGTGTGTGATGAGTGAAGAAGAAGAGAGAAGAAGAGGGGAGAGGTAAGAGGAGGTTAGCGACCACCGTGGAGAGTGGTGGCCGCCATGGCCGGCTAAAGCTATGAAGATGAAGACGACGGAGATGAAGGAGAAGGGGGTATCTCTGGGGCGGCTAGGGTTTGAAAGATTGAGAAATGGCTTGGTCTCTTCAGACCAAAGCCTTAAATAGTCGAGGGGTTTGAGGAGATCTGGGCCGTTCAGTTGGTGAAGATAAACGGCTCAGGGAAGCGTTACTTAAACGACGTCGTGTTGATTCCTATAAGACCCACGTTTCTTCCGTTAGATTAACTGGGACGGACAGTCCAGATTTGATCTCTCAAATTAATTGAAGCCTAAGTATCCCAACCGTTAGATCAACGAGGTTGGACGGCTGAGATCAAGTCCATCATAGGCCTGGACCGGATTTCTTTGGGCCAGTAGACTTGGGCCTGCTCACCTTGAATTAAACCAGCCCACCTTATTATATACAAGCTATTTTTTGCATTTTTGATTTTAATGATTTTTATGCCTTTTCTTTTATACTATTTTTTCTTTTCTTTTTTATGAAAAATTATAAAAACCTAATTTCCTACTTACTCTAATTATTTAATATTTTTTGGCAATTTTCTACTATTTTTTCCTAATTTCTACTACTTAACACTATTTTTGCTATTTTTCTTAAAATCTATCCAATTAAACTAACAAATTAATTACCTAGCCTATTTTTTTAATTTTCTTCTAATTACTTATTCAAACACAAAAGTATGGCTAATTCCAAACAAAATAAGTAATTGCACTCAAAAACATATTTATTTTAATTTTGGAATTAATTGCTTAGTGCAAAAATCATGTGCTCACACTACCGTAAATCTCTCCCGAGTAATTATGACAATTTACTAGACACACTCTCCCCAGTTACGCTAGCTGGCTATTAATATAGCTCACTTCAGATCGCACCCAAGGCTTCATTATCCCTAATCCCGCCTTTAAACCCTCGGTTATTGATCCCTCATATACTTTGGGAGTGGTGTTGTTCAACAATTACCTAAATATGCACTCTCTCCCGAGTTATGTAAACTAAATAGGCACAACTAATTGAGAGCTCTTCAATCAACTAAAATATAAACGTAGCTGAACAAATAGAGAAAAGTTATGGCTCAATTATATAAAAACATAACAAGAATTTATCCTACAATAGGTTCTATCAAAACTCTAGATAACAAATTAGCTATTCATAATAGTATGTAAAACTACAATACTAAAAGTCATAACCAACAATGAAAAATAGGAAGAGGAATGAAAAACTCATAGAAGAATTCTCCACCTTACTCCCAATGTGTCTTTGCCTCCAAGGGTGTTGTCTAACCCTCTAGTAGTGTCTCTTGCCTCCTTAGGTCTAATTTTTGTCCAAAATATGTTCCGTCTCTTCCAAATAGGTTTAGGACGCCTTTTATACATGTTAGAATAGTGTAGGGTCGAAATAAACTTGTCCCGAACGAAATAGGACTCTTTTTGAAGCCTGGAGCGGCGCGACCGCAGTCAAAATGCGGTAGAACCGCGGCCAAATATGGTCTCTGATTATCTGCCGCGGTTCTACCGCGGTCGCGGTGAAACCGCGGTATTTCACCCGGTTGCGTTTTGAATTGGAAAAAACGCAAAGCATTAAAGTTGTATCCCTTTGAGTTGGCTTTCCAACCATATATTATGGATCCAAAACGGAGTTTGGAGCAAAATGTTATGTCCAAATTACTAGACAGTGCGCAATATGCCTCATCGAGTCTTCGTTTGTTCTCAACTATCAAATTTGACCTCCGAAAATGATCCCGACTTAATTCTTTGAGCTTTTACTCAGACATCAAAGCTTCAAATTAATTCATTCCACAACATCTATGTAACTCGGAATCACACCTACAAGGCATAAAATACACAATTAGTACAAAACACTAGCGATTAAAGCTCAAACTCAATTAAAGTGCAGTAAAATCGAGTGTAATAAGCGACTAAAATAAATAATTATAGCCTATCATCAACATCCACAGTTAAATCATTGCTTTTCCTCGAGCAATCAAACTACCCTTCTTCTTTTTTATAGACACAACATTTTTAAACAATTCTCATAACTCATCACACCAAGAGTATTTAAAATAGACTAAGCACAATAGCCTAACATCTTCACCTCAAGATTGACTCATAAGTACCACACATTATTCACAACTCACCTACTTACTCTAACATAGAGGTCACTGACATTACCTTTCCTTCATGAATCAAGTGCCCTCACAACACAAGAGAGTAGTTCCACACAATAAAATTTAAGAACACTTAGGAACTAAAGATAGAAATAATTCACTCACTCTCAGAAATAAAATTCATATGCCACAAAAGATGCACCATAAGCTTGCTCGTAGTGTACTACTCCACTAATCGTGATCATTCTATCTTGGATCAATTAGGACTTTATTTTGTTGTAATGTAGGCTATGGGACGGGTAGGATACATTTAGAAGATGCACCATAAGCTTGCCCGTAGTGTACTACTCCAATAATCGTGATCATTATATCTTGGATCAATTAGGACTTTATTTGGTTGTAATGTAGGCTATGGGACGGGTAGGATACATTTAGATATAAGAGTGACTACACCTCCCTAAGCACTTTAATACATATATTTTAACATTCAAACCCCATACTTATGTCAAACCAAAATTCCACCTTCACATCATTGTAAATTACCCCATTCTTCTTTAAGCACACTTACGTCAAGAGCCACCACTTATCAAGGAATTTTTTCTTTCACAACAATCCAACTATATTTTTTCAATTCAAGTGGCTCTTGCTTTTTTTTTCTGCACAGTGCACCTTTTTTCTTATTCAATTAGTTCCACTCAAAAGCAAAACCAACTACCCCACACTTTAACTTTTACAAAGTTCATAACATTCAAGTGCTCATGAGAAGTGAAAAGGTTCGAATATATGGTTAATTTAAACAAATGGGTAAGGCTTGTAATGTGGTTGCCAAAGAAATAGGATTACAGGCTCAAAAAGGTTAACTACGATACATAATAATTAGGTGGGTAATATATATATATATATATATGCCTATATCACTTCCAAGACTGAACAAAGTTACTATTTCGCTTTGCAAACACACGGGGCAAGTTCTAGGCATCAAATGTAATGCACTGAATAATGTAGAACCTTACACACACGTGGCACATAACTCACTTAGAATTGGATTCATAGACACTCTAGTCAAAGCAGTTAAGCAAAGTTAATATAATACAATTTAAGGTACTTCTACAAGAGTTAAAAACTGAGCCTAAGCGTCACAACCAAAGTACTCACTATTCTCAAGGCATAACAAAGTCAAGAGATATCGCTTCAATTCACAAAACAACACAATGGCTCCTACTTCCAAAAAAAAAAACTAACTACACCCGGTTCGAGTAAAACCCTTGGAAAAGAACCGTGGTATAAAGAAAAACCAAGGGATAATTTCTACACTACCTACAAAACAAAAAATCTTTTTGGTATTTTCTTTAGACTTACTTCACTCAAGAAAATTGTCTAGAAGATCCGTCATCAGAAAAAGTCCATTTAAAAAAAACAAAAATACAGCTAAAGTAGCATGAAAAGTCACCCAGACAATCTCCTCACCCCACACATAAAGTTGTGCATTGTCCCCAATGCACATCCATACATACAAGAGGGTACAAGAAACTCCCTGATAGGCCAAAGGCCGAAGCACTAGTAGTTCATGGGGTACTTAGACTCCCAGCTTGGTCCTTCGTGCGGGTACCTCACACGTAGTTCTAACCATTGCATTTGTTGGTGCATCCTTCTAATACATTTGCTTTCCATGCTCCTAGAAAAACAAAATAACACTACAAAAATAATATAATTAAAAAATTAAAAAATAAAAGAAAGCAATAAAGCTGGGTTGCCTCCCAACAAGCGCTGGATTTAACATCGCGACCCGATGTGAATCACTTTCTGTCTCCACTTTGAACTTATGAATCGGACCCCAAGTTTTGATTCTGGTCTATGATCATGCTCCTGGGATGGTGGAACGAATCTGGCTGGCCCAATAAAATAATGTAGTATTCTGCACTTCTTGGCCTTTAGATGAGGTGTGTAATCCCGACTTTCTGGCAAGAAGAATTCCAGAATGTAAACACTTTGTTCCTCATTCCTTGACTCCTCAAATGGCTCAAATGACTTTATTTCCATATCATCATCTAAACACAATGTGCAAAAATGCATGGATTGAGGACCAACGCACTCAACCACATCAACATTGGGACTGTCTACATTCTCAACACTAATGACAATAGAGTAAACTAAATATGTATCCTCAATATCTTTGTTTGACTCTAGTATCTCTTTTACAACATCGACATCCTTAAAATCTAGTGTGATTGATTGTTGGTGTTCTACTCTAGCATCCTCCTCTAGCTCATCAATTTCTGTATCTAATTCACGTTCTTCTTGGATACTATACACAATATTGGCTTGTTGAGCATTAAAAACTTTAACCAGTTGACTCACGTGAATTTTCAAGTTGTGAATAGTTTCCTTCTCCCTTTCTATTTGCAGTAGTAATTTACTCTGTTTTTCCAAAATGCACTTTAACATATCTTCGAGCTTCTTTATGTCAGCTTCCCTAGGTTCTTGGTTCTTATTAACTTCACCAGAAAAAGAAGAACCATTAAAGTAAGGGGTTGGGGGAAGGTAAGAAATATAAGCACAACCGTGAAAGTGACCATCTTGACCACCACACATATCACACACATTCCACACATAAGATTGAGTTGGTGCACAAAACTCGTTCTCAGGAATATTTTGATAAATTTGCCCTGGGTGGTTTCCTTCACAATATGCATAAGGAGGATCAAAAGAAGAATTGCCAACAACAAAATTCTCATAATTCCATGATGTCATGTTTCTCAAATAAACAAATAAAACTAAAACAAAAAAAATCAAATAATAAAATAAAAGTTCAAGCTTGAAACATAGCAATATGTACACCTACAACTACACCGTTAGTTCCCCGGCAACGACGCCAAAATTTGATCACGCCTAACTAAGCCTTATAAAAAGGACAATGCGGTCGTTGTCAATATAATCCGGTTTATAAGTCCGAATCCCACAGAGAACTAAGGTTTAGCTGCAGTCGTTCACTATCACCAAGAACACAAGCTTGAACAATCCTTAACTTATTGATATTTAGATTCTTGTGTTTAACTAATTAACTAAAAAATTAAACTACTAAATTAACAACTAAATATACTAAGGGTTAGAGACAAGATTAAGGAGGTCTAGAGTATAATTTCCCCAATTGTTGGAATCCTGTCTTCTATAATTTCGCCTAAGTATTATCTACCAATCATGATCACTCTTATTACCGTAAATCTCTCCCGAGTAATTACGACAATTTACTAGACACATTCTCCCGAGCTATGTAAGCTGGATTTTAATATAGCTCACTTCAGATCGCACCCAAGGCTTCGTTATCCCTAATCCCACCTTTAAACCCTCGGTTATTGATCCCTTATATACTTTGGGAGTGGTGTTGTTCAACAATTACCTAAATATGCAATCTCTCCCGAGTTATGCATACTAAATTGGCACAGCTAATTGAGAGCTCTTCAATCAACTAATGTCACGACCCAATCCCTGGTCGTGATGGCGCCCAACACAATGCTAGGCAAGCCCGACCATATTATCCTTTTAGCCAGCCAATTATTAAATAAATTAAACTTAAACAGTAATTAGTCATAACAGGTGATAACCGAAACGTCAAAACATACAAAATACGGTCCCAAACATATCGTGGTGTCACGAGACTGAGCCTCTACAGAATAACATCCTAATACAACCAAGTCTAGACAAATAGGAAATCAACAAGATGATAAGGAAGGAGAAAACAAGCTCTGCGGACGCTGGCAGCTACCTCGCAATCTCCGCCAAAGTAGATATAGATCAGCAGCTAAAATGTCTCAACTGCTCTCGGGCACCTGTGGATCTGCACCAAAAAGTGCAGGGGAGTGGGGTGAGTATATTTCAACTCAGTGAGTAACAATAATAAATAATAACTGAAAGTAAGAACTCCTGTGCTATCACTTAGCAGTTCTAAGGCAACCTTCACAAGTACGTCCTCACTATAGTAGTACTTTAACCTCCAATATACATTTATCTCTACAAGATTTCCACACTGAACAAGCCCTCGCTCGTACCCCTACGGTGTACGGCCATCTCAACATATAAAGGCACATACTTATGTTTATAATGTATAAGTATCTAAGTAAATAGTAGGATATGATTAAGTATAATGCTGCGGCGTGCAGCCCGCTCCAATACAAATACTGCTGCGGCGCGCAGCCCGCTCCATTTAACGTCGACGGCGCTCACTGGGGGTGTATACAGACTTCGGAGGGGCTCCCTAGGCCCAAGCGCTATGGTGCTATGGCGTGCAGCCAGGTCCACCATATATCCAATATATATATGTATACATATTTATACTGCTGCGGCGCGCAGCCCGATCCCATAACATACACCAGTGCTCACTGAGAATGTGTGCAGACTCAGACTCCGAAGGGGCTCCTACAGCCCAAGCGCAATAATATTGCGGCGTGCAATCCGTCCCACATGTATATTACACGTATATTACATGTACATTACTGCGGCGTGCAGTCCGATCCGAAATACAGGTATCTATATACATAATACCTCATAATGGGTCCTCGACCCTATCCCGGTCAGTATGTACTTGGCCTCTCAGGCCCAATATAATATATCACAATGGGTCCTTGACCCTGTCTCAGTTAATATAGACTTGGCCTTTCAGGCCCAATATAACATCTCATAGTGGGTCCTCGACCCTATCTCATCTCAATCGGTATAAACTTGGCCATTCAGGCCCACTCAGCTAGAACAGGGAATTCCACCCTAGATAATCTCTCTCAATGTACACATCTAGTACAGGCTCATATTATGCTATGCAGCTAGAGCTATGGCTGAGTGTATATTTCCAACACGATGTAAAGGTCACCTAGCTCTATAGGTTCCCTAATGCTCTACAGATCGGCACAAGGCCCCAAACATGGCTATTAGCCCAATGGTACAGTTATAACATTATTAACAGTGGTACAACACAGTATTCTATTAGCCGGGAAGGACTAAGTCCGAACCCCTATCACAATGTCACCACGCCCGTCATAGAACGCGTGTCTCATCTCAATATAGCACACTGTAAAGTGCTAGTACGGGGTTTCAAACCCTCAGTGCATAGTTTACTACTACCACTCACCTCGAACCGGTAGAAGCTTCAATCCGCCTTGCGCTTGCCTCGCAATTCAATCTCCTCGGATGCCAACTCTGCTCAAAATCATAGAAAATGCATCAATATACGCTAATTTCACGAAATTCATTCGAAATAACCCAATTTATATCGAAACCCACAAGTTGTCAAAACCCGACTTTTGGTACACTTGTCGAAAAATTACAAAAATCACATATTCGGAATCCTCATCTCGATACGAGTCTAGGCATATAAAATTTACCAAAATCGGACTCCATTTGCCCATTCAAAACCTTGATTTTCTAAAATCCAAGACTAGGGCTAAATCTTCCATAATTACCCCAAATTCCTTCATTTTCATGATATAATTGCATGATATTATCAATACTAATCATAATATGAGTTCATAGTTGATTACCTGATGATTTCCCTTGATTTCCTCCTCAAAATCGCCCAAAATCGCCCTTAGGCCGAGACCCCCAATTGCTAAAATGTTTCTGAAATTTTCTAACTTCTGATACACTTACTTACAGCGATTTTCGCTTCTGCGGAACATTTTCCGCTTCTACGCTCCCGTATCCGCGACCAAAGGGTCGCTTCAGCGGTTCCAGGCCTAGCCGGCCAAATCCGCTTCTGCGATATACGGACCGCCTCTGCGCGTCCGCTTCTGCGAAGCTTTTCCCGCTCCTGCGGGTTTTCCCGCTTCTGCGTCTAGGCGTCCGCTTCTGCGGACTCGCCTAAGCGGCTAGCCTTCCGCTTCCGCGATAATTCCCCCATAGCCCTTGGCCGCTTCTGCGGCTCAACTTCCGCTTCAGCGGTGCCGCACCTGCGGGCTCCTCTCCGCTTCCGCAATCACAAGCGCTTCTGCGCTCCAATATCCGCTTCTGCGGACTCGCTCCTGCGATCAAAATTCCGCAGGAGCGAAAATGACAGAACCAGAACTCTCAACTTGAAATTTCTATATTTTTCTCCCGATTAACCATCCGAAAACACCCCGAGGCCCCCGGGACCTCATCCAAACATACCAACACATCTTAATACCTTATTCGAACTTGCTCCAATCCTCAAAACACGTCTAACAACATCAAAACCCATAATTCGCATCGGATTCAAGCCTAAATTCCTTAAAACATTCCAAATTACATATTCAATCAAAAACCCGACCAAACGACGTCCGAATGACCTGAAATTTTGCAGGCACAACCTAAATCATCTAACGGAGCTACTGCAACTGTCGGAATTCCATTCTGACTCCCTGATCAAAATCTCACCTACCTTTCGGATTTCGCCAAAATTCAACCTTAGCCAATTCAAGCCTATTTCTACACCGGGCCTCCAAATTCAATTCCGATCGCTCCCCTAAGTCACAAATCACCTTCCGGAACTAACCGAATCATCAGAATCCGATTCCGAGCCCTCTAACCAAATAGTCAACTCCGGGTTGACTTTCCTTATTCAAGCTTCCTCCAAAAAGGCTATATGCCTCATTTCCAATTTAATTTCACTCCTAACTCCCCCGACAGACTCTAACACTTATATAAAAGCATGAATTATGTAATTACAACATAACGGGGTGGTAATTCCCGTGACGACGGGCCGGGTCGTCACATTCTCCCCTCTTAAGCAAACGCTCGTCCTCGAGCGGGTCAAGTAACATACCTGAAGTCTCAAATAGCTGAGGGTATCTGCTCCGCATCTCCTGCTCAACCTCCCAAGTAGCCTCCTCCACGGGTCGACCTTTCCACTGAACCTTAACCGATGCAATCTCCTTGGACCTCAATTTTCTCACCTGACGACCCAAAATAGCAATAGGCTCCACATCATAGGACAGATCACCATCAAGCTGGATGGTACCGAAGTCTAATACATGAGACGGATCTCCAATGTACTTCCGGAGCATAGACACATGGAATACCGGATGAACGCTGGATAAACTGGGTGGCAAGGCTAACTCATATGCCACCTCTCCAACTCTCCTGAGTATCTCAAAAGGGCCAATATACCTGGGACTCAGCTTCCCTTTCCTCCCGAACCTCATCACACCCTTCATAGGTGAAATCTTCAACAATACTCTGTCACCAACCATGAAAGACAACTCTCGAACTCTACGGTCCGCATAACTCTTCCGACGAGACTGTGCTGTACGAAGCCTCTCCTGGATCAACTTTGCTCTATCCAGAGCATCCTGGACTAACTCAGTCCCTATCAATCTAACCTCACCAGGCTCAAACCATCCCACGGGAGATCTACACCGTCCGCCATACAATGCCTCGTACGGGGCCATCTGAATACTCGACTGGTAGCTGTTGTTGTAGGCAAACTCAGCAAGTGGTAAGAATTCATCCCACGAACCACCAAAATCAATCACACACGCCCGTAGCATATCCTCCAGGATCTGAATAGTACGCTCAGACTGCCCGTCTGTCTGGGGGTGAAATGCTGTACTCAACTCAACCCTCGTACCCATCTCTCGCTGAAATGCTCTCCAAAACTGGGAAGTGAACTGAGTGCCTCTGTCAGATATAATAGACACTGGGACTCCATGCAACCTGACAATCTCCCGAATAAAGCTCACTGCCAACCGCTCCGATGAGTAAGTAGTACTAACCGGGATGAAATGTGCGGACTTAGTCAGCCGATCCACAATCACCCACACAGAATCAAACTTCCTCGCTGTCCGAGGGAGTCCCGTAACAAAATCCATGGTGATCCTCTCCCATTTCCACTCGGGAATGACCATACGCTGAAGAACACCGCCCGGTCTCTGATGCTCATACTTGACCTGTTGGCAATTGAGGCACTTAGCTACATGCCTAACAATATCCATCTTCATTCTCCTCCACCAGTAGTGCTGTCTCAAGTCTTGGTACATCTTTGCGGCACCTGGGTGAATAGAGTACCGCGAACCGTGTGCCTCCTCAAGTATCAACTCCCGCAAACCATCAACATTGGGCACACATATACGGCCCTGCATCCTCAAAACACCATCACTGTCGATAGTCACATCTCTGACATCATTATGCTGCACTCTGTCCTTAAGGACAAGCAAATGTGGGTCATCATACTGTCGCTCTCTGATGCGATCATATAAGGAAGATCGAGAAGCAATACAAGCCAACACTCGACTCGGCTCCGAAATATCTAATCTCACTAGCCGATTGGCTAGGGCCCGAACATCATAAGCAAAAGGCCTCTCCCCAACTGGGATGAAAGCTAAGCTGCCCATGCTAACCGCCTTCCGACTCAAGGCATCGGCCACCACATTGGCCTTCCCGGGATGATACAAAATAGTGATATCATAGTCCTTAAGCAACTCCAACCACCTCCGCTGTCTCAAATTAAGGTCCTTCTGTCTGAATAAGTGCTGAAGGCTGCGATGATCCGTGAACACCTCACATGAGACACCATACAGGTAATGCCTCCAAATCTTCAAGGCATGAACTATGGTTGCTAGCTCCAAATCATGAACAGGGTAGTTCTTCTCGTGGGGCTTCAACTGACGAGAGGCATAAGCAATGACCCTACCCTCCCGCATCAACACACAACCAATGCCCACTCCTGAGGCATCACAATATACAGTATAAGAACCTGAAGCTGTCGGTAGAATCAAGACTGGTGCTGTGGTCAGTGCTGTCTTGAGCTTCTGAAAGCTCTCCTCGCACTCCTCGGACCATAAGAAAGGAACACCCTTCCGAGTCAATCTAGTCAAGGGTGAAGCAATAGAAGAGAACCCCTGAACGAATCGGCGATAATACCCTGCCAATCCCAGAAAGCTACGGATCTCAGAAACTGAGGTCGGTCTGGGCCAACTCTGCACTGCCTCGACCTTCCTCGGATCTACCTGAATACCATCACAGGACACCACGTGCCCTAAGAATGCCACGGACTCAAGCCGGAACTCACATTTGGAGAACTTGGCATACAGCTTCTCCTCTCTCAATCTCTGTAACACCATGCTCAAGTGCCGAGCATGCTCCTCCTGGCTACGAGAGTAGACAAGTATGTCATCAATGAATACGATCACAAATGAATCAAGATACGGCCCGAATACACTGTTCATCAGATGCATAAATGCTGCTGGGGCGTTGGTCAGCCCAAAAGACATCACAAGGAACTCATAATGACCATATCGGGTCCGGAATGCAGTCTTCATAATGTCAGACTCTCTAATCTTCAACTGATGGTAGCCCGAACGAAGATCAATCTTCGAGAACACCCTAGCTCCCTGGAGCTGATCAAATAAATCATCAATACGAGGCAGAGGATACTTATTCTTCACTGTTACTTTGTTTAGCTGCCGATAGTCAATACACATCCTCATAGATCCGTCCTTCTTCTTAACAAACAGGACCGGTGCACCCCATGGCGACACACTCGGCCGAATAAACCCCTTATCTAGGAGTTCCTGGAGCTGCTCCTTCAATTCCTTCAACTCAGCTGGTGCCATACGATACGGAGGAATAGAAATAGGCTGAGTGCCCGGCACCAAATCGATACCAAAATCAATATCCCTGTCCGGCGGCATGCCCGGCAGGTCTGAGGGAAACACATCAGGAAAGTCTCGCACAATGGGAACAGAATCAATACTGGGAGTCTGGGCCTCGACCTCCCGCACAAATGCTAAATAAGAGAGACATCCCTTCCCAACCATTCGTTGGGCCTCAAGGAAAGATATTACCCTGGTGGGTACATAATCAGTCATGCCCCGCCACTCGATCCTCTGAATGCCCGGCATAGCCAAAGTGACTGTCTTGGCATGACAGTCCAGAATAGCATGACATGGAGATAACCGATCCATGCCCAATATAACATCAAAATCAATCATGCTGAGAAACAATAGGTCCACTCGGGTCTTCAGACCCCAATAGTGACCAAACAGGACCGGTATACGTGGTCCACAACAATAGTATCCCCTACCGGGGTAGATACATGCATCGGCAGCTCAAGACTCCCTCGGGTCGTGCCCAAATGAGGAGCAAAATATGTAGACACATAAGAATAAGTAGAACCGGGATCAAACAATACTGAGGCATCTCTGTGGCAGACTGAAATAATACCTGTAATGACATCATCAGAAGCAACGACCTCAGATCGGCCCTGAAAAGCATAGCATCTAGCCTGACCGCCTGATCGGCCTCCCCCTCGAGGGCGACCCCTAGCTGTCTGACCCTCACCCCTAGCTGGCGGGGCGGGTGCTGAAGTAGAAGGACCAGATGACGAGGGCTGCCCCCTCTGCTGATAAGATCCGGAAACAAGACGGGGACACTCCCTACGGTGATGCCCAAACTCTCCGCACTCGTAGCAACTCCCCGGTGCCGGGTACCTGAGACTGATAAGGACCTCTGGCGCTGGAATGGCCAGCCGATGAACTAGGCCGAGATGAACCCCGAGCGGACGGGGCTCGTGAAGAACTCCGAGCCGGCATGGCACCGAGAGCCGGCTGGCTCGGTGCGAACCCCGATAATCTCGTCTAGGAGACCATCCGCGACGATCCGAGCGTCTCGACCGCGAAGACCCTGAAAGAGCGACCTCGGCTCCGCCGACTCGGCCTCCGGTCCGTGTGCCACCGGAACTAGCCGCTCCTCGAGGCCTCTTGGCCTCCCTCTCATCCCGCTCCTTGCGACGATCCGTCTCAATGTCGCGAGCAATATCCACGAGCATCCTCAAATGTACGACTCAAAACCCTCTCCCGAGTCATCGGAATACGAATGGGGTAAATGAGGCCGTCCACAAAGCGCCCAATCCTCTCTCTGTCGGAATGAACCAACCACGGTGCATATCCGGACAACTCTGTAAATCTGATCCATACTCTGACACTGACATGCCCCCCGACGGAGACCCTCAAACTGCCTACGCATCTCCTCTCTCTGAGATCGAGGCACCCATTTCTCTAAGAACATAGTGGAGAACTCCGGCCATGATAGTGGTGCTGCCCGGCTGGCCCGCGGCGCTCATAAGCCTCCCACCAAGCAAAGGCCGGTCCCCGAAACTGAAAGGTAGTAAAAGATACCCCACCGGACTCCAATATCCCCGCCGTACGAAGCATCCGACGGCACTTATCCGGAAAACCTTGGGCGTCCTCGCCCGGAGCACCGGTGAACACCGGAGGAGATAACCTCGGTGAACCTCTCGAGACGACGCCGCTCATCGTTCGTCATAGTTGGGACCCTGTCCCCCCGAATCCGATCCGTCGGGCCGAACCGGAACCACGAGGCCGAACCTGGAGGAGCCTGCGGTGTCCGTATGCCTCGCATCGCCGGCTCCGGAGTGCGTATCGCGGGGTCCGATGACCACCCCCGATCCCCGATGCAGCTCGTGCAGTAGTAACCGAAACCGCCTGTGCTAGGCCGGTGCAGACTGCTAGTATCTGAGCCAGGGTCTCCCGTAGACCCGGAATAGCAATGGGCACAGCTGGTGCCTGATCTGGTGCTGCTGGCACCTCTGCAACTGGGGGCTGTGGGTCAGCTGGCGCTGCCTCAGCTGCCCTAATTCCGCCACGACCACGACCGCGTCCACGGCCTCTAGCAGGTGGTAGTGGTGGTCGTCCTCCACGTCCGGATGATCGAGTTCTCGCCATCTGCGAGAGAATAGAATGTCAAAGTTCAGTTCAAGTCAAAAGTAATCGCACGACAAGAATTCCAAGAATTGAAACTTTTCCTAAAAAGGTTTGCAGCCTCCCGAGGATAAGTACAGGCGTCCCCGCACCGATCCACGAGACTCTACCAACCGGCTCATGACTCGCGAGACCTGTTAACCTAGGCTCTGATACCAACTTGTCACGACCCAATCCCTGGTCGTGATGGCGCCCAACACAATGCTAGGCAAGCCCGACCATATTATCCTTTTAGCCAGCCAATTATTAAATAAATTAAACTTAAACAGTAATTAGTCATAACAGGTGATAACCGAAACGTCAAAACATACAAAATACGGTCCCAAACATATCGTGGTGTCACGAGACTGAGCCTCTACAGAATAACATCCTAATACAACCAAGTCTAGGCAAATAGGAAATCAACAAGATGATAAAGAAGGAGAAAACAAGCTCGGCGGACGCTGGCAGCTACCTCGTAATCTCTGCAAAAGTAGACAAGAATCAGCAGCTACAATGTCTCAACTGATCTCGGGCACCTGTGGATCTGCACAGAAAGTGCAGGGGAGTGGGGTGAGTATATTTCAACTCAGTGAGTAACAATAATAAATAATAACTGAAAGTAAGAACTCCTGTGCTATCACTTAGCAGTTCTAAGGCAACCTTCACAAGTACGTCCTCACTATAGTAGTACTTTAACCTCCAATATACATTTATCTCTACAAGATTTCCACACTGAACAAGCCCTCGCTCGTACCCCTACGGTGTACGGCCATCTCAACATATAAAGGCACATACTTATGTTTATAATGTATAAGTATCTAAGTAAATAGTAGGATATGATTAAGTATAATGCTGCGGCGTGCAGCCCGCTCCAATACAAATACCTGCTGCGGCGCGCAGCCCGCTCCATTTAACGTCGACGGCGCTCACTGGGGGTGTATACGGACTTCGGAGGGGCTCCCTAGGCCCAAGCGCTATGGTGCTATGGCGTGCAGCCAGGTCCACCATATATCACTGCGGCGTGCAGTCCGATCCAACATATATACTGCTGCGGCGTGCAGCCCGATCCCATAATATACCAGCGCTCACTGGAATGTGTGCAGACTCAGACTCCGAAGGGGCTCCTACAGCCCAAGCGTAATAATACTGCGGCGTGCAGTCCGTCCCACATGTATATTACATGTATATCACATGTATATTACTGCGGCGTGCAGTCCGATCCAATATAGGTATCTATATACATAATACCTCATAATGGGTCCTCGACCCTAACCCAGTCAGTATGCACTTGGCCTCTCAGGCCCAATATAATATATCACAATGGGTCCTTGACCCTGTCTCGGTTAATATAGACTTGGCCTTTCGGGCCCAATATAACATCTCATAGTGGGTCCTTGACCCTATCTCATCTCAATCGGTATAAACTTGGCCATTCAGGCCCACTCAGCTAGAACAGGGAATTCCACCCTAGATAATCTCTCTCAATGTACACATCTAGTACGGGCTCATATTATGCTATACAGCTAGAGCTATGGCTGAGTGTATATTTCCAACACGATGTAAAGGTCACCTAGCTCTATAGGTTCCCTAATGCTCTACAGATCGGCACAAGGCCCCAAACATGGCTATTAGCCCAATGGTACAGTTATAACATTATTAACAGTGGTACAACACAGTATTCTATTAGCCGGGAAGGACTAAGTCCGAACCCCCTATCACAATGTCACCACGCCCGTCATAGAACGCGTGTCTCATCTCAATATAGCACTGTAAAGTGCTAGTACGGGGTTTCAAACCCTCAGTGCATAGTTTACTACTACCACTCACCTCGAACCGGTAGAAGCTTCAATCCGCCTTGCGCTTGCCTCGCAATTCAATCTCCTCGGATGCCAACTCTGCTCAAAATCATAGAAAATGCATCAATATACGCTAATTTCACGAAATTCATTCGAAATAACCCAATTTATATCGAAACCCACAAGTTGTCAAAACCCGACTTTTGGTACACTTGTCGAAAAATTACAAAAATCACATATTCGGAATCCTCATCTCGATACGAGTCTAGGCATATAAAATTTACCAAAATCGGACTCCATTTGCCCATTCAAAACCTTGATTTTCTAAAATCCAAGACTAGGGCTAAATCTTCCATAATTACCCCAAATTCCTTCATTTTCATGATATAATTGCATGATATTATCAATACTAATCATAATATGAGTTCATAGTTGATTACCTGATGATTTCCCTTGATTTCCTCCTCAAAATCGCCCAAAATCGCCCTTAAGCCGAGACCCCCAAATGTTAAAATGTTTCTGAAATTTTCTAACTTCTGATACACTTACTTACAGCGATTTTTCGCTTCTGCGGAACATTTTCCACTTCTACGCTCCCGTATCCGCGACCAAAGGGTCGCTTCAGCGGTTCCAGGCCTAGCCGGCCATTTCCGCTTCTGCGAACAAAGGGCCGCTTCTGCGCGTCCGCTTCTGCGAAGCTTTTCCCGCTCCTGCGGGTTTTCCCGCTTCTGCGTCTAGGCGTCCGCTTCTGCGGACTCGCCTAAGCGGCTAGCCTTCCGCTTCCGCGATAATTCCCCCATAGCCCTTGGCCGCTTCTGCGGCTCAACTTCCGCTTCAGCGGTGCCGCACCTGCGGGCTCCTCTCCGCTTCCGCGATCACAAGCGCTTCTGCGCTCCAATATCCGCTTCTGCGGACTCGCTCCTGCGATCAAAATTCCGCAGGAGCGAAAATGACAGAACCAGAACTCTCAACTTGAAATTTCTATATTTTTCTCCCGATTAACCATCCGAAAACACCCCGAGGCCCCCGGGACCTCATCCAAACATACCAACACATCTTAATACCTTATTCGAACTTGCTCCAATCCTCAAAACACGTCTAACAACATCAAAACCCATAATTCGCATCGGATTCAAGCCTAAATTCCTTAAAACATTCCAAATTACATATTCAATCAAAAACCCGACCAAACGACGTCCGAATGACCTGAAATTTTGCAGGCACAACCTAAATCATCTAACGGAGCTACTGCAACTGTCGGAATTCCATTCTGACTCCCTGATCAAAATCTCACCTACCTTTCGGATTTCGCCAAAATTCAACCTTAGCCAATTCAAGCCTATTTCTACACCGGGCCTCCAAATTCAATTCCGATCGCTCCCCTAAGTCACAAATCACCTTCCGGAACTAACCGAATCATCAGAATCCGATTCCGAGCCCTCTAACCAAATAGTCAACTCCGGGTTGACTTTCCTTATTCAAGCTTCCTCCAAAAAGGCTATATGCCTCATTTCCAATTTAATTTCACTCCTAACTCCCCCGATAGACTCTAACACTTATATAAAAGCATGAATTATGTAATTACAACATAACGGGGTGGTAATTCCCGTGACGACGGGCCGGGTCGTCACAACTAAAATATAAACGTAGTTGAACAAGTAGAGAAAAGTTATGGCTCAATTATATAAAAACATAATAAGAATTTATCCTACAAAAGGTTCTATCAAAACTCTAGATAACAAATTAGCTATTTATAATAGTATGTAAAAGTACAATACTAAAAGTCATAACCAACAATGAAAAATAGGAAGAGGAAGGAAAAACTCGTAGAAGAATTCTCCGCCTTGCTCCCAATGTGTTCTTGCCTCCAAGGGTGTTGTCTAACCCTCTAGTAGTGTCTCTTGCCTCCTTAGGTCTAATTTTTGTCCAAAATATGTCCGCTCTCTTCCAAATAGGTTTAGGACACCTTTTATACATGTTGGAATAGTGTATGGCCAAAATAAACTTGTCCCGGACGAAATAGGACTCTTTTTTACGCATGGAGCGGCGCGACCGCGGTCAAAAAGTGGTAGAACCATGGCCAAACATGGTCTCTAATTTTCTGCCGCGGTTCTACCGCGGTCGCCTTGAAACCGCGATATTTCACCCTGTTACGTTTGGAAATGGGAAAAACTCAAAACATAACAGTTGTATCCATTTGAGTTAGCTTTCTAACCATATATTATGGAGCCAAAACGGAGTTCGGAGCAAAACGTTATGTCCATATTACTAGACAGTCCGCAATATGCCTCATCGAGTCTTCGTTTGTTCTCAACTATCAAATTTGACCTCCGAACACGATCCCGACTTAATTCCATGAGCTTTTACTGAGACTTCAAAGATTCAAATGACTTAAATTCATTCCATAACATCTATATAACTCGAAATCACACCTACAAGGCATAAAATACATACATAGTGCAAAACACTAGCGATTAAAGCTCAAACTCAATTAAAGTGCAGTAAACTCGAGTGTAATAAGCGACTAAAATACGTAATTATAGCCTATCATCAAGCTATAAGGTGGCCAAGTGTTTTATAAAATCGACTTGAGATTTGGCTACCATCAGTTAAGGATTAGGGCATCCAATGTCCCTAAAATAGATTTTCGCACTCGGTACGGGCATTATGAGTTCTTAGTGATGTTGTTCGGGCTGACGAATGCCCCAGAAGATTTCATGAATTTGATGAACCGAGTGACCAGGCCTTACTTGCATTCGTTAATAATAGTTTTCATTGATTATATATTGATTTATTCTCAAAGTCAGTAGGAGCATGAGCAACATCTTAGAGTGGTTCTTCAGACTCTGAGGAATAGTCAGTTATATGCTAAGTTTTTGAAGTTTGAATTTTGGTTGAGTTCAGTTGCTTTTTTGGGTCATGTGGTTTTAGCAGAGGGTATTCAGGTAGATCCAAATAAGATAGAGGTAGTCAAGAACCGGCCTCAACCCACATCAGCTAGAGAGATCCGAAGTTTCTTGGGTTTGACAGGCTATTATCGTCGGTTCGTGGAAGGGTTTTCATCTATTGCAGCCCAATGACCATGTTGACCCAGAACGGTGCCCCGTTCAGATGGTTAGATGGGTGTGAGGCGAGCTTTCAGAAGCTCAAGACAGCTTTGACTACGACACTGGTGTTGGTATTGCCCACGGGTTCAGGGCCTTACACAGTTTGTTGTGATGCATCTCGTATTGGACTTGGTGCGGTGTTGATGCAGGATAGAAAGGTCATTGCCTATGTTTCACAACAGTTGAAGATTGAGAAGAACTATTTGGTTCATGATTTAGAGTTAGCAACCATTATTCACACATTGAAGACCTGGAGGCATTATCTGTATAGCGTAGCATGTGAGGTGTTCACGGATCACAAGAGTGTGCAGTACTTATTCAACCAGTAGGAGCTAAACTTGAAGCAGAGAAGGTGGTTGGACCTGTTGAAAGACTATGATATCACCATCTTATATCATCCACAAAAAGTTAATATGGTGGCTGTTGACATGTGATTTTTGACCTTCTCCGAAATTTTAACCATTTTAGCATGTAAATATGTAGTTTCGTCCTAATAACTCCATTTCAACTAAATTTTACTATTTTACTTTATCTTATTACAAAAACATGACTAAGAATAGGTTTATTAATATTTTGTATTCATTTTTAATCTTAAAAAATATAAAAATAGTACCCTATCTTTATTTTTATAATCTTAAAAACACAACAAAATAGTTTTATATTTTATAGTTTAGTTCAGTTAATTAAAATTAGTTTATATTTTGAAATTATAATTGTACATAATTTTAAAAGAAGGAATTAGTTTTAGGTTAATTTATCCCATTTTTATAAATCTTATAGTCCATCTTTTTTAGTTTTTGACCAAAAATTCCTAGCCCATAATTACTAAGCACATATCCCTAACCTAATTTCTACCCTATATAATATACTACCTACATCCAAATGCCTAAACACCCTATACACCCAAAAAGCAATCAGCCGCTACAATGTAAAAAACCCCACCCATGAAAGTCTCTCCTTCTCCCGTCATCAAAAATAAAAAATACACCTAGATTAACGCCACAAGCCTAGAGCCGGAAGGAGATCGGCGCTGATTTTCATCAAACAAATATCTCTGCCCCATCATTTTGCTTCTTTTTCAACCACACTACACACACCCATCAATAGCCTCATCTCCACCACGAACTTAGCCTCAAACCAGCCCTGAACCATCCATAAATCCGCCGTCAAAACCACCATGGAACCTCCATAATAGCAGATCATGGAGTTCCAGAATCTCATTCACAAAATCCCATGAAAATCAATCCCCATAACTTGGGAAAAGCAACCACAGTAGTTCGTTTTCAGTTTGTTTGCCGCCGAGTTTCTGGCAAGCTAGAAGTCCGTTGAGTTCCGTCGAGGTCGTGTTTGCCGGCTCGCTGGTGTTTGGTCTGGTTGTTGAATTGTAGACCTTTAAAAATCCAGATTTTGGAAATAAAGGTCTGTTTCTCTTACATATGTTCCATGTCTTCCTAATTCGATTTCGTGCTTTTGGTCGAACAAGTACTTCATTAAATCTTTATATCTATGTGAATGTCCATTTCACGTCTTAAAAAAGGGGTATACTCAAAAGTATTTTGTGCGTATTGGGATTAGAATACATTCAGGAACTTGTTAGCATTTCTGTTTGCTCGTTGGTATTCCGGTGAATTTGTGAATGTGGCCAAAATTTTATCAGGATATGTTTGCATTGAAAGTTTGTCATTTGACTGGCATTGTCTAATGTCAATTACTGCCCGGAAGAAGATTTGAGGCAATTAATTACGTTTGTGAAGTTTGAGTTGGAATTCACGAAGTAAATTTGTATATTTATTAATAAAATGAATTGATTTAATATTTAATAACCATATATGTGCATTCTTATGATTGTGGCCTTGCATTATTTAATTCAAATGTCAATTTAAAAATGATTATGATTGTAAAGACAAATTGGTGCCTCATTACTGGAGGATGCAGGTTTATCTCAAATGCTAAGTGGATAATTTTGGCTAATTTGCTTACTTTTATTTGTTCAAAATTTCTTACCTTATCCACAATAACTCCATAACTCTTTGGCCTTGCAATAATTTCAAAGTAGTTAGGAAAAAATAATTATGAACATCTGTAGTTTGCTTTAATTGAGTACAATCCTCTGAAATTAGAACAGAGGTGTATCATTAGTTGAATTTTCATGGCCCTCGCAAAGTTGTAAATGAGTAGTTGTTTTAGGCACGTCGCTTTAATAATTTCCCTTTTTAAACTCTGGTGTGCATTTCATATGACCCAAATCCAAATCCTAAAACGTTGAATAATATGTGTTTTGGATCCGGGTGCATTTCATGTGACGTGATCCAAAATACGTTTTAAACGACGTTCAATCTTCCTTAAAAATCAATTAAAAGCGGTAAATAATTTTAAAATTGCACTATAGGATGAACATGTTTTAAAATCAACAAGTATGATAGTTTAAGCGATTGTGCTAAAACCACGGGATCCGATGGTGCCTAACACATTCTCTAGGGTCAACAAAATTCCTTAGTTAGAATTTCTGGTTCGCAAACTTAACTTGGAAAGTCAAAAAAAATTTCGATTTGGGATTCAAGATAAACCGGTGACTTGGGATTCCAATCAAACTTATCCCAAGTGACGACTCTGATAAATAAATAATCCCAATTCGAATAATGTCACTTAAAATGAAAAAATTCTCTTATACACTATCCTTCGGGGCAGGTGTGTAAAAAAGGAGGTGTGATAGTGATCAATTCTTTGAGTAGGAAGTCAACCAGTATGAGCAGTCTTGCTTATATTTCGGTCAGTGAGAGACCACTTGCTTTGGATGTTCAGGCTTTGGCCAATCAGTTCATGTGATAACTTGCACTATCGCTCGTTTTTTCTTTATTGGAGCGTATCTGAGATCGACAATATGATGATCCTCATTTGTGTGTTCTTAGAGACACGATGCGGCATGTAGGTTCCAAACATGTTAACTTAGGAGATGATGGAGTTTTGAGATTGTAGGGTCGAGTTTGTCTACCAAATGTGGATGGACTTTGAGAGTTAATTTTAGAGAAGGCCCATAGTTCCCTGTACTCTATTCATCCGGGCGCCGCGAGGATGTATCAGGATCTGTGGCAGCATTATTGGTGAAGAAGAATGAAGAAAGATATTGTGGCATATGTGGCTCGGTGTTTAAATTGTCAGTAGGTTAAGTATGAGCATCCAAGACCGGGTGGTTTGTTCCAAAAAATTGAGATCACTAAGTGGAAGTGAGAGTGTATCACTATGGACTTCGTTGTTGGACTCCCACTGACTTAGATTAAGTTCGATGCAATGCGGGTCATAGTTGATAGGATGACCAAGTCAGTACATTTCATTCTTATGGCAGTCTCATATTCTTCCGAGAGGATAATTGAGATCTATATTCGGGAGATTGTTCGCCTTCATGGTGTGCCCGTGTCTATCATTCGGATCGAGGTACGCAATTTACCTCACATTTATGGAGAGCAGTTCAGCGAGAGTTGGGCATACGGGTTGAGTTGACCATAGCGTTTCATCCTTAGATGGACGGATAGTCTGAGCAAACCATTTAGATTTTAGAGGATATGATCCGAGCTTGTATCATTGACTTTGAAGGCTCGTGGGATCAATTTTTTCCTTTAGCGGAGTTTTCCTAAAATAACAGCTACTAGTCGAGTATCTAGATGGCTCCTTAGGAGGCTTTGTATTTTATGCGGTGTTGGTTGTTGGTTGGATGGTTTTAGCAGGGAGAGGCTTGGTTATTTGGTACGGATCTAGTATAGGATGCCTTGGACAAGGTCAGTGTATAGCTTAGTCCAAGCAAAAGAGTTATGCCGACCGTAAGTTTCATGATTTAGCATTCATGGTTGGTGAGCGTGTATTGCTTCGGATGTGCCTATGAAAGGCGTGATGAGATCTAGAAATAAGGGCAAACATAGTACTAGGTTCATTGGCCCATTTGAGATTCTTGATCGAGTGGGGGGTGGGGTGGATTATAGACTTGCGTTGCCGCCGAGCTTGTCAGTCGTGCATCCAGTGTTTCATGTCTCCATGCTTCGAAAGTATCACTGCGATCTATCCCACATGTTAGACTTCAGCACTGTCCAGTTGGACAAGGACTTGTCATATGATGAGGAGCCGGTAGCTATTGTAGATCAGCAGGTTCATCAATTGAGATCGAATAGTTTCTCTTTTATTTGTGTTCCGTGGAGAGGTCATCCTAATCGGCCTGGGAGTCAGTCCAATATGCAGAGCCATTATCCCCATCTTTTCCCCGACTCAGGTACTTCCTTCTTCTGTCCGTTCGAGGACGAATGGTTGTTTTAAAGGTGGAGAATGTAATGACCCAAAAATTTATCACTTATTTTAGAAACAAATTTAGTGTTCCGAGGCCTAAAAACCTCTTTTTACCTCACCTCAATTTGCATGCGCAGTCCGAGTGCATAGCTGGAAAGCCATGATATGAAAAACTGTGAAAAATAATTAATTTTACCTTTAAAATGAATTTAAGTTGACTTCAGTCAACATTTTAAGCAAACGGATCCGGATCCGTACTTAGATGATCCCGGAGGTCAGTAGGAAAATATGGGACTTGGGTGTGTGTGTGGAATCCAATTCCGAGGTCCCAAGACTGAGAAATGAATTTATGAAAGAAATTGTTTTGTTGAATTAATTATGAAGTAAAGAAAAGGATTATGTTTGAAACGATTGGTACCCTGTCCGTATTTTGGTTTTGGAGCCCCGTACAGGTCTTAGATATGATTTGAGTCGAACCTGTGAAATTTGATAAGAAACGGACTTGAAATGACGCGAATCAGACCTTATTTTAGAAAAATGAAAAATTTGATGTTCTTAGGTAATTTCATGATTTTGATGCTAAATTCATAGTTGTTGATGTTATTTGGTGATTTGAACGCACGAGCAAGTTCGTATGATGTTTTTAGGTTGGTGTGCATGTATTGGTTTGGAGCACTGAGGGCTTGGGTAAGTTTTGGATAGGCCACGGAGTGAAATTTGGACCTAGGATGTTGCAAATTTTTAACTGGTATATTGCTGGTCCGCAGGTTTCACATTGACTCACGAATGAGAGTTTGCAGATGCGAAGGCTATGTTGCAAATGCGAAAGATCCCAGGCCAACTTAACCTCGGAAATGCAAGGAACTCATTGCAAATGCGATGCCCCCAGTGTCAGCGAGTCGTCGCAAATGCGACATATGTGTCGCAAATGCGAAAGTCTCAGTTTTTTAGGGGTTCGCAATTGCGAACCCTCGTCGCAATTGTGATATCAGAGACCTGTAAATTCACACTTAGATGCATTTTTAATCATTTTTCGTATCTTTTCAAAACCAAAACACTTTAGGGCGATTTAACAAAGGCAATTTCTTCTCCCAATTGATTGTAAGTTATTTCTAACTCGTTTCCTTCAATCTTTAACATCTTTTCAGGTGATTTTTACTTAAAATCAAAGGTTTTTATGGAGGAAATTGGGTGTTTTGGGTAGAACTTAGGTTTCTTAAATGTTGGAAATTCGGACCTCGATTTGAAGTTCGATTTCAAAATAAATTATATATTGAGTTCGTGAGTGAATGAGTAGTCGGGTTTTTGTTCGAACCTCGGGTTTTGACCATGTGGGTCCGGGGTCGATTTTTGGCTTTTTGGGAAAAACTTTAGAAAACATATTTTCATTTATTAGAATTGATTTATTTAGCACTTATTGGTATAATTAAGCAATTTGTGGCTAGATATGAGCGAATTGGCGGTGGAATCAAGAGGTAAAGTTGTAGTTGAGGCTTGACTATATTCGAGGCATCGAGGTAAATGTTTGGTCTAACCTTAGCTTGAGGGATTAGGAGTTGCGTCCTATTTGCTATGTGTTATTTGTTGAGTACGATGTATATGCATGGTGACAATTATCTATACGTTGGTGTCAAACATGCCTGTGAGTCTTATGTTATATTTAATGGGACTTTGTTTGTATTGTTTATGTTTAATGTGGTGACTGCTATTATTGAGCAAAGGTTGTGTAAAGAATATTGATAATTGTATATTGAAGAGTGTTGGCTCAAGTTATAAAGTGATTTGTGAAAGTAAATGTGAAAATGAAAAGAGGATTATGGTACTTATCCCTTGTCGGGACGTTGTTGCTTTCAATGTTGTTCCCTTGCCGAGATTTTATTATGACTCATTTATTCCTTGCCCTTATTGTTTGTGTTTGTTGTTTGGGTGAGGAAGAGTGTAAAGCACGAAGGGTGATGTCGTGCATTATTTTGGTGAGAGAGTGTTAAAGCACGAAGGGTGATGCCGTGTAAAAGAGTGTAAAGCACGAAGGGTGATGTCGTGCCGCACGATGTACTATTCTGTGCTGATTATATTGATTTCATGGTGAGGATGAGAGTAAAAGCACGAAGGGTGATGTCATTTGATATTGGTTTTTATGGTAAGGATAAGAGTAAAAGCACGAAGGGTGATGACGTGCACTCGTTTAATTTCTGATTCTTGTTGATAGATGAATTGTAGTGTTCCCTATATGTACCTGCTATCCTCATTTTGCCATATGATATTTCCCCGCAGCATGTTTTTCCCTCCCAACTTTGACTGTATATTTTTGCTGTTATTTTTTCACTGTACATTATTTATCTACACGGGTTTATTTGATAGTTTGGTCCTAGTCTCATCATTACTTTGCTAAGGTTAGGCTAGGCACTTACCAGCACATGGGGTCAGTTGTACTGATACTATGCTCTGCACTCTTTTGTGCAGATCCCAGTGCTGTAGATTTCGGATCACAGTAAGATTTCTGCTTCTTGTTCATCAGGTGACCCGAGGCAGTCCTGCAGGCATCCGCAAGCCTTGGCGTCTACCTCTATCTATTTTCTTGTTTCTTTTATGTAATCCCAGCGACAATATTTTGTTATTTCTTTTAGATCATTATTTGTAGTACTCTTAGACAGTCTATGAAGTTCTGACACTAAATCTTGGGTAGTTTGTTATGGAATGGTATTAGTGGTAATAGTAAACTTGGAATTTCATTCTTTCGCTTGTTAAATTTTATTGATTATTAGATGTTGGCTTTTACTTGTTAACGAATGTAAAAATGGTAATAAGACAAATAATTCAGTTGATTGGCTTGCCCGGCTTGCTCTAGTAGGCGCCATCACGACTCACGAGGGTGAAAAATCCGGGCCGTGACACACGTATAGCCACTTCTTAGGGATGTTATTTAAAGATTAGCCAGTACTTATTTTATCTTGAGATTTAAACTAAAAATCTTAATTTTAGGACCACTCAAGACAGTTTTGTCCTGAAAAATTGAACTGGCAATCTGAAATGCAGGACTTACTAGCTAATTCTTAAATAGCAGCCTTTTAGAGTGGCTACTCGTTATCATTTTCCTTAACTTTACCGTGAAGAAGGTCCAATTTTATTTTTTTAGGTTTTCACCCGTTTAGTACCCGATTGGAATCCGACTATATCTGGATTAGCTCCCCGTAGAGCCCCACTCGGAGGAAGTCGCTGTCTACTAATGATTTTTCATTCTCAAGGCGCGAGCTCCAAACCTCTGGTTAAGGAAAGAAGGTCAATTACGTATTAATCAAACGTAAATTTTTTTCTCTCGCAAAAGTGAAGCACAAGTTAAATTCGTTACTCACAAATGTAATTCACTTATTCACATTAAAGGTCTAATAAACCAAATCCAACAAACATCATGCACAGCTATAGCTGGCTACCACTCTTATGGCATTTGTTGGGGGTGGGGGTGAGGGGCAATTCAGTTGAAGAACTGCCTCAAGACAAGGATCAAGACCTGGGATAAAAATATCAGAATTTTTTTTTTTCAACAACTGAAAAATATTTGTTAATTAGTACTAAGTTCTATTGCATAAACTGTTACTATCAATGAATCATGATCAATTATTATATATTGTCATAGTACATCTTTTTTTTTTTCAACTAACCATGATAAAATAATATATAGTAGTACAATTTAACATAAACACTGAGTGTCACTTTTTTCACCAAGAAGTATTGTAGTGGAGTAATTAATGCTCCTTCATCTTTAACCAAATATTTTGAGTTTGAGTCCCTAAGTATATAGTCGTTTTTGTTAGAGATATTTTACGTCCAGTATAAGATTTTTAACATTAATTAGAATTTAGTCATGCCCCAATATAATACCGAACTTGGTAGGAAACCTTAAAAAAAAATTGTCACTTTTCTCTTCATCGTAGAGGTGACTGGAGTTTGGTATTAGTTCCCTAACGACCTTCCCTTGTTTTCTGAGCAGCAATGAAAAGGACAAACCTTCATTCAACGCAGAATTTCTGGGTCGGAACATGTCGTCAATGTTTCTCTGTGCTCAAACAGTATTAACACGTCAATTTGGCCAACTTGTGTAACTAACATCAAATCATTCGAACCAACTCCAATTTCAAGCAGAGTTTCTGGAGATTGCCTTGTGCTTTACTCCATACATGGCTTCAATATGAATGGTCAACGGTCACAAAAGCGGCTGGAGCTAGAATTTAAAGTTTATAAGTTAATTATATATATTCTTAATAAAATTTTAAAAATAAATATAAGATTTGGACTGAAGTTATTAGGTATGGTCGAATCAATAAGGAACATGATGGCTCCGTCCCTATCAGCGGTACATGCATGTATATGATGTAATGAGTTATCTTATTTCAAGGATAGAGCTTGGATGAAAAGTACGTGTTCGACAGAACTCAATAATTATGATCCAAACCTTGTATAATTAATCTCCTTGCATAAATTCTTGAAGTCATCACTGTTGACGAGGTTATAGAGAGCTTTATATATATATATATATATATATATATATATATATATATATATATATATATATATATATATATATATATATATATATATATATGTGTGTGTGTGTGTGTGTAAGGAACAAAAGCTTCTTAAGAGGCTTGCGTATATTGGATTATACTGGGTATACCGTATATTGTTGTTGTGTGCTGAAAAGGATAATCCGATGCACTAAGCTCCCGCCCGGAAAGGACCGAATCTTAAGGGTTTATTGAATGCAGTCTTACCCTGCATTTGTACAAAAGATTATTTTTGCATATCAAAATCGTGACCTCTTGATCATAGAACATCAACTTTACGAATTACGCCAAGATTTCAAGTGAGAAATTGCCAATCATATCAAACTGTATTGCTCCGTTGGAAAGAATAAATAAAGAAGAAAGAACACCAAATTGTGATTCGATTGACTCCTTTCCAACTCTATATTTCAAATGTAATCATGAACATTTACTTGTAAATGATTTTTAATGACTTAAAGCATAAATGAATACAACTTAATCTCATCATTTTTAATTGGACTAAGATATCAAATTACGGAAAATTTTCTATTAGGATATCCATCGAGTTTTCTACGCCTACAAAATGCTAATCAAAGCAATTTACCTAGGTTTCCTACCCATAATTAATTAGACATCCATAGTATGATCAGCAGCCCACAAAATTCTACATGTCTAACTTAATAAAAACACAATATCTTTGATTTAGCCAATGTTTGTGGTCCTTTTGGTTAATTTGGCTATATATGATAATTCCACAACTACCAGAATTAGGCTGAACATTTACTCTCAATCTCTTTGATAATGCAATTAATAGTGTTTCCATTTCTTACACTGCCAGTAAATGTAAGTTAGATCCATTTTTAAAGGATATGGACCCAAATAATTTAATATTCCTACGCAGACCCCCTATAAAGGAAACTTGTGATTAATTAATACTATATTATTATTAGTTGTGCAAACGAAGACAATATGTGTTGTTCACTCATTTCACAATTCTGTATTAATATATAAATACGCCACTTTTACTTTAATGATTTTCTTTCGAAAACAATGCAAACTCTAAATTACCTAATCTTCTTCTTCTTCACATTCGGTATTTGCAGTTTTGCTCTACCTGTCTAACGTCAAGTCAAAGATTAACCAAATATTTGGCGGGGCGGGTGACAGAATTCAAAATCTATGGTTTCAGCCTTTAAAATTTTAATCTGGCTCATATTATTTTTCACAATTACCGGTTTATATATATTATTTGTTGTAATTTTAGTAGATTTTATAGGAATCTATCAAAGCAAACCTTCACGTTGACAATAAAAGAGAAACATACCAAAAGAGATACAAACATTTAATGTTTATCGGTCAATTGACCTACGTTGGCGGAGATGAGCAATTTACTATATAAAAGAGAATACAAAATATCGAGAGAACAACCTCACGAAGAGGAACACAAGTGACACTAATACTTGTCCTCTGAAGTTCTTCCCTTAAACACGACTCAAGGAATGATCCTCGATTTATAGAAGTCTAAACATTTTCCTTACAAGAAAAGGGACTAAACAAATATGAGAGATTTATAATATCTTTCTACACGAACGAAAATTCAATTATAATAAACATGTTGTCCTTCCTTCGAGAGATAGAAAACCCAAATATGATTAGGGCAAACATAGGAAAGTTTTGTCAATTATTTTCAATGCAGACATAACCTTTTTAGTACATTAGTCCTTAGATTTCTAATATTCCTTGCTTCTAAACAGCTTCAATGGAACATAATGTATAATTTGCATCTGTGATCACAACTCAAGAATCAAAACTAGAGCTTAAATAAAACTTGTTATTGTAAACTTAATCACATATTTAGAAGAAAATAGAAAATTACAAAGACTCAAGAAACTATTCTACAA
Source organism: Nicotiana noctiflora (assembly GCA_032618575.1). Taxonomy (NCBI): domain Eukaryota; kingdom Viridiplantae; phylum Streptophyta; class Magnoliopsida; order Solanales; family Solanaceae; genus Nicotiana; species Nicotiana noctiflora. The sequence goes on from JASVEL010007404.1 coordinate 142,754, forward strand.
GTGAAGATGATGAGGCAGGTTGAACCATATTTCTTGAAACGCCTTGATAATAAGATCATGATATTCATTTGAATTCAGTGAAAGGTAACAAGCAAGAAGATTTTCCAACTCTTTTGATGCTTTGATATTGTTCTCAACAACCATCTCTATCATAGATTCTTTAAAATCCTTTTCAGGATCAGTTGAAGTTTTCACTATTGCAAAACTCCCAGCTGAAAAGCTCTCCTTTTTTGATGACACACTAATTTTCTTAGTAGAATTTGTTCTTAGCTTTACACCACAAGATTTGGAGAAATATTTAGGTTCTTTTTCTTTTCGAATCTTAACACTGACCTGTTTGGTAAGAATTGGAGTAGGGATGTCAAGTGAATCTAGATTCTTGAATTCTTTGGTCTGAATTTTACCATTGATGTCTATGATTATATCAGTAGCTGAATAACTGAAATGACAAGAGTCAAGTTTATTAATAGATTGAGAAACAGATGGAGAATTAAGGAAATCCATTTCAGGGAATTTATTGGAATCAAGAATATTGTGTTTAGGAGAAGGTTTGTAAATGGTCTTTCTTTTGGTTTTTTTATTTGATGATTTTCTTGGTGGATCAAGAAAATAAGCCTGAGAATTGCAAATCTTGCTGCCACCTCTAATAGATTCTGTAGTATAATAAAAAGATGATCTTGCCTGAGAAAATGGTGAATTCTGCAATGAGTTTTTCTTTTTGGAGGTAGAGGTTTTATGGTTTTTGGTTTTGTTCATATCTCTAAGCTTGTAAAACCAAGTATTTGGCATCATATCTGAAAACCTAAATTTGTGATTTCCCATTGAGCAAGTCTTTTCTTTTTTTCCCTACTTGTTAAACTCTCTTGAGTGGTTGGTTTGAACCTTTGCCACTATATTTATAGGAAATAACAACAATAACAACGAACCCAACCCAGGTTAATCCCATAGGTGGGGTCTCAGGAAAATAATGTGGCGAAACCAGAAAATTTAATAAGTATTCAAATTTTAAACACCCTTTGCCAGTGAGCTATGCAATAGCGTTCAAAGTTTATTTTTAATAACAAATAACATTTTATCTTATATGTAGTATAATTTTTTCGGAGCCAACATAGCTTCACCGCATCTTTAACTCTATTCTATAAAAATAGCGAGGTTGTTTTCAATAAACCCTATACACTATATTTATTGGAAATCATTGTGCTAAATAAATAGATATGGGGTAAGATATAATTGAGTTGAAATAAGAAATGATGTCCCCTATTGAAAGGGTTATCATGAAAAGCAAGTGGAGTACATTGGTTTTGATTTTATGTAAGCCAGCTCTTTAATTTTAGTATGTTTTTTATTGCATGTATCAGGCAGGTTATGGGGATTTTAATTTTTCATACTACAGACAGTATTGAAAAGTCAAAGACAAAATTATATCCATAATGTCGTCACAAGAGGCAGATCATAATTTAGAGTCCCTGAATTTAGTGAGCTCATAATCTTATTATGTGTATACGATCTATTTTTATTTATTTATTCTCTGTAAAAGAAAAAGGAACCACAATGAAGATTCTTTGTCCCACTATTTTCTCAGATTTTATTTTTCATTTTTGCTTTTCTGAGGAATAAGTTGTCATTTATTTGTTTATAAGTACCATATGAGGGACTTTCTCAAGTCTGACTTGGCTTCAAGTGCCATGGAGAGAGTAATAATGACTGATAATTTTTCATTAGTTAGTATAATAATAATAATAATAATTAATTCACTTTGCACTCTTTTATCTTTAATTATAGGTCAATTATCTTTATTAGGAAGTATTTTACCTAAAAATCTGATATAAACTTTTTGGCACGATTTGAATTTAATAAGGCTAGTATAAATAATGAGCACCGAATAAAAAATCGAAAAAATATCAACTATTTTCCCTGCAAACACAAGTGAATATAACCTACTCTATAATTTATTAAGTGTCAAAGAATGGAGGCCCGTGAGCCGCATCAACTGCACAAGGATTCAGGTGATGACTTTTCTGACTCCTCTTATTGAAATGAACTACTCAATCAATGTGGAACTTCAAAGAAAAACTACTGGCAACAGAGTATATGATGCATATCGATATGTTGGCAAATTAACATGTAAAGGAAGAACAAGATAAAACGGAGGATTCCATGCTCTTAACATCAAACGATTTGCATAAAGGCATAAGAACAATCCAACTATTAGAGGAGGATAAAAATAGAATATATTTACCATGGAAACACTCCCTGATCATTAAGCTACTAGGTAAACAAATACAACACCAATATCTAAAGAAAATACAAGAAATGTAGAAATCATCGGAGAATTTCCCACGGATAGACCTAGGCTCCGATTACTTTATTGTCAAATACAACAAGAAAGAAAACATGGCAAGTGCCTTCCAAAATGGCCCATGATTTATCAATGGTTTCTTCCTATCCATCAAGAAATGGAAACCAAACTTCGTGACAAGCTATGCCACTCAGGAAAGGTTAGCTAATTGCATACGACTTCTCTAACTGCCCACTGAGTTCTACGATGCCATTATCTTAAAGAAAATAGGTAACACTATAAGAAAAACTTCTAAAGATTGATGCATGTACAAGTGCATCACTTCGAGGAAGATATACACGCTCTACATTGAAATACAGCTTGAGGAACTAGTTCAACCTTGTATACTCATAGGCAACTAGAAGCAACACATTATCTACGAAGGCTAGCACATCCTCTACAAAGCTGTGGAAGACTAGGACATACAACCCAACACTGTCCTCACACCAAACTTACATCACCATCTCCAAATGTAGAGCACAACTTAGTAACTCACATCACCCCCACAAACCAGTAAAAAACCGTGGCATTCCATAAGAAGAGCAAAGCACATGCAACCACACCAAGATCAAGAGCAACAAGGAGTAATAAAGCACCGCTGATACTACTCCATCAAGGAACCAAAATGGATATACAAGTATTAACGTCAAAATTTAAAGCGGCTACAGTATGTATCTCCACACTCAAAAGCTCTCCTATAGATCAAAAGAAACATATGATCCCAACCTCCTATTAACACACCAATACACTCACCCCAAAAACAAATATTTACAAACTCAATTGGAAAAATAGAGCCTAATATCTCTAACCGATCCCAGCTTCTCAGTAATAAATTTGAAGCTCTTCAAGAATTAGAGAAATATGGAGGGATGGACATTCCCATGGACATTCCTCTGAAACTACAAAATTGTTCCTCTTCCTCACACAACGACCCTTCGATACAAACAAGAAACAAGGTCACATCTAAAATGCCACGTGTCCAATATGTGGCTTCGACCAATAACCATGCTCAACACTTGCATGACAAGTTGCTTCCAAATCTAGAAGCTAATGACAGCTACAACTTAGACACTAATCACTCCCCGCATGCACTCAACACTCATTCTCCAAGTGAAAAGTTGGACTCCATGCAATACACATGCAACCATTTGTTAGTCGACATTGTCCAAATGGAAACACCTTGGACACGTCCAACCAAACAAACACTGCATACTCTCGCACGGTAAAATCAAACCAATAAAACTCAACTTGAATCTACCATTAAAGATACATAATCATTCTCCCTACCTTTACAACAACACTCCGAAAATTAATAATGAATAATTCACAACTACAAAATGCCAAATCTACTATTACCCTTAAACAAAAGACCAAGACTAGCACTACAAACTCACAAAGTGCCTAGGAACTCTTTCCAAGCTTCCACGATGAACTTCAACAATCCAAATAATCACATGCATATCCCAAACCTATTCTATACAACCCAACCACAACATCCAGACCACCAACCTACCTTATGGATCGAGGAGGGTCTCCAAGGCGAAGCTCTCTTGTTCTCAATGTTGATAAAGGGACAGGAAGTCATGGTGATTATACAAAATCTAAACTTCCTAGCACAAGTAGTGGCGGAGGGGATGAGAATGGCCATGGACAACTACATGAACTAGATGTGGATAGAAAACATTTTCGATCCCCTAGCCCCAGCAGTAGCCCCTGCCCTTTATCACACAATGCATAACTATTGGAATCTTGCACATTACTTCAAGCCCCTCCTGAACATGAACCAAATGTTCGAGCTACCTTTTTTTCCATCATAAGAGGTGACAGAAATGAACCCTCTATTATTCCCTTGGACACTCTCAACAAGCACAATCTCCTCCTCATATGGCCCCCCGACGGAACAAGGACCAAATGTAGACCAAGAAGTTCAAGAAGCAGAAGAAGTTGTGATCCCCACCCTCCAAGAAGAAGCTCGTTCAGATAAATCTCAACAATAAGAGATATAGCCCTTATGATATTCCCGAAGAGGAAGGAAAAAAAATACATACTACGTTGTCCAGTGGCACTCCAAAGGTGCTCACTAGAGATAACTCCATTGTTCAACACTGCAACATCAAAGTATGCAGTGCTACCGAACCCCACTTTTGTCACGACCCCAAATCCGGTCGTGATGCCGCCCAGCATATTGCAAGGCCATCCTGACCAATCAATAACAATAACAAAGCTAGGAGATCGCTTTATCCCATTTAAGCATATCAAAACATGAAACAACAATGATATATATATTGAAAACGGGGAACCAAGTCCCAAAATATACCAACTCCCATAGACCGCAGGGTCAAGAGTCAAGAGCCTCTAAAGGACATAAGTGTAATAAAGTTTACAACCATAACTCAGTGCGGAAAGAAAAGACAACATGAAAAGAAATGATAGTAAGAAGGGGAGTTAGGTCCTGCGGACGATGCAGCTACCTCGACTATCCCGCACTATGCCTCCGAATGGCTACCGAATCAGGTCTGCTGAGAGGTGTCTGGATCTGCACACAAGGTGCAGGGAGTAAAATGAGTACCGCCAGACTCAGTGGTAATAAAGAAGGGTAAGACAGCGTAGATAAGAAATCCACAGTAAAGCACAATGTAAAGCTATACCAATACCCTGTAACAGTTCAATTCCAACAGTAGAGAGCCAACAATATTAACAACACGTACAACGGCTAGCAGGTGTAGCTAAATCCAATGCAATGCATGAAATGACCGCTACGGCGCGTAGCCCGATCCAATTTGGGTACCCGTGCTCACTGTGGGGGTTCAGACTCCGGAGGGGCTCCTACAGCCCAAGCACAATATTACTGCGGCGTGCAGTCCGATCCAACATATATACCACTGCGGCGCGCAGCCCGATCCACTACCAGTCAACTAATATGCAATTACAGCCTCGTGGGCTCAAAATAGTTTTGAAAACTCTTTTATCATTTTTCAGTTGAAAATAGTAATATCAAGTTCCAGAGGTTAGAAATAGCATGATAACAGAAATAGCTACGGACTGGTAGTAAACTAGCACGTCAATATTACCAGACAATGATAACGATCATCGCGGGATTCAATATTGGCTCACAGAAATTCACAAAGTTGCCAAAACCCGACTTTTGGTACGCTTCTCGAAAAATTACAAAAGTCACATATTCGGAAACTTCATCTCAATACGAGTCTAGGCATATAAAATTTACCAAAATCGGACTCCATTTGCCCACTTAAATCAGTGTTTTTCTTCAATTTTAGGCCTAGGGCTCAAACCCACCTTTAATCTTCCATTTACAGATAACTAGCCAAGGATTTCATGTTAAAATGATGTAATTAAGCCACAAAACTTACCTCCAACGAAACCCCGATGATTTCCCAGCAATCTTCCGTCAATACCTTCTCTTAGAACTAAAAAATGGTATTTGGGGTTGTGAAACCCGCGACTGATTCTGTTCTAGTTTTAATTTCACTGCCAGACCGTTCCTTCTATGCGGTCGCATAGAGTTAAGTTTTTCAGCCGATTTTTCCCTCCTATGCGATCACAATACCCTCTATGCGATTGCATAGTACAAACTCCCAGGCCTCATTTTTTTCTTCTCTGCGATCGCGACACTTGGTATGCGATCGCACTGTGCAGTGTAATAAGCCTATGCGATCGCACCCCTAGCTATGCAATCGCATAGCACATTTTTCCTTACCCCTCCAGGCTCTTCTATGCGATCGCAATGACTCTATGCGATCGCATAGAGCAATCAGTGTCTACAATTTTTCTGCAGCAACTTTATGATCAAAACTTGCCCGTTGGGCATCCGAAATGATCCCAAGACCCCCGGGACCTCAACCAAAGCCGCGAATATATCACATTACCTCATTCAAACTTGTTCCAAGCATAAAAACACCATCCTAAACATCAAAATCACCAATTACACACGGATTCAAGCCTAAGTTTCTTCAAACTTCCGAAACTAACATTCGATCAAAAACCCGACCAAACGACGTCCGAATGACCTGAAATTTTGCGGACATATCCAAAATCACATAACGAAGTTACAGGAATTGTCGGATTTCCATTCCGACCCCGGATCAAAATCTCACCTACCGTTCGGATTTCGCCAAAATTCAACCTCAGCCAATTCAAGTCTATTTCTACACCGGACCTCCAAATTCAATTCTGATCGCTCCCCTATCACAAATCACTTCCCGGAACTACCCGAATCATCAGAATCCGATTCCGAGCCCTCTAACTAAATAGTCAAGTCCATGTTGACTTTCCATATTCAAGTTTCCCCCAAAAAGGCTATATGCCTCATTTTCAATCCAATTCACTCCTAACTCACCCAATAGGCTCTAATACTGATATAAAAGCATAAAACATGTAATTACAACATAACGGGGTGCTAACTCCCGTGATGACGGGCCGGGTCATCACATTCTCCCAAACTTAAACAAACGCTCGACCACGAGCGGACCCAGAGTTGTACTAGAAGCAACCCAATATCTGAATGACCTTACCAAGCATATATTCGGGCGATCACACGTCACCCTATCTCTCATTAGTCCGAAAACACCATATAGCTGAAATCTCACAGACCACCTGAACCATAAACCACATTGCACTTTCTAAAGTCATATACCAATTGCTAATCATATGCCTATACTCAGAGTACACACGATCCATTGTAATAGCCATACTCGCCACTCCGGGTGAGATCACATGATGTATCAAACAACCCAATCACTCGAGACGATAGTCTCTAGCCACAACAACTAGCCACAATAACCACAGATTAGCAGTAAGAACCTTTCTCATTCGATAGGGTCTTATTCCAACACCTTCATATCCTGCCAACAGCAACCGCACACGCGATATATCGAACCCATCTCTCAGGTAAACCATTCATGAATTCTCTCAAGTCAACCATTGATGATTCCATTTCCCTTTTAATTGATAATACAACAGAATTCGGAGCCAAATCTCGATTTTACCTTTCTAACCAACTGAAATCACATATACTCACACTCATTATTGGCTCCAACGATTATTTCGATTATAACACACCGCACTGGTGACATGACACCTCAAACACCGGCCTAAGCCGCGACGAGCACAACATAGGCTCCAATAGAAACGTCCCAACTGTCTCCAGCAAAAGAGCTGCAATTCAATTCCTCTGTGCCATCATAACATAGAACTGAGATCGCGTCTCGCATTATAGAAGTAGTGTACCTGAATCCTCTTCGAGAGGTCATAACATCACGTGGCCTTGCCACGATTCGTGATTCTATCCAAACACTATTACTCATGAAGCACCTTAAGTTATCAAGCTCAAAACGGTCAGTCACGCACAGATATAGGTCTGAACCCAAGCAATTAACCTCACCCACGGTGAAACAATTAATGTATGCTATCAAATCTTGAAAGGACACAACCGATGTGCCATTCGTCGAGCGATACTCAATACAGACTTTTCCTCAAAAGTCAGGAAGTATTGTATACCAGGTAACATATAACTAACTCTATTTTCACATTACACTGTTGCGGCGTGCAACCCGCTCCAATGACATACCCATGGTAGCGTGCCACCCGATCCAAATACTATACCCGTGGCGGCGTGCCACCCGATCCAAATAACCATACCTGTGGCGGCGTGCCACTCGATCCAAATAACCATACCTGTTGCGGCGTGCCACCCGATCCATATAAAACCCTCGCAAAAGAAATGCACATCGAGTCGAATTGCTCATTTCAGTAAACATATATATCCTCAAGCTCAGACACAAGAAACGCGTCAGGCAAAAAGCTCCTCAATACCGGAACCGAATCCATGGTAGAAACCTCTGCACTGATATCCGCCACGAGGCCCAACTGACAAAGCAATACCTACCAGTCGTCCGCTGGTCCTGAGGTACAACTACCCTGCTGGAGCATACTCTGATGCACTCTGCTACGCAATTCTGCGCCATACCATCATAGTCCATATCACATTAGTCTAGACAACCTGACCCAATGACGACCGGTCAGCAATTAAGTATCATAATTCGAATTCGTCATATCAAGTTGAGAGAGAGCCATTAGGGCTTCCAATTTCCAATAATCACCAAACGGTGCTGATACACACGATATACAACCACTACATTGGAGGACTAACGAGAACTTCAAGTCTCCAACACATATATAACACATGAATCATTATGCCTGATTCTATACTCCACCGTACGAATACATAACACACATCACGCATCCATTCATACCACGAAAGCCATTCAGAAATTTCACTATGCCATCAACGACTCAATCATTACAGTCGATCTAACAAAAGAATACCACCATACCACCAGATATTATCAGTTTACATTACCTTGTCCTTTTTGACCATATACCCAGCCAAATCACTAGAATAGCAGTACCATTTTCCTTAATCACCAGAAAGATTGATTCGTAAATCACATGCAGCTGCCCGCGCTGATCAATAATTTTTTTTAATGACTTCCCATATATTATGAGCTGATCTCAAAACCTTGAATATGTCATTATCAACTTTCCATAACACATCGCATATACCATACCACACTAAGATAACATGGAAATTCTTATCCCTTTCCTACGCCGCAAACATCGACACACATCGACACACTCAACTAGTCAAGGACTTTCATGATCCCATATAGAGAAAACTCATTACACCTTCCAAGCTTTGCATACCAACATGAAATACACTCATTTTCAAACTACGGTAAAGCACTTCACCAACTCTTTCTCCCAATTACATTGCATAAATTAAACTGCCAGGACTGAGTCCTTATTCCCATATCGAGTTACACAACTGCCAGCACTCAAAAGCTTTATTGCACAATATCTGCGAGACTCATTACTCCAAGCATATACAAGGAATTAATCGTATTCCTTCTCATACCGTTTTGGTTTATTAACAAGTTGATCCATTTACCCAGTTTCCTTTCTGATTCATCGTTAATTTAATATTAGCCATTACCGTAGCACCATAATACATCAACTCATGTTACTACACAAGACTCGTACATAAGGCCACACGGTCTAAGACACAAAGGCCACTTAATACTCTCTCAATTTTTCCCAGAAGTACCACATTCTACAATACATTATTTTGGAGAACTTCCTGCGATTTGAATTCATTATCATTACCTTCCCATACGGTTACATAGAATCCCATCATTCACATAATATAACACAAGTCTTGATCTCTTCTAACGAAACCAACGTCTTTAGCCACATGCACAATCTTAAGACACCCGACTGTTACAAGTAAAATCTTGAACACCGAAAAATAATTCTCGGGCGTTATTCACCCTCATTCAGCTGTAATTCAACTGTCTTATTGAACAGACCCGCGCGTGCCTTGTTTGAACTGTGACACCGCAGAACATGATTACATACAGATACAATTAGCTATCTTCTTTTCTATACACCGAACATTCTTTACCAACATAAGTTCACAACATCCTAGTATTTCTTCATATCTACAAAGCACCATAACCTCTATCAAAATTTCCCAACATACCTAGAGACTGAGCCAACACAGCACATGACAGTGCAATCAGTTAATCAATAACAACCTCCCCAACTTAGCTCGGAGTCATACATCAAGGCACTTTTAGCCACTCATAGCCTTCTTACTCAAATGATTCAACAAAGTTCTAGTTAGATTAAACTCAAGTCATTTACAAGCTTCGACGGAGGTTCGAATCATCAGAAATATTAATTCTTTTGCAATTCTTACATTCATTCACACATAACAGTTACACCCACTCTTTAGGTGACAAATTTTTTTTCTAAGTCCCAAATTTTCCAAAAATTTCGGCAGAGTTTCCTTTGTAAATTGGCCTATCCACCTGCCAGAGAATCACCAAAACCATCCTAGCAATACATTCACAACTCGTCAAGACATCACAATGCATATCGACAACATTAGTCTCAATACTACACAGATCGTATTATCATAATTGGTACATGAACATGCATTGTACCTGCTCGAATCATAACACATATCAAATACCTTTCAATTACACATGAGAATCAACCCACCTACCTCACCTCAATTTAGCATTTCAGCATAATACCTTCCACCATGATACACATAGCATAATTACTTTAGTCTTCCTGAGTTTGAACTCGTTCCACTACACATAAGGCACTTTACCTTCCAATTAAGAGATATGGTAAATATTCACCAAGCCCATAGTTCGGGGCTATACAACAGTTTAGATAAGAGTCGGACAATTTACAGCTCATCCATTAGTAATCCTCCCTAATACTCTACAGATCGGCACAAGGCCCCAAACATGGCTACTAGCCCAAATACATAGATATAAGCCAGTCTCAGTCATTATACACAGTAATCTATCAATCGGGAAGGATCAAGTCCAAATCCCCAATCACAATACCACCACACTCATCACATGACGCGTGTTCCATATCAGCACAGCACTGTATAGTGCAAATAAGGGGTTTCAAACCCTTAATACATTATCTATTGCCACCACTCACAAAATAAGCACCTCGATGCTCAAGTCATAAACAAGGTCCAGTCAAGTCATCCTGACTGGCCCAATATGAACTCACAGAGATTATATCTCGCCCCTCGTTCGGGGAAATCACAACCCATAAGGCAATTACATTACTGAGCGCTCGATGCGTACGCAGACGTGTGGAAGGAATTTCAAAAATTATATCTCAAACTGAATCAAGTGCGCACGATAAGAATTCCAAGAAATTTGAAGTGTTTCCTAAAGGTTCGCAGCCTCCCGGGGATAAGTATAGGTGTCCCCGTACCGATCTACAAGACTCTACTAACCGGCTCAAGACTCATGAGGCCTAGTAAACCTAGGCTCTGATACCAACTTGTCACGACCCCAGATCCGGTCGTGATGGCGCCCAGCACATTGCTAGGCCATCCTGACCAATCAATAATAATAACGGAGCTAGGAGCTCGCTTTATCCCATTTAAGCATATCAAAACATGAAACAATAGTGATATATATATATATATATATATATATATATCGAAAATGGGGAACCAAGTCCTAGAATATACCAACTCCCATAGACCGTAGGGTTAAGAGTCAAGAGGCTCTAAAGGACATAAATGTAATAAAGTTTACAACCATAACTCAGTGCGGAAAGAAATGACAACATGAAAAGAAATGACAGTAAGAAGGGGAGTCAGGTCCTGCGGACGCTGCAGCTACCTCGACTATCCCGCACTGTGCCTCCGAATGGCTACCGAATCAGGT
>JASVEL010007405.1:0-72538 GCA_032618575.1 Nicotiana noctiflora
ATATTTCTGACGTGACGCTGATATGGTTTTAGCATTGTGCGCGTGTGTAGAACCTCATATTGTGAGATTGATATTCGTATTTCAGGGGGGGAAATAATTCACTCCAAATACGTTTAGGGGGGTAAAAAATAACCCGTTTAGCTTAAGTGTTCAAACATGTTTTTCTGAACAAGCTTAACGAGGACTTTATGAATTTCCCTATTATTTAACCATGATTAAGTACTAATAAATATGTGAAAGATGCACGTCTTGCATTTGGAGATTTTGGGTGTTTGGTATGAAGGAAAATGTTTCCTAGAAAATATTTTCAATGGAAAATGAGTGATTTTATCACTTATTTTTTCTTGTTTGATTGGTAAGTGGAAAATATTTTTTGAAAAATATTTTCTATTATTTGGTTAGAGAGTAGAAAATAATTTTTTTTAGGAAAATATTTTTTATGCAACTCTCCTCACCCCTCCCCCTCTCACCTCTCTCCACCCTCCCCCTCCCCCTCCCCCTCCTCACGCCTTCCCTAAGTCTCTAAAAATGGACACAATCTAAAGGAATTAATGTGATACTTTACTTTTTAACATACAAATCGCGTATTTTCGAACCCGTAAACTTCTAAACACATAAACATCCGAACTTACAATTTTGAAACTTGTAAAATTTTGATCTTCAAATGGATAAATAAAAAAATTAAAAATTGAAAATATTTTAAATTTTGGGGGTAGAGGTGGGGGTGGGGGCTGGGTGGTATAGAAAAATAAAAAAACAGAAATTTGAAATTGCAAAAAAAAAAAAATTAAGGTAAAAAAATATTTTTTTCTGGGAGGGGGGTAGGGGGTAGGAGGCGGGGGCGGGGCTGAGCAGTTAAAAGGAAAAACAAATGTAAATTACAAAAAAACAAATTGTCCGGGGAAGGGGCTGGGGGGTCTAGGGGTAGGGGCGGGGGGCAGGTGGTGCAGAAAAAATAGAAAACCAAATTTGAAATTGCAAAAAAATAAAAAAAATTAAGGTAAATTTTTTTTTCTTGCGGGGTAGGGTGCGAGGGCGGGGGCAGGGCCGGGGAAGGGTAGTAAAAGGAAAAAATAAAAATTTAAATTACAAAAAAAATGTAAAAAACAAAAATTTAAAATTAGCAAAAAAAATTTAAAGGTAAAAAAATAACTTTTTTGCGGGGGAAGGGGGTGGAGGGGTAGTAGGGTGGATGGTAACGGAAAAACTAAAAATTTTAAATAAAAAAAAAATTATTTTTGGAGAGGGGTGGGTTGGTGAGGGTGAGAAAGGATGTTTGGAAAATGTTTTCCCCTCTTTTGATAAGGAAAATATTTTCCTCCAATTAGAGGAAAATAAATCAATAAGGAAAATGTTTTCCAAAACATTTAAGCCAACCAAACATGGGAAAATTGGAAAATTTTCCTTCCTACCAAACACACCCTTTGTTGTAAAGTGTAAACATTGGCTATAAAAATATTTTACAATGGACTTTCTGTCACTCTTCTTCATGTGCTGGTAATGCATAATGGACTTTCTGTCACTCTTCTTCATGTGCTGGTAATGTATAACCAAGGTCTTTGTGGCTAGAATTTAAAGAGGCTTCTCCCCTCCTAAGATTTCTTTTGTAATGCTCCTCATGTTACCTCCAGAGCATGCTTATTCAAGTTGCATATTTTTTAAAAATTTGCTTTTCTGAGCTGTGTTAAGGTGCTTATAATTAAATAATAAACAGAATCAAGAAGCAACACATGTTCAACCCTTTCAGGGCTAGAAAAAGACAGCTGTTCATTTTCATACCTCAATCCAGTCTCAGTAAAATAATAGTAACACTGCTGCTGTAAAACAAATCTTGTTATGCTATAGTTTCTTCCAACAAACTTACAAGCTTTTTATTGAGTACTGCACTAGTATGTACAAACCTCAATTCATACTCTTATTCTACATCAAAGGGGTGCACACAACATAAGTATTTATTAGAATCAGATGACCTTATATAAATGGACATCCTGAAGGACTGAAGTAAAGCTAAACCTATACAACTAACTACCAGCTCCAGATTTTACTTTTCCAATTCATCATACCACACGATATGAGCAAAAAAAATTGGAGGAATTTTCTTGCATTGTGTTCAAAATGAATACCTGATGCATGTGTATCTCGACCAAACATCATGTTGACCTTCTCGATGACATGGGATCTTAAGGCAAAAAAGGGACATTGGTGTCAACAGATTAGTATGATTACACTTGCAATATATCTCGTCCCCACGATATGTGGAAAGCCATTTTGATCTAGCAACTTGTTAGGAGTAGATTTTAACGATATGTGGAAAGCCGTGATTATGTAGTAAAACTCTTTCAGATAGAACATGCCACAATGTCACAGAGCATAAATTTTCTCATCGGAGTTGTAGTCATCCAAATCAGAAATATGTGCAGAGTATGACCACGAGAAAGATTTGCTCCCACTTGCTCTTTTGATACGCCTTTGAGAATCACTACCACATATTCCAAAATGCTGTCGGAAAACGAAGTAGCACAAGCTAACCAGCGTTCCAATAAGAATTGGTGCACCAAGCACAGTAATAGTGATTGCCATCCATGAACTTTTCTTCCCTACAACAACGAAACCAACAGCTAGGAATGCTCCGCAAGTACTAACGCAGGCTGCCCACATCAACTTGTTCACGACTGAGACAATTTGTTTTTGAGCTCTAGTATCCCAGGCAACCAGAGTAATCTGAACGACGACAACAGCGAGAGATATAAAGAGAGAGGTAGCATTGAGGAGGCAGAACACACGAAACGCAGCAGTATCGGCAATTCTGGCCTTTCCTGCTTCAGGACCAGTCTCCAGATATTGGCCTGGCAAGCTGAATATAGCCAGAAAAGCAATAGAGGCAAATAAAACAGCAACCACAGTCACAGAATTAATGGTATTCTGCACAGCTTCTCTATGAATCTTCCTAAGTTCTTTAGCAATACCAGAAACACGCCTTCGGGTCTTTTCGTTTTGTATAAGCTGGGACTGCACCTCATGCTTAATGTCACTTACAGTCCTCTTAAGTTCTGATGCTTCATCAAATTGACCCACAAATCTGGCATGTTTTGCACCAGCCTCAGCCAGGGCTTCCTTAATTAACAAACTTGGGTCTCCGTATTGTAGTTTATCTGCTAAGTCCATTGCAGTTTCCTTTTGGTTATTAATTGCATTGACATCAAGGGACGTGTAAGTGAGCAGAAGGCTTACGATCTGAAACAAAGGTACATCATAAGGATACAAACAAATAAAAACCAGCAATAGTAGGAAAATGCAACTCCTCAGACAACACAATAAAAGTATTGCAGGATGTACGATATATAGTCGTTATATGCACAGAAGTGACTTATCTGTCATCAGTGGTAAAGTATATGCTGGCGCACAATGTTTTAGAACAAAAGAGAAAACCATCAATTATGAATCTGAAGCATTCAGATTCAGTTCAGTCTGGGTGCAGCTTTACAGTTAAGAAATCTATTAAACCAAATGGTAATGTCAGACTGCATCATTTCAGATTTTTCAGCATTATATGTCCTGATCAATGATGTGTAGTGTAATAATAAATTGCTCGTTGAACTAAAAACTCCACATATTTCTTTGCATAAATTTCCCTTCTGTTCCATCATGAAAATTTGCAAATTTTGCTGTGTAAATCACTAGGATGTTTTGAGTTTCTTCTCAACTTTGTGACTTTTATCCACTTAGATGATGAAACTATGTCCCAAAATTCTTATCATGAATTTCTATTCGTCTCTTCTCCCGTTAGTATTAATTTTCACTACTGTGAAAACTTCCTAGGGTCAAAAAAGAGTACTCAACATACGTATGCGGTACGGGTTCATGACTTCATGTAGGTATCCTCCACGGGTATGTGCAACTTTCTGACAACTTTTATTGCATTTCAAAGAATCTGCACAGAGAAATTACACCTATATCATACCCATTTGATTCAGGTACAATAACTAAAGAAGGGACTGATGTAACACACTTCCTAAATGAAGATGCTCACTACTTTGGGGACTAGAACTTTTTAGAACTGCTCCAAATGAGTAGCATGCTCCAAATTCACTTAAATCAATCATGCCCTCAGATAGTGGGAACACGTACACCAGTGTTCCAATTTATATTCAGACAAAGCAGTCTTTTCATAATTTCATCCACATCACTGCTATTAGCATCTGCTTTTTCCAAGTAGAAAACTGCTGAGAAGTACTCCTTGTGAATCACAAGTTGTGATGTTTTTATGGAAGTTCTTAAAGAGAAATAATGAAGAAGGAAGTACTTAATGGTACTTAGTATAATTAAGCGTCATATGACACGCTCCAAATCTGTTACTGATCAAGCATAAAAGGTTTAGATATTGTTAAGGCGCATTTTCCATGGTGTGTAAAGGTTAAAAACTGTAAGGATTCATAGGTTCTTCTCCACTAGCCTTTTCACGCACCTTTTAAGAATCTTATAGTCAAAGAATGTAACATACAATAGTTTTCTGGTACAGTTGAACACTAGAAAACCTTGTATACCTGATATGGCAGCAAACGCATGACAAGAAAATATAATTACTTGGAAGCCCAAATCACATAGCATGGATACTCAATAAGAATTTTTCTGGTCCTATCACCCATGTGTGTCCATTGTAGAATATAGCAATATTCCACGTGCGTTATGTGTGTAAATGAAGTTCTTAGATTCCTTTCTTTTTTTTTTATAACCATGACCTCTCTTCTCTCCCCCACCCCTCCCACCCCCAACCCCCGCCCAGCCCCCTCTCCCCTCCCCGCCTCACCTCTCATCTCTCTCCCTCTCTTCTCTCCCCCCCACCACTCTTCTCTCTCCCCCACCCCCGAAAGCCCCCCCCCCCCCCCTCTGTTTCTCCCCATCCCTCTCCCTAACTCCGGCGAGTCGCCGGCAGCCCCCCACCCGTTCCCCCGCCTTTTTGTGTGGTTGGCTTTGTGTTTGTGCAGGTTTTCGACGGGACGCAACAGAACTACCCGTCCCAATAAATCTCAGGCGACCTTACAAGGCGACTTTGCGGCGTTGGGAGTGAAGAGCTAAGCAACACCGGCCGGGACGTGCAAGGGGAAGCAGCACTTGACCTCGGGCGCACCAAAGCCTACCTTCAGGTTTTTCCACCGGGAGTTGGTACCTCCCGCCTCTCGTTTAACCTGTACACCTTTTTTCGTACTCTTGCTAGCATTTCGTGTGAGGTTTACTCTGTTGCTACCTAGTGCATCCTTTTCGTATCTCCCTTTTGTGCGTGGGTGCGCTATTATTCTCCATAGTCAGTTGGAGGGATAGTGGCCGCAGCGGGGGATGTAAGTGCAAGGTCATGTCCTCGGGGGTGGGGGCGGTGGCGGGGGTGAGTAGGGGGCAGGGAGCGGTTCTGCGGGTAGGGCGGGAGGTAAGGGTGGGAAGAGGGTAGCGGACGCACATAGGTTAAGGATCGGGTCGTGGAACATAGGTACTCTCACGGGTAAGTCCGTTGAGTTGGCGAAGATTCTTCAGAAGAGGAGGATCAACATAGCATGTGTTCAGAAGACTAGGTGGAAAGGGACGAAGGCGCGGGATGTTGACGAGTTTAAGTTGTGGTACTCTGGGGTCGTGAGGGGCAAGAATTGAGTGGACATCCTGGTGGATAAGGACCTTAGGGAGTCCGTGGTGGAGGTTAGGCGAGCGAACGATAGGTTGATGTCAATTAAGTTGGTTATCGGGGGTTGCGTCCTCAACGTCATCAGCGCCTACGCACTGCATGCGGGCTTAGATGAGGAGGTCAAAAGGCATTTTTGGGATGACTTGGATGAGTTGGTGTGTAGTATTCCCCAATCTGAGAAGTTGGTCATTGGAGGGGACTTTAATGGCCATATTGGGGCGGATGCTAGTGGTTATGGTGAGGTGCACGGCGGCTTTGGCCTCGGGGTTAGGAACGGAGGAGGCACTGCGCTGTTGGATTTCGCTAGGGCTTCCGAGCTTCTGATTGCTAACTCGACATTTCAGAAGAGGGAGGAACATTTGGTCACCTTCAAAAGTTCGACGGCGAGGACTCAAATCGATTACCTTCTTCTTAGAAGAAGCGATAGAGGTCTGTGCAGGGACTGCAAGGTTATTCCGGGAGAATCCCTTTCAACCCTTCATAGACTCCTAGTGATGGATGTCGGAATCTGGGTGAAGAAGAAGCAGAGGGGTGCTCGGGGCCAACCGCGAATTAGATGGGGTGCTCTGACTAAAGAGAAAGCCCAGGAGCTGGAGAGAAGGTTAGTTGAGGGGGAGCTTGGAGAAGTTCTGGGATAGCAGACGCAATGTGGTCAGAGACGGCGAATCTAGTTAGGGAGGCAGCGCGGGATGTGCTTGGGGTAACCAAAGGCTATCTAGGCAGACATCAGGGCGACTGGTGGTGGAACGACGTAGTGCGAGGAAAAGTAGAGGTTAAGAAAGCTGCTTTTGCGAAGTTGGCAGGGAGCACAAGCGAGGAAGAAAGGCGGGTGAACAGAGAGAGAGCTATAAGGTGGCAAGGAAGGAAGCGAAATTGGCGGTCACGGAGGCTAAAAACGCGGCTTTTGGTCGCATGTACGAGGAATTGGGGGAGAAAGGCGGGGACAAGAAGTTATTCTGGTTAGCCAAAGTAAGGGAAAGGAAGGCGCGGGACTTGGACCAGGTTAGGTGCATCAAGGATGAAGATGGTAGAGTCCTGGTGGGGGAGTCTCAAGTCAAAAAGAGATGGCAGGCGTATTTCCGAGATCTTCTCAACGAGGAGGGGGACCAAAACATAGAGCTAGGGGAGCTGGGGCATTCGGAGCGTCGTAGAGACCTAGGGTACCACAAGAGCATTAGGGTGGAAGAGGTCGTGGGGGCTTTACGTAGGATGAGTAGAGGTCGAGCGATCGGGCCAGACGAAATTCCGGTGGAGTTCTAGAAATGCATGGGTAAGCCATGAGTGGAGTGGCTCACCAGGTTGTTCAATGCGATCTTCAGGTCGAAAAGGATGCCGGAGGAGTGGAGGTGGAGTACAATGGTGCCCTTGTATAAGAACAAAGGGGATATCCAGTGTTGCAACAACTATAGGGGCATCAAATTAATAAGCCACACCATGAAGGTCTGGGAGCGGGTGATCGAGGCCAAAGTGAGGGAGTCGACATCTATTTTCGTGAACCAGTTCGGTTTTATGCCGGGCCGGTCCACTACAGAAGCTATCCACCTTGTCGGGAGATTGGTGGAACAGTTCAGGGATATGAAGAAGGACCTGCACATGGTGTTTATCGACTTGGAGAAGGCGTATGACAAGGTCACTAGGGAGGTACTATGGAGGTGCCTGGAGGCTAAGAGCGTGCCGGAAGCCTACATCAGAGTAATCAAGGACATGTACAATGGAGCTAAGTTCAGGGTCAGGACAGTGGGTGGCGACTCAGACCATTTCCCGGTGGTTATGGGGCTCCATCGAGGATCTGCGCTTAGCCCCCTCTTGTTTGCCTTGGTGATGGATGCTTTGACGCGGCATATTCAAGGGGATGTTCCTTGGTGTATGCTATTTGTTGATGACATAGTCCTGGTAGATGAGACGAGGGTCGGTGTTAACGAGAGGCTAGAGGAATGGAGACAGAATCTTGAGTCTAAGGGGTTTAAACTAAGCAGGTCTAAGACAGAATATCTGGAGTGCAACTTTAGCGCTGAGTCGAGCGAAGTGGGAGGGAGCGTGATAATTGGATCTCAGGCCATAACCAAGAGGGATAGTTTCAGATACGTTGGATCGGTGATTCAGAGGGACGGGGAGATAGACAGGGATGTCACTCACCGTATAGGGGCAGGGTAGTCGAAGTGGAGGCTTGCATCAGGAGTCTTGTGTGATAAGAAAATGCCACAGAAACTCGAGGGGAAGTTTTATAGAGCTGTGGTTAGACCTGCCATGCTGTATGGGACGGAGTGTTGGCCGGTGAAGAAATCTCACGTTCAGAGGATGATGGTTGCGGAGATGAGGATGCTTAGGTGGATGTGCGGGCTCACCAGGTTAGATAAGATTAGAAACGAAGTTATTCGAGAGAAGGTGGGGGTGTCCCCAGTAGATGAGAAAATGCGAGAGGCGAGACTTTGGTGGTTCGGGCATGTGCGGAGGAGAAGCACCGACGCCCCAGTGAGGAGTTGTGAGCGGCTAGCGGTGGTCGGTGTGAGGCGAGGCAGAGGGAGGCCAAAGATATACTGGGGACAGGTAATTAGACAGGACATGAATTTTCGAGGACATGACCCTTAATAGGAAAGTCTGGAGGTCTAGTATTAGGGTTGTAGGATAGGGGCTTCTAGATTTTTCATACTCCTTTTCCCGGGGTGTGAGGCGTGGTAGGGCCGCCCATAGATGATTAGTTTGTGTTCTCTTTTGGTAGTCATTTTTGGTAGTTACTGTTTTGATATCATTGCATGCGTGTTTATTTATGGTACATATGCATCTTATATTTAGATAATTTTTATGAGATGTATGCTGGAGTAACTAATGCGGTTTTTGTTTTTGTTTTTATTTTTGTTTTTGTTTGCTTTTTTTTTCCATGCGCCGAGGGTCGATTGGAAACAGCCTCTCTGCCCTCTCGGGTAGAGGTAAAGCCTGTCTACATATTACCCTCTCAGACCTCACCTTGTGGGAATATACTGGGTTGTTGTTGTTGTTGTTGTTGGCATCCCTACCAGCTTGCGCGCACCATGACTAATTCCATGAGGTACCTACTACCTTCCACGAGGTACTTGCAACGTTCCACAATCATGGGTACCGGGTAATTTTGTCCACCAAGACTTGGATAGATGGGTCCAAATCACCTAGTGTTTTTGCCTCCGCTAGGATTTGAACCTAAGAACTCAAGATTCTCAACCCACTTCATTGATAATCAAGCCACACCCTTGGCTGCACGGTCTTAGTTTCTTTTCACTAAAACATGTTTTTCTCATTTTATTTGCTTTTTTCACTTCTCGTCCTTTCTTCCTTACTAGCTACCACCACTCCCAATACTAGTTCTTTCCCCTAATTTATGCATTATCTATATGCAAGTCTAACCAATGAAGGTCCTTAAAACATTCATCTACTGCAATGTTGCAAGCCTCCCGGTTAAACTTCAGCCCCTACTTTTGCAAGATTCTGCAACCGGTGATATTTTTCCTTCTTTTTATTCTACACGATTCTCCAGGAAATCTATCTTGCATAAACCTCTATTGCCTATTTTAGTTAACAATGAGAAGAAAAAGAAAGGATTAAGAACACATTGACAGTTTAAGAACTAGATTTTAGGTACAAATAAAATGCATTGCTCAGGAAATTGAGTGCAAAAGGAATCCTTAACTTCATGATGTTCAGAATAGCAAGAGTCATGTTATAACTTTAACAGAATGGATGATACCTGGTGACGACATTTCCGTGTGGCTATATGCAAAGCTGTGTTGCCCTTCTTGTCACGCTCATTCAATATTGAGTTGTCCGTATCCAATATTTCCTCCACCACAGAAGTATCCTGACCTTTAACAGCCATATGAAGTGCAGTTTGACCCTTTTTATCTTTGATGGATATTATATCTGGATCTCGCTCTATAAGTGCTTTCACGATATGTTGAAGGCCATACCTAGCAGCTGTGTGCAGTGCAGTTTTTCCATTCTTCCTAACAATTCGTATGGAGCTCACATCTGCATCTAAAATGGCATTCACAATATCTAAATGTCCCTGGACGGCAGCTGAATAAAGAGGGCTTGTATTTGAGGCATTGCATACTTTACAAAGTCCAGGCCACATGGCCAAAAGTTCCCTCACAATACCTGTAAATGACAGAATAAGCTTTACACTGTCAAGCATCCTCCAATTAAGGAACAATAATAGAAAAAATAGTCCTACTTATTGGTTACTGCAATAAAGAAGACCCAATTAGTTTGAGACTGAGGATTAGTCAGATCGATTGAGCAGCAATAGGACACCAACATCACCACTGTCATTTCAAAGAACAGATAGTATCACAATATATATAAAGCAAAAACTATTTTTTACCTCTATATATTATGTTTTGAACCCGCTTGACACAAAGCAAAAGCATAGCTTAGTGGTCAAGGGGTTCAAAACCTTTGTAAGGTCACTCGGATTGTGTATGATCTCAGAAGATCAAATAGGTCTAGCTTATCAATAGACAAATGAAACATAACTGAAAATTTGAAATTGTAAATAACGAAACACATGCTTTTTTTCCTTTTTGGGGGTAATTACTCTCCTAATGAACTAAATGATTCTTTTGGGAATAAAATTCTCCGAGATAAATGATGTTAAATCATTAAAGATAACATATTAATTAAAATTCATGGTTTTGCTTCAAGATTTCTGATAAATTGACCTTATCATACCCTATTTGAGCATAATTGATCAACAAAGTAAAGAATTGTGTTACCCCCCCCCCCCACACAAAAAAGTGTCCAAAAACAGATAACTGTACATCTAAACACACAATTCTACACACACAAAAAGTAATCAAGAACATGATTTGTGAGCAGGTAGCTTTTGAACAATAGCAATAGTTTAAAAGAGCAAAGAATATATACATACCCAAGTGGCCATTTTTTGCAGCAACATGAAATGCATTGAAATCAGCTTTGGACCTGATCAGCGCAGTCTCCAAATCACAAAATCCAAGCAAATAACTTGCAATCTGCTGGAAGTTATTGGCAGCAGCAATATACAAAGCAGTTTCACCTGCATCGTTCTGTAAGCCCAACAAAGAAGAAGATGGATCCAACCCTTCATTATTGATGATGTTTTTGAGAGACTCAAGGTCTCCAGATCCAATGGCTCTGAAAAATGATTGATGGGTTATCAGTCTTAATGACTTTGACTCCATCTATTTACTTACTGCCCTTCAAACTTCACTTGTTTCTCACTTTATATATCAGAAAATGGAAAAATCTCATCGAACGCAGATAATCTATGGCTGAATCTTTGTGAGTCAAGACAAAGTAGGATGTTAGAAGTTCAACAGTGAGAAGAGCAGGTGAAAATGGGAAATATAATTGCGGGTATTTTATTTCAACGCTAAAAATGATTTAAGGGACGCGTGGGGACCTCCACAGTAAAAGCAATGGTGATAAAGTGCTGTTTTCTTCCTGCACCTGTCCTTTTATGTAGTATATAATATACTAGTATTTGTGCGAATATTAAACATACTTTTTTCTTTTTAATAAAAAACTTTACTTATAAAATACAGTAGACAAAAAGGAACATACAAATTATTATTTTGTGAATGCATACATTAAAGTTGTAAGGAATCGTATATATCCATTGGAAAACAGCTAGTGAAAAAGCATTCGAACGTTAAAGCAACCTTAAATGATTGGCCATATTTTAATGAAAAAATTATAGCCCATGTCAATTCGCTTAATAACCCAACAAAAAATAGCCCATATTTGAAGCTTTTACCCTATATAACCCATGTTAAAGAAACTTTTCAACCTTTAACCCACTATTAAAGACATATTTTTAGGGTTTTTATTATTTTCGTCTTTCTTCATTCCATTCTCTCTCTCTCACCGCCTCTCATCTTTCTCTCTAACCCACATAGATCCCTCATCCTCTACCAATCAAAGACTGCCACAATCACCATTCTATCCAGAAGGAGTTTCTGTTGTTGTTTTTACTTCTTCATCATCTTAATTTTCTTAATCCTCTTATTAATTGTTGTTGGTACCATTCTATATCTCTTGTTTGATCCAAAACTCCCTATTGTTTGAATTGTTATACAGCGAAAATGTTGTTGTAGTAAGAGATGGATTAAAGAACAAAAGTTTGAAGGTTTTTGCTGATGTTAGAATTGGTTTTGGAATTGGATTTAGTGGTTGGAAAAATCAAACAATTGTGTATATAGATATTGAGAATTCATCCTCTAACCCAAATAGCTCTCAAACTTGATTTTGAAGGATTTGCACCAACAAACAACCACTAATTTGGAGGATTCTGAAGTTTGAAGTTCAAGTAATTTTGGAAGATTTTGAAGTTTGAAGTTCTGGAAAATCATTACTATGTAGCGGGTTGTATCGACACTGTATAATAGTGTATAATAGTGTATATGGATATACAGACACCTCTTATACACTATTATACATATTTATACAAGTTATACAATATTGTATAACTGTGTATAAATATGTATATTTGTGTATAATATTGTATAAATATATAGTTTTTCAGTTTATAAGGATGTATATACATTGTTAGCGTGTTCTCTACAGAAATTTGACACTTCCTTCTCTTCTTCTTTTCGTTTGGAGGAATTCTACAATTTATTTACCAAGTTTTTATTTTTCTTTTCTCCCGTTGGAAGTGTTTGGATTTCTTACCTTTAGATAATATGAATTATTCTGTATTTTTGAGTTGGGTTTGTGGCTGATTTGCGAGGCAGCAGATTCTAAAATGTAGAACAATAACTTAAAAGAAAGTTTATTCAAATTCGATGGAATATAGATACAAACAACCATGGAGTATGCCAACTTCACCAAGAAGTGAAACACGTCGTGTCAAAATACATGCCTTTTAATTAAATTCAAGACTTAAGCGTTTAACATCTACGAGGAACCTTAATTTTACATTGTTTAGGCAGTTTTATAACAGCTTCAGGTTTGCGAAGGAAAAAAATAAGCTGTCTTTCAGGAATTAGCCTATTATTTTTTGGGCTATAGATTTGCAAAGTGATATCTAGGCTATTATGTTGCAAGTCAGGTGTGTGAGTTGTATTTATGTGAAATTATCCCTATTTTAATTCTCAGATAAATATATTAGCACCGTTTGAAAGAGGTCACTACTATACGATATCTTGGTACATGTTAACAAAGTTCCTATTAAAGACCCAAAACATAGATTTTTTTTTTAGAGAAATTTTCACAAAGTATTATCTTTAAGTCTTAATTAGCAATAAATAAAAAAATTTTCTTATATTACGTGGTATAGATATATTTTATTATTTTTTATAATGTATATAATGTATTTAATGTATTGTATTCAAGAATACAATAGAAAATAACGGCGCACAAACAGGAATTCCAGTTAAACTGGATATGTATTTACATGTATTCAATTGTATTTAGCGCAAATTATGTAACGTATCTGCGCAATATATGGGACATTGAAGAAGTTAAAAACATAAGAAAATCAAATCAATTTTGATTTCCCTAATTTTAGTTAACAAACTTAAAGATACAACATCAATATGTATTCTTCTCTAAATTAGAATCGCAGAAACGTGAAGGAGAAAAAACTGAGGAAGAGGATTTCATACTGTGCGATTTGCTTTTCCTTCTGTCGATTGATACAAATTCTATACAGAAGAAATTTAAACTCTTATATACAGATGGCTAGCTTAACAGTTTTGTTTCGTCATTCTGGAAAATGGAACGATGAGGGCAATTATATCGACTTTTCAATTGAGGGAATACTGATTAAGGAGTATGCTTCCTTTAATGATCTAGTTGGTTCAATTTCTAATCAACTAGGTATAGCTTTAAGCACAAATACCATTAAAATACAATACAGTGTTGAAGGCAATCGCACGCTAATGGAAATACACAATGATATGGGTTATAAACTGTATGTTGAATTGAAAAAAAGACAACAGAGAATTTGGGATGTATCCTTTGTGCATAACAACTATTGAGAAGGAGCTTAGCGCCGGTGATGGTTTAAATTAAGGCGATATTGTGCAAATAGACGAAGTAGTTCAAAGGTAGGCTATAGAACTTGTCAATTCTGGAGAAGCGATTGGCGTGTTCGAACCCAACAAGGATTTGATAATTTCAAAGACTGATCAAAAGGAGGTTATGGCTGGACAAGTTTATAAAAGATAAGACTACATTGAAAGAGGTGATGGAGAATTATGCTATGGCTCAAAGGCTTCAATTTTGTGTTGATTGGTCTAATGATGTCGGGTATGATGTTTGTTTTACTTTGTTGTATTAAGTTTTATTCGTGTGTATTTGTATTTAAGTGTTTTTTACTGTTGAACAAATTACAACAGTAGCATAATTATTTTTGTAATATGTCTACGTTGCTATTAATTGTCTGAAGATTAACCAAAATGTATTTAGTTATATTTTTTGTATTTAATCAAATTTAAAAATATTAAAAAATTTTAGTATACAAAATTACATATACACAGATATAAATTTGGTACTTTATTAAAAGGAAGTGTATATGTCATAATGGTTAAGTTGTCTGATGTTTTTTTATTTTTTTTTTACCTATACATTAATATGTATTTCAGAAAATTATGATTGGAGGTTTAAGGCTTCAAGTATTAAAACCGAAATTATTCTAGGTGAGAGAATTCAATGACAACCATACATGTCCGTTGAAGGATAAAGTGTACGAGCAGCGGCAAGCTAGTAGTAGCCTTATGAGTGGTATTATAAGGCCAGAGTTTACAAATCATAAGAGGAAATACACTACGAGGGACATTATCAATGATGTGAAATCAGATTTAGGTGTAAATGTTAGCTACATGTTGGCGTGGAGGGCTAAAGAAAAAGCAATCAATTTTCTTAGAGGTGAACCCGCTGATTCATACAAAAAAATTACCTGGATACTTATATGCAATGGATAAGACATATCCTGGTTCTTATATTAGAATGGAAAAATCGTCAAAGAATAAATTCATGTACGTGTATATATCATTGTATGCCTTTGTAAGGGGGTTTGATCATTATAGACCAATTGTTGTAGTGGACGGAAGTCATCTAAAATTATACTACAACGGGACATTCGTTTCTACAAGCACGTTGGATGGTGCAGGTGAGCAATTTGTTAATTTTTAAATCTGTTAGAAAATATGTAATTATAAACAATTATTTTCAATTGTATTTAACATGCCATATATTGCTATTATTATATGGTGTTATTGATTCAGAGAACGATGCTGCTTGGACGTGGTTCTTTGAGCAATTCAAGATAACATACGGTGTAAGGGAAAATATGTGAATTGTTTCTGATAGAAATGAGAGTATCATTAAGTATATATCGAGAGTGTATCCAGATGTACAACATTTTGCTTACATATGGCATCTATGGAATAACGTATACAAGAAATTCAAAAGGAGCCATGCCAAGTTGACCGAAATATACTTCTCGATGGCAAAAGCGTACACATAAACTGAATTTGATAGTCTGATGGAGAAGGTTGAGAAGGTAGATATTAGGGTGTAATGACCCGGCCCAACATCGTAGATATTGTCCGCTTTGGGCCACGCCCGCACGGATTTGGTCCTCCTCCAGCCCAAGATTGGGGAAAATGCGTCTACCAATGTTGTCCAAGGCCTCTACTTAACTAGCCCAGGACTCCCTCTCAATTCCGATGTGGGATATTTGGAGAACTATAGTGCCTGTTCCAGGAACCACTGTACTCCGCCTACCAACAAGGATTCAACGTCCTCGTTGAGGGTACCCAACGCATCGTACTTAGAGAGTCGGTGTCACGCCCCAAATCGAGGGACATGACCGGCGCCTGACCGGGTTGCCCCAGTCAAGCGGACCTGGGTGCCTTTCATTCCCACGCGTTAACCCTGTGTTGATGGTTTCTCATTAACCAAATATTTTACCAATAATGACTGATTTCATAATGCATAAACATAACCATGTGATTGATTCACTAACAAGTTCATAATTTATATTTACAACGCCCCATACATATACATAGGCCACAATCCCACAGTTTACATGTCTATGGAGCCTCTAGGATACAAAAAGGGAAATACAATACTTGCGGTAACAAGGCTCCGGCTATACCTTACAAAACCAAAATGAAATCTAAACCGAGTGGCATGAACCACACAAGGCCCCGAGGAAGAAAGGGGCTCACCAAAACGGCAGTGGAAGGAGAAGGATACTACTGCCGATGAGCTGAAGTGCTGCTACTGATCCACCTACAATCATGACACGAATGTAGCGCCCCCGGCAAAAGGGACGTCAGTACACTTGAATTGTACCGGTATGTATGGACAAACTTTGTCCCAAGTAAACTCAAGCCATTAAATTACATCAACAATTAATTAAGCCAGCCAGCCAACCATGTTTCCACATTTTCCTCATTTCAAATAATTCTCACACAAAGCACTTTCTACGATCAACCAATTTAACAATAACAAATCAATCACGTAAAGCACCAGTAGTCAAACAAAGGGGCAATCAGTGCCCCACAGGTTGCAAACTCTCCTACTGTCTCCTTTCACAATTTCACATTATTGATTTTTGTATCAATTTTCAATAGCGATTTCGATCGCTTTCCATCCTTATTGCCCCTGACCACCCTTATTACCTCGGCCACCCTTATCACCCCAACCCACACCTTATTTCCCCACGTTGCGGCACGCAACACGACCCCGCCTTACAGTTGAAAACACAACAATTTCAAACAGCAGATAAGGTACTACACACAATTTCAACAAGTTCAAATAAGCAACTTACACATTGGTTCATGTTCTAAATTTCTTCTCAAGCCAATACCAAAACCAAGTTACAAGTATTCCAAAATCGAAAATGCCCACATAATCATGTTCAACAATTTACCACAATTAAGGTGTTTCAAATTCCTTCCACAATAAGCCAAATATGCCATCACAATGATTGTTCCCAATTCTTTACCAATCTCGATTACCTTTTTATCTTTCAATTCATATTTCATACCACACCACACGTAGTTCAACATCAATCAAATGCTCAACAAGGAAATCAAAGAATTTCGTAAAATTTCTCAATTTGACACATGCCAAAACAATTCGCACACATTTGGGCGATTTTACAAGAATCAAAATTAGCCATACATACCTGGTGATGAGTTTTCTTCCGTTAACTTCCTACTTTATGCTTACCCACGCTATCTTACTCTTGCCAACCTTGTTCTTGAAGACTCTTACTTCTACTCACTTCTTTTTACTAAAAATCAAGTTCAATAATCATGCATGAGTGCAAAAATTCTATTTTTAAAAGCTATTATATGCAAACCTCTCTTTACCCAATTAAAACTGAAAATCAAAGAAAATAGTTAGGGTTTTTACCTTGAAAAGATTGGGAAGTTGAATCCTTGCCCTAAGATCCCTTGGAATTAAGATGGTTGGAACAATCTTTGAAGATGAAAGATTTCTCTCTCTAAAAACCCTCTCTTCTCTCTCTAATTTTGGTAAGATGATATGATAAAATGAAGAAGAAGTGTGTTATATTAAAGAAGAGATCGGTCAAAATGTTACAAAAATCTGGGCCGGGGTCAATTATGCGGTGCACTATGCGACCGCAGAATCAACATGCGGTCCGCATAGTGACCGCAGAATTGCCCCAAATTTTACACAGTTTCTGTTAAGGAATGCGGCCAGAATGCGGTCCGCATGTTGATTCTGCGGTCGCAAAGTGCACCGCAGATTTGACATGCGATCGCATATCGACCGCACTTTTGACACGATTTTTGGGAAACACTCTGGAACGTTTTACGGCAAGAATGCGGTCCGCATGTCAGGTTTGCCATCGCATTCTTGACCGCATATTGGACACTTTTCGGAAAAATTAATTCTACGCATTCCTAACACATTATTCGGACCATGACACCACAGCTACTAGGTTTTATGCACAAAATTTTTACGGGGCCTTACAGTCGGCTCTGTAGTTCTCCAAATATCCCACATCGGAATTGAGAGGGAGTCCTGGTCTAGTTAAGTAGAGGCCTTGGACAACATTAGTAGACGCGTTTTACCCATTCCTGGGCTGGAGGAGGACCAAATCCGTGCGGGCGTGGCCCAAAGCGGACAATATCTATGATGTTGGGCCGGGTCATTACAAGTTGGTATCAGAGCCTAGGTTAACAGGTCTCGCGAGTCATGAGCCGGTTGGTAGAGTCTCGTGGATCGGTACGGGGACGCCTGTACTTATCCTCGGGAGGCTGCAAACCTTTTAGGAAAGCTTCAAATTCTTGAAATTCTTATCGTGCGTACTTGATTCAGTTTGAGGTATGATTCTTGAAATTCCTTCTACACGTTGATGTGCGCACTCGAGTTCTTAGTGATAATTTGCCTTGATGACTTATGATTCCCCAATCGAGGGACGAGATATAATCTCTGTGAATTTATGTTGGGCCAGTCGGGAGGACTTGAGGCCACATCTTTGTCTATGGCTTGAGCACCAAAGTACTAATTTCGTGAGCCGGTATTATGAAGTTCATACGATCGGTATTGATCTTTATTGTGCAATGGCAGTTTGATAATGGGAGATAAAGTGCCTTATGTGTAGTGGAACGAGTTCAAACTCAGGAAGACTAAAGTGATTATGCTATGTGTATCCTGGTGGAAGGTATTGTGCTGAAATGCTAAATTGGGGAAAAGTAGGTGGGTTGATTCTCATGTGTAATTGAAAGGTATTTGATATGTGTTATGATTCGTGCAGGTGCAGTGCATGTCCATGTATCAATTTTGATAATATAACGTGTATAGTGTTGAGATTAATGTTGTTGATATACATTGCGATGTCTTGTTGAGTTATGGATGTATTGTTAGAATGGTTTGGTGATTCTGGTGGTTAGGCCAAATTACAAAGGAAACTCTGCCGAAATTTTTGGAAAATTTGGGACTTAGAAAGATTTCTGTCACATAAAGAGAGTGGGCTTATTGGTGGTGTGTGTATAAATGCAAGAATTACAGAAGGGTTAAGGTCTCTGATGATTCGAGTCTTTGTCAAGCTTGTAAATGACTTGAGTTTAATCTCACCATAACATTGTGGCATCATTTGAGTAAAGGATGCTATGAGCGGCTAAAAGTGCTTTGATGTATGACTTCGAGCTAAGTTGGGGAGGTTGCTATTGATTAACTGATTGCACTATTGTGTGCTATGTTGATTCTGTCTTTAAGTATGTTGGGAAGATTCCGACAAGGTTATGGCGCTTCGTAGATGTGAAGAAATACTAGGATGTTTTGAACTACTGTTGGTAGAGAATGTTCGGTGTATAGAAAGGAAAGATAGCGAATTGTACCTGTAAGTAATCATGTTCTGCGATGTCAGAGTTCTAACAAAACATGAGTGGTTCTACTCAATAGGACAGTTGAATTACAGTTGAATAATGGTTAATGATGCCCGAGAATGGTTTTGCAGTGTTCAAGATTTTGCTTGTAACAGTCAGGTGCCTTAAGATCGTGTTTGTGGCTAAAGATGGCGGTTTCGTTAGAAAAGATCAAGGCTTATGTTATATTATGTGAATGATGGGATTCTATGTAGTATTGGGAAGTAATGATAACAAATTCAAAATCGCAGGAAGTTCTTCAAAATAAAGTGTGGTAGAATGTGGTACTTCTGGGAAACATTTGAGAGAGTATTCAGCGGCCCGTGAGCCTTAGACCGTGTGGTCTTGTGTACGAGTTTTGTGTGGTAAAAAGGGTTGAGGCATTGTCGTGCTACAGTAAAGACTGATATGAAATTAAAGATGAATCAGAAAGGAAATTGGGTAAATAGATCAACTTGTTAATAAACCGAAACGGTATGATAAGGAATACGATTAATTCCTGGTATATGTTTGAAGTAATGAGTCTCGCCGATATTGTGCAATAAAGCTTTTGAGTATTGGCAGTTGTGTAACTCGGTCTGGGTATAAGGACTCGGTCCTGGCAATTTAACTTATGCAATGTAATTGGGAGAAAGGGTTTGTGATGTGTTTTACCGTGGTTTGAAAATGAGTGTATTTCCTGTTGGTATGTAAAGCTCGAAATGTGTAATGAGTTTTCTCTATATGGGATCATGAAAGTCCTTGACTAGTTGAGTGCGCTAATGTTTGCGGCATAGGGAAAGGGATATGAATTTTCCCTGTTGTCTTAGTGTGGTATGGTATATGCGATGTGTTATGAAAAGTTGATAACAACATGTTCAAGGTTTTGAGATCAATTCATATTATATGGGGAGTCATTAAAATCCTCAAGCAGCGTGGGCAGTTGCAGATAATCCGAGAATCAATCTTCCTGGTGATTTAGGAGAATGGTACTGCTATACTAGTATTTCGGCAGAGTCTATGGTCAAAAGGGCCAGGTAAAATAAACCGATAATATCTAGAGGTATGGTGGTATACTCCCGTTGGATCGACTGTAATAATTGAGTCGTTGATGACATAGTGAAATTTATGAATGGCTTTCGTGGTATGAATGGACGTTTGAGGTGCATTATGTAATCGCACGGTGAAGTACGGAATCAGGCATAGTGATTCCTGTGTTATGCATGTGTTGGAGACTAGAAGTTCTCGTAACCCGCCTACGCATCGGTGGTATATTGTGTGTATCGGCACAAGTGTAGCGGTTATCGGAAATTGGAAGCTCTAGTGGCTATCTCGTTACTTGATATGATGAATTTGAATAATGATATACGATTGTTGACTGGTTGTCATAAGCCAGGTTGTCCAGACTAATGTGATATGGACTATGTCAGAAACATGTCGCAAACTGCATGGCAGAGCGCATCAGATCATGCTCCAACAGGGTGGATGTACCCTAGGGCCAGCGGACGGCTGGTAGGTATTGCTTTGTCAGTTGGGCCTTCGTGGCGGATGTCGGTGTAGAGGTATCTACCATTGATTTAGTTTCGGTATTGAGGAACTTTGTCGGATAAGTTTCATGTGACCGAGCTCGAGGCCATATATACATGTTTGTTGCAATGAGCAACTTGAGTCGATGTGCATTCCCTTTTGCTAGATTTATGCGTGGATCGGGTGGCACGCCGCCACATGTATAGTATCTGGATCGGGTGGCACGCCGCCACATGTATGGTACCTAGATCGGGTGGCACGCCGCCACAGGTATGCTATTAGAACGGGTTGCGCGCCACAACAGTGTGATGTGGGAAATATAGCTTCCTATATGTACCTTGTATACAATACTTCCTCTCTTCTAAGGAATAGTCCTGTAACGACCCGGCCTGTCGTTACGGGAATTACCACCCCGTCAGGTTGCAATTATATGTTTTATGCTTTTATATCAGTGTTAGAGCCTATGGAGTGAGTTAGGAGTGAATTGAATTGAAAATGAAGCAAATAGCATGTTTGAAGGAAGTTTGAATATGGAAAGTCAACCTAGAGTTGACTATCGAGTTAGAGTGCTCGGAATCAGATTCGGATGATTCGACTAGTTTCGGGGGATCATTTATGACTTAGGAGAGCAATCGGAATTGAATTTGGAGGCCCAGTGTAGAAATAGGCTTGAATTGGCTAAGGTTGAATTTTGGCGAAAACCGAACGGTAGGTGAGATTTTGATCCGGGAGTCGGAATGGAAATCCGATAGTTGCAGTAGCTCCGTTAGGTGATTTTGGATGTGCCTGCAAAATTTCAGGTCATTCGGACGTCGTTTGGTCGGGTTTTTGATGGAATGTGTAGTTTGGAAATTTTAAAGAAACTTAGGCTTGAATCCGTATGTAATTGGTGATTTTGATGTTTAGGATGGTGTTTTTATGATTGGAACAAGTTCTTATCGTGTTTTGGAGTATGTTGGTGGTTTTGGTTGGGGTCCCGGGAGCCTCGGAATGAATTCGGGGGTCCAAACGGACCAATTTGTGCCAAAGGCACTGCTGTTTCTGCTGCAATTAGTGCAGAAGATTTTTGTGCTTCGCGATCGCGAAGCTAGGTCTGCGATCGCGTAGGGTTAAGATGGGAAGTTCTGCGATCGCAAGGTTGAGGCTGCGATCGCGTAGGGTATCGAGATGAGGCTGGGAGATTGCTCTTTGCGATCGCAGGAGTAGTGATGCGATCGCGTGGGGTTGAGTGTTTGTGCATCGCGATCGCGGGTCGGTCGATGCGATCGCGTAAGGTCGTGTTCTTGAGCAGTGCGATCGCGACCCCTTTGATGCGATCGCGTAGGGTCGCTGAGTTGAGCACTGCGATCGCGTCCAGGCTCACGCGATCGCGTAGAGGAAAGTCGGCAGCCAGGTTTTTGTGCATCGCGATCGCACGCCCAGTGCTGCG
Organism: Nicotiana noctiflora; assembly: GCA_032618575.1. NCBI lineage: Eukaryota > Viridiplantae > Streptophyta > Magnoliopsida > Solanales > Solanaceae > Nicotiana > Nicotiana noctiflora. The sequence goes on from JASVEL010007405.1 coordinate 21,974, forward strand.
ATCGCGTAGAGTAAATGGCCCAGGCAGTGAGTTTAAGTCCAGAAACATTTCATTACGGGTTCATACACCCCAAAACACCATTTTTAAGCCCTAGAGAAGAGAAATCATGGGAAAACGCTGGGAAATCATCGGGTATTCACCGGAGGTAAGTTTCTTGACTCAAAAATATCATTTTATGGTAGAATTAACATCAATCTTCATGAATTTGGGTAGAAATTGTGAAGGATTGTGGCCTAGATATTGAAAACGAAAATTTGGGTTTTGAAAGGCCAATCGAACTCCGATTTTGGTAAATTTTATATGTGTGGACTCGTGGCGAGACGAGGGTTCTGGAAATATGAGTTTCGAAATTTTTCGAGATGTGGGCCCGGGTCTCGGGTTTTGCAAATTTCGTGATTTTTGATATTTTTCGAGTTCTTTCGATTGGGTTATGTTCCATTAGCCTAATTTGATATATTTGTACTGATTTTGGCTAGTTTGGACGTGCGTGGATGCCGGTTCGAGGAGCTAAGGCGTCGCGGGCATGAGCTTTCGCCGGTTCGAGGTGGGTAATTCTTGTAAATGATGTCCTGAGGGTTAGTAAACCTAGGACTTGCACATCTTAGTGCCGTGTTGAGGTGACTTGCACGCCGGATAACGGGCGTGGGGTAGAGCACCATTGGGGATCGTGACTTGGTCCGTCCCGCGTAATAAATAATAACACCTAATTGTAAAAATGAATTGGACTAATTATCATGTTTGGGCTTCGTGCCAATTATTTGAATCCTTCAAGGATTGGTATCACTGTTTTGATAACATTGTGCATATTTTATTTTAAATTTAAGTTTTAAAATGGTATTTTTGCTATTCAGCATTTTTATAAGGTTATGAAAAACTTGAACAAAGTCTTAATAACATTTTTAGCTGTGAGCTAATATGATATTGTTGCCGTAGGGCTTTCTTGATTATTTGTTAGACTGATTGGGCCGAGGGCCATATGTTAAGTCATGACATTTCATGTGAGCATATGCATAAACATGCATGGATCGGACTGCACGCCGCAGTGGTATACGGATCGGGCTGCGCGCCGCAGCAGGTGTGATATTAATATTGTGCTTGGGCTGTAGGAGCCCCTCCGGAGTCTGAACCCCCACAGTGAGCACGGGTACCCAAATTGGATCGGGCTACACGCCGTAGCGGTCATATGCGTTGCATGGCATACATACATTGGTTTACGTGTACTACGTGGCATAACATTCAGTACTCATACATTACTGGCACACATGCATTAGTTGCCTTATTGACCAGATCTCCTGGTGTAAATTGATAAGGAGTGTTGAGCCCGAGGGGTTGATTTGAGTGCGGACTTGCACTACTTGAGATTGTATCCAGGTATTGGTATATTATTATGAAATAAAGTAGCTAAAATTGAGATTTCTAAATAACCTACTCACATATGCTTGAAAGGAATAAAAAGATAGTTCTGTATTATGTAGCATGAGATAGTGCCTATCGTGGTTTTCTTTACTTCAGCATTATTTACTTTTATTACTGCTGAGTTGGAAGTACTCACACCCGACTCCCTGCACCTTGTGTGCAGATCCAGGTACATTACAGCAGAGCTGATTCCATTGCGGCTCGGGAGTGCTTTTGGACAGTCGAGGTAGCTGCCAGCGTTCGCAGGACCTGATTCTTCAGTTTGTCTGTATTTTGTTCTGATCATCCCACACTTGTGCACGGTTATATTTACTATTTACACTTGGTATACTCTGTAGAGGCTCATGACTCTTGACCCTTCGGTCTATGGGAGTTGGTACGTGTTGGGACTTGGTTCCCTGTTTTTAATATATCTATCACCGTTATGCTTAAATTGGATAAAGTGAGCTTGTGGCTCCGTGATTATTGTTGATTTGTCGGGCTAGCCTAGCAGTGTGCTGGGCGCTATCACGACCGAATTTGGGGTCGTGACAAGTTGGTATCAGAGCCTAGGTTTACTAGGCCTCATGAGTCTTGAGCCGGTTAGTAGAGTCTTGTGGATCGGTACGGGGACGCCCGTACTTATCCTCGGGAGGCTGCGAACCTTTAGGAAACACTTCACATTTCTTGGAATTCTTATCGTGCGTACTTGATTCAGCTTGAGATATAATTTTGAAATTCCTTCCACACGTCCGTGTACGCATCGAGCGCTCAGTAATGTAATTGCCTTATGGCTTGTGATTTCCTCGAACAAGGGGCGAGATATAATCTCCATGAGTTCATGTTGGGCCAGTCGGGAGGACTTGAGGCCAGATCATTGTCTATGGCTTGAGCACCAAGGTACTAATTCCGCGAGCCGGTATTATGAAGTTCATACGATCGGTATTGATCCTTATTGTGCAAATGGCAGTTTGATAATGGGAGAGCTGTAAGGTATTCAGTTCTTATTGTGATTTGATATGTAGCCCTAGCTATGGGCGTGAGAAATATGTTCATTGCCTCTTAGCAGAAATGTAAAGTGCACTATGTATGGTAGTATGAGTTTAGACTCAAGAAAATTGAATTGGTTGTGCTATGAGTATTGCGGTGAAAGGTATTTGACATATGTTATGATTCGAACAGGTACAGCGCAGGTTCAAGTATAAAATTGTGATAGTATGATTCGTATAGTATTGAGATTTAATGTTGTTGAAATACATTGTTATATCTTGTTGAGTTGTGGATGTATTGTTAGAATGGTTTGGTGATTCTCTAGCAGGTGGATAGGCCAATTTACAACGGGAACTCTGCCGAAATTTTTGGAAAATTTGGGACTTAGAAAAGATTTTTGTCACCTAAAGAGTAGGCGTAACTGTTATGTGTGATTGAATGCAAGAATTGGAAAAGAATTAATATTTCTGATGATTCGAACCTCCGCCGAAGCTTGAAAATGACTTGAGTTTAATCTAACTAGAACTTTGTGGCATCATTTGAGTAGGAATGCTATGAGTAGCTAGAAGTGCCTTGATGTATGGCTCCGTGCCAAGTTGGGGAGGTTGTTGTTGGTTAACTGATTGCACTGTTGTGTGCTGTGTTGGCTCTGTCTCTTAGTATGTTGGGAAAATTCTAATAAAAGTTATAGTGCTTCGTAGATGTGAAGAAATACTAGGATGTTGTGAACTTATGTTGGTAAAGAATATTCACCGTATAGAAAAGAAAGATAGCTGATTTTATCTGTAAGTAATCATGTTCTGCGGTGTCAGAGTTCTAACAAAACACGAGTGGTTCTGTTCAATAAGACAGTTGAATTACAGCTGAATAAGGATGACTGACGCCCGAGAATTATTTACGGTGTTCAAGATTTTACTTGTAACAGTCAGGTGTCTCAAAATTGTGCATGTGGCTAAAGATGGTGGTTTCGTTAGAAGAGATCGATACTTGTGTTATATTATGTGAATGATGGGATTCTATGTAATCCGTATTGGAAGGTAATGATAACGAATTCAAATCGCAAGAGGTTCTTCAAAATAAAGTATTGTAGGATGTGATCCTTCTGGGAAATATTGAGAGAGTATTCAGTGGCCTATGGTTCTTAGACCGTGTGGTCTTGTGTGCGAGTCTTGTGTGGTAAAAAGGGTTGAGGCATTGTCGTACTACAGTAAAGACTGATATGAAATTAATGATGAATCAGAAAGGAAACTGGGTAAATGGAACAACTTGTTAGTAAACCAAAATAGTATAAAAAGGAATACGATTGATTTCTGGTATGTGGTTGAAGTAATGAGTCTTGCAGATATTGTGCAGCAAAGCTCTTGAGTGCTGGCAGTTGTGTAACTTGATATAGGTATAAGGACTCAGTCCTGGCGGTTAAACTTATGCAATGAATGGGAAGAAATAGTTTGTGATATGTTTTATCATGGTTTGAAGATGAGTATATTCCTATCGGTATGCGAAGCGTGGAATGTGTAATGAGTTTTCTTCTATATGGGATCACGAAAGTCCTTGACTAGTTGAGTGCGTCGATGTTGAGGCGGAGGAAAGGGATATGAATTTCCATGTTGTCTTAGTGTGATATGGTATACACGATGTGTTATGGAAAGTTGATAATGGTATATTCTAGGTTTTGAGATCGGTTCATAATATATGGGAAGTCAATAAAATTATTGAGCAGCGCGGACAGCTGCTGGTGATTTAAGAAAATGGTACTGCTATTCTAGTAATTTGGTAGGGTATATGGTGCAAAGGGACAAGGTAATGTAAACTGATGATATCCAGTGGTATGGTGGTATTCTCTTGTTGGATCGACTATAATAACCGAGTCGTTGATGGCATAGTGAAATTTCTGAATGGCCGTGTGGTATGAATGGACGCTTGGTGTGCGTTATGTATTCGTACAGTGGAGTGTGGAACCAGGTATAGCGATTCATGTGTTATATATGTGTTGGAGACTAGAAGTCCTCGTAATCCGCCTATGCAGTGGTTATATATCCCGTGTATCGACACCGTTTTGTGATTATTGGAAATCGGAAGCCCTAGTGGCTCTCTCTTAGCTTGATATGATGAATTTGGGTTATGATACTTTATTTCAAACTGGTTGACATAAGACAGGTCGTCTAGACAAATGTGATATGGACGATGTCGGAAAATGACACAAATTGCGTAGCAGAGAGCATCAGAGTATGCTCCAACAGAGTAGTTGTACCCAGGACCAGCGGACGGCTGGTAGGCATAGCTTTGTCAGTTGGACCTTAGTGGCGGATGTTAGTGTAGAAGTATCTACCATTGATTAGTTTTGGTATTGAGGAACTTTGTCGGATGCGTTTCTTGTGGCCAAACTTGAGGCTATATATGTTTATTATGATGAGCAACTTGACTCGACGCGTATTTATTTGACGAGGGTTACTTGGATCGGGTGGCACGCCGCCACGGGTATGTCATTGGAGCGGGTTGCACGCCGCAACAGAATATGTCATTGGAGCGGGTTGCACGCCGCAACAGTATATTGTGAAAATATAGTTAGTTATAAGCTACATGGTATACAATACTTCCTAACTTCTGAGGAAAGTCCGTTTTGAGTATCGCTTGGCAAATGGCACGTCGGTTGTGTCCTTTTAGGATTTAATAGCATACGTTAATTGTTTCACCGTGGGTGAGATTGATTGCTTGGGTTCAAGACCTAGATCTGTGCGTGGCTGACCGTTTTGAACTTGGTAAATTGAGGTGCTTCATGAATAATAACGTTGGGATAAAATCACGAATTGTGGCAAGGCCACGTGATGTTATGACCTGTCGAGGAGGATTCAGGTACTCTACTTCTATAATGCGAGACGCGATCTCAGTTTTATATTATGATGGCACTGAGGAATTGAACTGCAACTCCTTTGCCGGAGACAGTTGTCATGAATTGAGCTGTCATGATTCGAGTGTGTGCATACATTTCTATTTGAGCCTATGTTGTGCTCGTCGTGGCTTAGGTCGGTGTTGAGGTGTCTTATCACCAGTGCGGTATGTTATAATCGAAATGACCGTTGGAGTCATTAATGAATACAAGCATATTGGATCTTAGCTTGTTAGAAAGGTAAAAATTGAGGTTTGCTCCGAAACCTATTGTGGTACCAGTTTTAAAAGGGAAATAGATTCACGAATAGTTAACCTGAGAGATGGGTTCGGTATATCGCGTGCTTCAGCTGCTGTGGGCAGGATATGGAGGTGTTGGAATAAGACTCTATCTAATGAAAGAGGTTTTCAGCTAGTATTTGGTTATTGTGGCCAGTTGTTGTGATTAGAGACTATCGTCTCGAGTGATTGGGTTGTCAATACATCATATGATCTCACCTAGAGTAGTGAATATGGGTTATTGCAGTGGATTCGAGTGTATCCTGAGTATAGGCATGGGATTAGCATTTGGCCTATGATTTCAGAAAGTGCAATATGATTTATGGTTCAGATGGTCTGTGAAATTTTGACTATATGGTGTTTTCGGACTTATGTGAGATAGGGTGACGTATGATCGCCCGAGTATATTGCTTGGTAAGGTCATTCAGCTATTGGGTTGCTTCTAGTACAACTCTGAGTACGCTCGAGGACGAGCGATTGTTTAAGTTAGGGAGAATGTAACGACCCGGCCTGTCGTTACGGGAATTTACCACCCCGTCATGTTGCAATTACATGTTTTATGCTTTTATATCAGTGTTAGAGCCTATCGGGTGAGTTAGGAGTGAATTGAATTGAAAATGAAGCAAATAGCATGTTTGAAGGAAGTTTGAATATGGAAAGTCAACCTAGAGTTGACTATCGAGTTAGAGTGCTCGGAATCGGATTCGATGATTCGACTAGTTTCGGGGGATCATTTATGACTTAGGAGAGCAATCGGAATTGAACTTGGAGGCCCGGTGTAGAAATATGCTTGAATTGGCTAAGGATGAATTTTGGCGAAAACCGAACGGTAGGTGAGATTTTGATCCGGGAGTCGGAATGGAATTCTGACAGTTGCAGTAGCTCCGTTAGGTGATTTTGGATGTGCCTGCAAAATTTCAGGTCATTCGGACGTCGTTTGGTCGGGTTTTTGATGGAATGTGTAGTTTGGAAATTTTGAAGAAACTTAGGCTTGAATCCGTGTGTAATTGGTGATTTTGATGTTTAGGATGGTGTTTTTATGATTGGAACAGGTTCGTATCGTGTTTTGGAGTATGTTGGTGGTTTTCGTTGAGGTCCCGGGAGCCTCGGGATGAATTCGGGGGTCCAAACGGACCAATTTGTGCCAAAGGCACTGCTGTTTCTGCTGCAATTAGTGCAGAAGATTTTTGTGCTTCGCGATCGCGAAGCTAGGTCTGCGATCGCGTAGGGTTAAGCTGGGAAGTGCTGCGATCGCAAGGTTGAGACTGCGATCGCGTAGGGTATCGAGATGAGGCCGGGAGATTGCTCTTCGCGATCGCAGGAGTAGTGATGCGATCGCGTGAGGTTGAGTGTTTGTGCATCGCGATCACGGGTCGGTCGATGCGATCGCGTAAGGTCGTGTTCTTGAGCAGTGCGATCGCGACCCCTTTGATGCGATCGCGTAGGGTCGCTGAGTTGAGCACTGCGATCGCGTCCAGGCTCACGCGATCGCGTAGAGAAAAGTCGGTAGCCAGGTTTTTGTGCATCGCGATCGCACGCCCAGTGCTGCGATCGCGTAGAGTAAATGGCCCAGGCAGTGAGTTAAGTCCAGAAACATTTCATTACGGGTTCATACACCCCAAAGCACCATTTTTAAGCCCTAGAGAGGAGAAATCATGGGAAAACGCTGGGAAATCATCGGGTATTCACCGGAGGTAAGTTTCTTGACTCAAAAACATCATTTTATGGTAGAATTAACATCAATCTTCATGAATTTGGGTAGAAATTGTGAAGGATTGTGGCCTAGATATTGAAAACGAAAATTTGGGTTTTGAAAGGCCAATCGAACTCCGATTTTGGTAAATTTTATATGTGTGGACTCGTGGCGAGACGAGGGTTCTGGAAATATGAGTTTCGAAATTTTTCGAGATGTGGGCCTGGGGCTCGGGTTTTGCAAATTTCGTGATTTTTGATATTTTTCGAGTTCTTTCGATTGGGTTATGTTCCATTAGCCTAATTTGATATATTTGTACTGATTTTGGCTAGTTTGGACGTGCGTGGATGCCGGTTCGAGGAGCTAAGGCATCGCGGGCATGAGCTTTCGTCGGTTCGAGGTGGGTAATACTTGTAAATGATGTCCTGAGGGTTGGTAAACCCCGGACTTGCACATCTTAGTGTTGTGTTGAGGTGACTTGCACGCCGGATAACGGGCGTGGGGTAGAGCACCATTGGGGATCGTGACTTGGTCCGTCCCGCGTAATAAATAATAACACCTAATTGTAAAAGTGAATTGGACTAATTATCATGTTTGGGCTTCGTGCCAATTATTTGAATCCTTCAAGGATTGGTATCACTGTTTTGATAACATTGTGCATATTTTATTTTAAATTTAAGTTTTAAAATGGTATTTTTGCTATTTAGCATTTTTATAAGGTTATGAAAAACTTGAACAAAGTCTTAATAACATTTTTAGTTGTGAGCTAATATGATATTGTTGCCGTAGGGCTTTCTTGATTATTTGTTAGACCTGATTGGGCCGAGGGCCATATGTTAAGTCATGACATTTCATGTGAGCATATGCATAAACATGCATGGATCGGACTGCACGCCGCAGTGGTATATGGATCGGGCTGCGCGCCGCAGCAGGTGTGATATTAATATTGTGCTTGGGCTGTAGGAGCCCCTCCGGAGTCTGAACCCCCACAGTGAGCACGGGTACCCAAATTGGATCGGGCTACACGCCGTAGCGGTCATATGCGTTGCATGGCATACATACATTGGTTTACGTGTACTACGTGGCATAACATTCAGTACTCATACATTACTGGCACACATGCATTAGTTGCCTTATTGACCAGATCTCCTGGTGTAAATTGATAAGGAATGCTGAGCCCGAAGGGCTGATTTGAGTGCGGACTTGCACTACTTGAGATTGTATCCAGGTATTGGTATATTATTATGAAATAAAGTAGCTAAAATTGAGATTTCTAAATAACCTACTCACATATGCTTGAAAGGAATAAAAAGATAGTTCTGTATTGTGTAGCATGAGATAGTGCCTATCGTGGTTTTCTTTCCTTTAGCATTATTTACTTTTATTACTGCTGAGTTGGAAGTACTCACACCCGACTCCCTGCACCTTGTGTGCAGATCCAGGTACATCACAGCAGGGCTGATTCTATTGCGGCTCGGGAGTGCTTTTGGACAGTCGAGGTAGCTGCCAGCGTTCGCAGGACCTGATTCTCCAGTTTGTGTGTATTTTTGTTACGATCATCCCACACTTGTGCACAGTTATATTCACTATTTACACTTTGTATACTCTGTAGAGGCTCATGACTCTTGACCTTTCGGTCTATGAGAGTTGGCACGTGTTGGGACTTGGTTCCCTGTTTTTAATATATCTATCACTGTTAAATTATTCTGTTATGCTTAAATTGGATAAAGTGAGCTTGTGGCTTCGTGATTGTTGTTAATTGGTCGGGCTGGCCTAGCGGTGTGCTGGGCGCCATCACGACTGGATTTGGGGTCGTGACAAGTCCGTATTGGATATCGCTCGGGGAATAGCACATCGGTTGTTCCCATACATGATTCGACAGCATATACTAAATATATCACCGCGTGTGTGATTGATTGCTTGAGTTCAGACCTAAATATGTGTGTGGCTGACCGTTTTGAGCATTGCGACTTGAGGTGCTCCATGAGTAATAGTGTTTGGATAGAATCATGAGTTGTGGCAAGGCCACGTGATGTTATGACCTTTCGAGGAGGATTCAGGTACTCTAATTCTATGATGTGAGACGAGATCTCAGTTATGTGTTGTGATGGTATTGAAGAATTTGAATTATAGCTCTTTATGTGAGTCTATTGTCATGATTCGAGTGTGTTCAGATCATTTCTTATTGGAGCCTGTGTTTTGCTCGTCGTGGCTTAGGCCGATAAGGAGGTGTCATATTACCACTGTGGTGTATTATAATCGAAATGATCGTTGGAGTCGTTAATGAGTGCGAACATACATGATTTCAGCTAGATAAAAAGGTAATATCGAGGTTTGGCTCCAAAATCCGTTGTAATATCAGTGAAAAGAGAAATGGCTTCATAAATGGTTGATTTGAGGAATTGTTACGGTTTAGCCCGTGTTTTATTTATCGTTGGCGGTATATGAAAGTGTTGGAATAAGACTTCAACTAATAAGAGGTTTCCATCGGTATTTGGGTATTGTAGGCAACTGTAGTAATAAAGAATGTTATTGTGGTCATATGAGTAAAGTTATGCGAAGTGTAAATTCAACAAAGTTATTCATTAATGTTTGGGTACAACGTGTGGAGATTGATATGGTGGTCGAATGATGGAAACAGACTTGGCAGGAAATTCAAGGTGTTGGAATTTGGCCTAATGGCTTATTCGCTTGAATAAAGAATTATATCTACAAAATTATATAGCTAATGTGCTCAACTAAGTAGTGGTAGCACGGGAAGGTGCATGATGTGTTAAACAAGTTATTTAAGACTACATCATTATAGTTCTCAGCACGTTCGAGGACGAACGTATGTTTAAGTGGGGGAGATTGTAACTACCCGACCGGTCGTTTTGAGTCCCGATGCGTCATTCAGTAGATTGAGGCCATGAACAACTTCATCTCAGGTATTGTCACGCCCCAAAACGAGGGACATGACCGGCGCCTGATCGGGTTGCCCCAGTCAAGCGAACCTGGGTGCCTTTCATTCCCACGCGTTTCCCCTGTGTTGATTGTTTTTCATTTACCAAATATCTTACTAATCATGAATGATTTCCCATTAAACAAATAAAACCATACGAGTGATTCATTAACAAGTTTGCAATTTTTACAACGCCCGACATAACACAATACATATACATAAGACTGGAGTCCCACAGTTTACATGTCTACAGAGCCTCTAGGATACAAAAAAGGGAATACAATACTTGCCGGTAACAAGGCTCCGGCTATACCTTACAAAACCAAAATGAAATCTAAACAAAAGTGGCATGAACCACACAGGGCCCCAAGGAAGAAAGGGGCTCACCAAAACGGGCGGTGGAAGGAGAAGGATACTACTGCCGATGAGCTGAAGTGCCTGCTACTGATCCACCTACAATCATAACATGAATGTAGCGTCCCCGGCAAAAGGGACGTCAGTACACTTGAATTGTACTGGCATGTATGGACAAACTTTGTCCCAAGTAAACTCAAGCCATTAAATTACATTAAAACTAATCAAGCCAGCCAACCATGTTTTCCACATTTTTCTCATTTCAGATAAGCCATCAACATAAGCACATTCAAGGTCAACAAATAGAACAACAACCAATCAACAACATAAATTGAAAGTAGTCAAACATAGGGGCAATCAGTGCCTCCCCAGGTTGCAAACTCTCCTGCTGTCTCCTTTCACAATTTCACATCATTGATTTTTGTATCAATTTTCAATAGAGATTTCGATCGCTTTCCGTCCTTATTGCCCCTGACCACCTTTATTACCTCGGCCACCCTTATCACCCCAACCCACACCTTATTTCCTCACGTTGCGGCGCGCAACACGACCCCGCCTTACAGTTTAAAACACAACAATTTCAAACAGTAGATAAGGTACTACACACAATTTCAACAAGTTCAAATAAGCAACTTGCTCATTGTTTCATGTTCTCAATTACTTATCAAGCCAATATCACAACCAAGTTACAATATTTCCCTAATCAAGAATATTCACACAAGTATGTTCAACAATTTTCCACAATTCAAGTGTTTCATCTCTTTCCACAATAAACTAATTCTCGAGTGTTTCGTTTCCTTTCCACAAGGTGCCATATAGGCCATCATAAGTATTATTCACAATTCTTTACCCAATTCAACTCTCATTTAACTTTCGGTTCATATTCTATACCACATCACTCATATTTCAACAACAACTTTGAGAATTTTACACAATTTGTCAAATTAACATTAATCAAGCAATTTTCACACATATAGGCGATTTCACAAGAATCAAAATTAGCCATACATACCTGGTGATGAGTTTTCTTCCTACTTTATGCTTACCCAAGATATCCTACTCTTGCCAATCTTGTTCTTGAAGACTCTTACTTCTACTCACTTCTTTTTACTAGAAATCAAGTTCAATAATCATGCATGAGTGTAAAAATTCTATTTTCAAAAGCTATTATGTGCAAACCTCTCTTTACCCAATTTAAAACTGAAAATCAAAGAAAATACTTAGGGGTTTTACCTTGAAAAGATTGGGGAAGTTGAATCCTTGCCCTAAGATCCCTTGGAATTAAGATGGTTGGAACAATCTTTGAAGATGAAAGATTTCTCTCTCTAAAAACCCTCTCTTCTCTCTCTAATTTTGGTAAGATGATATGATAAAATGAAGAAGAAAGATGTTATATTAAATAAGAGATCGGGTCAAAATATTATAAAAATCTGGGCCGGGGCAAATCTGCGGTGCACTTTGCGACCGCAGAATCAACATGCGGTCCGCATAGTGACCGCAGAATGGCCTCAAAAAATGACTCAAGTTCTGTTACAGAATGCGACCAATATGCGGTCCGCATTCTCGATATGCGATCGCAAAGTGCATCGCATATTCACTATGCGATCGCATATCGACCGCATTTTCGACACGAGTTTTGGGAGACTTTCTCGAAAGTTTTGCGGCAAGAATGCGGTCCGCATAACAGGTTTGCGGTCGCATTCTTGACCGCATATTTGACACTTTTCTGGAAAACTTTATTCTCTACATTTTTGACACTTAAATCACTACCAAGGGTCCGAACCGCGACAATTATTTTATGGGACCTTACAGGTATATTGACTTGTGTGTATGGTCAGAATTAAAATTCAGGAAGTTTGGAGTCAAATCTAAATGGAAATTCTTATTTTGAAAGCTTAAAGTTGAAGAAATGAACTAGGATTGGAATTTTGAGGAAATGACCTCGGAATTGGGATCTAAAAGTTCCAGCATGCTCGTATGATGATTTTGAACTAGGGCGTATGTCCGGATTTGGTTTTTGATAACCCCGTGAGCATTTCGGCGTATATGGTGGGAGTTAGTATTTTAGAAAAATTTCATAAATTTGGGTTGGAAGGCATTTTAGAGTTATAGATGTCCATTTGGGATTCCGAGTCTGGGAATAGATCCGTATGGTGATTTTGGAGTTGGGAAAGCGATCGGAAGTGAATTCGGATGTCCGGAGGTCATTTTGAAGTCATTTGGCTAAATATAGGAATTTGAAGGTTTATGAGAAAATTCGATCGGAAGTGAAAATTTTGATATCGGGGTCAGAATGCGATTCCGAAAGTTGGTACAAGTCCGTAATGTCGAATGTGACTTGTGTGCAAACTTTGAGTCAATTCGGATCGATTTTGGTCGGAAAAAGGACAATTAATCTCTTTAAGGAAAGCTTAAGTTGGAAAAGTCAACCCAACGTTGACTTATGAGTTAGAGTGCTCGGAAATGAATTCCGATGATTTGGTTAGTTTCGGGGGATGATTTAAGACTTAGAAGAGCAATTGGAAGTAATTTTGGAGGTCGGGTGAAGAAGTTAGCCTATTTTGGCGAAGTTGGAATTTTGGCGGAATCCGAGCGATGGGTGATATTTTGATCCGAGAGTCGGAATGGAATTTCGACAGTTGCAGTAGCTTCGTTAGGTGATTTTGGATATGTCTGCAAAATTTCAGGTCATTCGGACATCGTTTGGTCGGGTTTTTGATCGAAAGTGTATTTCGAAGTTTTTGGAAACTTAGGCCTTGATTTGATGAAAATTGATGATTTTGATGTTATTTCGGCGATTTGATCACTCGAGCGAGTTCGTGTGATGTTTTAGAGTTAATGTGCATATTTGGTTTGGAGCCCCGAGGGCTCGGGAGTGTTTCGGAGGTGTCTCGGAATAATTCCGCACTTAGAAAATGGGCAGAAAATGCAGAAAAATCTGCTGTGAACAGTGACCATGAACAGAGTCCGTGACCAGTGTCCATGAACAGTTTCCATGAACAGTGCCCGTGAAATAGTGTTCGTGAACAGTACCGTGAACAGTAATCGTGGATAGTGCCGGACAGAATATATTTGAGGTCCGAAAATATATTGCCATTTTTGACGATTTGGAGCTCGGATAGGGCGATTTTTCGTGGGATTTTTGGAGAGAACAACGGGGTAAGTATTCTTAACTCAATTTTGGTGGTATAACTCGAATCTATTGCAAGTTTTAGTGTTTAATTTGAGATTTTTTGTTAAAAAGGGTAGAAACCCCTCTTGGATAGAAATAGTGATTTAAGGGGACAAATGAACTCCAATTTTTGTGAATTTGGTATGTACGGACTCATGGCGAGATGAGGATTCCGGAAATATAAATTTCGAAATTTTTCGAGATGTGGGCCCGGGGCTCGAGTTTTGCCAATTTCGTGATTTTTGATATTTTTTGAGTTCTTTCGATTGGGTTATGTTCCATTAGCCTTTTTTGATATATTTGTACTAATTTTGGCTAGTTTTGACGTGCGTAGATGCCGGTTCGAGGAGCTAAGGCATCGCGGGCATGAAGCTTCTACCGGTTCGAGGTGAGTGGTAGTAGTAAATAATGTACTGAGGGTTTGAAACCCCGTACTAGCACTTCAGAGTGCTATATTGAGATGAGACACGCGTTCTATGACGGGCGTGGTGACATTGTGATTGGGGGTTCGGACTTAGTCCTTCCCGACTAATAGTATACTGTGTGTTATGACTGATAATAAGTTTATAACTATGCAATTGGGCTGATAGCCATGTTTGGGGCCTTGTGCCGATCTGTAGAGCATTAGGGAACCTATAGAGCTAGGTGACCCTTATATCGTGTTGGAAACATACACTCAGCCGTAGCTCTAGCCGTATAGCATAATATGAGCCCGTACTAGATGTGTACATTGAGAGAGATTATCTAGGGTGGAATTCCCTGTTCTAGCTGAGCAGGCCTGAAAGGCCAACCGATTGAGATGAGATAGGGTCAAGGACCCACTATGAGATGTTATATTGGGCCTGAAAGGCCAAGTCTATATTGATCGAGACAGGGTCAAGGACCCACTGTGATATATTATATTGGGCCTGAGAGGCCAAGTATATACTGGACTGGGATAGGGTCGAGGACCTATTATGAGGTATTATATATATATATATATACCTATATTGGATCGGGATGCACGCCGCAACAGTATATATATTGGATCGGACTACACGCCGCAGTAATATACATGTAATATACATGTGGGACGGACTGCACGTAGCAGTATTATTGCGCTTGGGCTGTAGGAGCCCCTTTGGATTCTGAGTCTTCACACATTCTCAGTGAGCACTGGTATATATTATGGGATCGGGCTGCACGCCGCAGCAGTATAGATATATATATATATATATATATATTGGATCGGACTGCACGCCGCAGTAATATTTGTGTGGATCATGCTGCATGCCGCAGTATTATAGTGCTTGGGCCCAAGGAGCCCCTCCGAAGTCTGTATACACCCCAGTGAGCGCCGTCGATGTTAAATGGAGCGGGTTGCGCGCCGTAGCGGTATATGTATTGGAGCGGGCTGCGCGCCGCAACGGTATATGTATTGGAGCGGGCTGCGCGCCGTAGCATTATACTTATTCATATTCATATATATACTGAAATATTTATATGTTATAGACAGATGTATATGTCTCCATATATTGAGATGGTGATTCACGTCCAAGCAACGGTCGTAGTCAATATAACTTGGTTTAATAAGTCCAAGATCGATCCCACGGAGAATTAACCTACCAATTGCAACTTTCACAACCCCAAAAGTACTTACGAATCAAGTTCCCAAAATTTAGAATATCTTTGTGTATGATTTTCGAATATCTAATTTGCAAGAATTAAAGAATGCTTTAAAAGAAAGGATGGAATGTTAAATAAAATAATATAGAGAAAGACTAAGGTATTGATTTCCCCTATTGACGGAATCCCTAATCGTTATGCTCATACAAATTGTTAATATATTCTATCAATCATGAACGCTATGTGTATCGTAACCATCTCCCGAGCAATTACAATAATTTGCTAGTGCACTCTCCCGAGCTACCCTAGCTAGCTTTAATTTGAATAGTTCACTTTAGATTGCACCCAAGACTTCGTTATTCCTAACCCCGTCTTTACGCCTAAAATTATAGATTCCTCTAATAACCTAGGTGTGGTGTTGTTCAACAATAAACCTAAATATGCACTCTTTTCCAAGTTATGCACACTAAATAGGCACCGCTAATTGGGACGTCTACCAATTAACTACAATAAGAATGAAGTTGAACAAATAGAAATCTAAGTCACAATTTGTAATCACATAAACGATAAGTTCATCTATCAATAGGTTCCATCAAAACCTTAGAAAAGAATTTAGCTACTCATGCTTGAAGAAACAAAAATAATAATTGAAATCATAAAGAATTGCTTGATATAAAAATAAAGAAAGAGTTTGAGAGGAATCTCTCCTACTAAAACCTTGCAAAAGTATTGAAGAAATAAAGTACATGCCTCTATGGGCAAACTAGGAGTTTATATAGAGGTTTTAGGGCTAAAAAAGCTAAGTTTGAGTACAATTAGGACTGCTGCTGCGGCGACTTCCGCGGTTCGTTCGCGGCCGCGGATGGACCGCGAACAGTAAAACTTCAGAGAGCCAGTTTTTCCGCGGTTCATCCGCGGTCGCGGAGAAACCGCGGTTTTGAACCCTGTTCCGTTGCGAATTTGGAGAAACTCAAAACATGAAAGTTGTAGCCCTTTGAAGTATCTTTCCAACCATATATTATTGAGCCAAGATGGAGATCTGAGCGAACAGTTATGTCCAATTTACTAAACTGTGCACAATATGCCTCATCCATTCTTCGCTTGTTCTACACTTATCAAATTTGACCCCCGAACTCGATCCCGGCTTAATTCCTTGAGCTTTTACTCAGACTTCAAAGCTCCAAATCACTTAAATTCATTCCATAACATCCATATAACTCGGAATCTCACCTTTCCGGCTACTTTCAACATAAGTTCTTGACTTGTACCACTTTTTGGCCTTTTTCACCATCTTTTGACTCCAAAACTTGCTCTTTTAGTCTTCATTAGCTCAAGTGTACCTATAACACACTAAGAACACTAATAAAAGCATTTTGTCATCATAAACAATATCAAAACAACAATAAAGCGTGATTATTTAGGGCATTAATATAGTCAAATTCACCTATTATCAATACCCCACACTTAAACCTTTGCTCGTCCTCGAGCAACCTTAATCACACTTTAGGCCAATTTTATTTATGTCTCCCCCAATTATGTCACAAAAAGCTATTTTTCATGATTAACCTAAGATATGTATAATCTTTACTTAACCGCAAATTCTCATGCCCGCACATTATTACTTACTCTACTTATTACCAAAAACTTGCAAATTCACCTTCTTCCTTTTGAATTACATGCCCTCACACAATTTATTGAGAGAAAATCCCACACATTAACCATTCAAATACATGGAACTTATAAATGTTGAAAAAAATTCACTCACTCTCAATAAAAACATTCGTATGAATACAGACACACCATAGGCTTGCCCCTAGTGTAATACTCCACTAATCGAGTTATTCAATCATAAATCAAGAGGTCTTTAAGGGTTGTACTGTAGGCTACGGGACGGGTAGGATACTTTTGGGTATAGTGA
The DNA here is from genome assembly GCA_032618575.1 of Nicotiana noctiflora. Taxonomy (NCBI): domain Eukaryota; kingdom Viridiplantae; phylum Streptophyta; class Magnoliopsida; order Solanales; family Solanaceae; genus Nicotiana; species Nicotiana noctiflora. Next base: position 39,207 of record JASVEL010007405.1, read on the forward strand.
CTAGCCTCCCTAAGCACTTTTCTTTTCTTTTTCACAACTTTCCCTTTTAGTTTTCTTTTCTTCCTTATTTCTCCCATAAACATTTATTCGCCTTTATTTGCTTTTAATCCCCATTTTCCTTTGTTGGTGTAACCGGCCTTTTTAGTTTTTTTCATATATACATTGATATAGCTCTTTTTCTCATTGCTTTGCACACATTTGCATTATTTTGGCCAGCTCACTATTTTCTACCATTCATTCTTGATTTTCCCTTTTCAATTTCCCTTCACCCTACACTTAAACTTTTGCATATTCATTACAATACAAGTGCTTCTAGGAGGTAAAGTAGAACAAATATAATAATTTGAAGAACATTCAAGGGTTATCAAAGAATAGGCTTTAAGCTCAAAGGGGTTAACTAAGATATAATGTACGGGTGAATTTATGTCTATTGATATATGGGGTTACACGAAGAAATGCCTTTATCCTTTCTACAAGCGAACAACTTCTATTTCGCTTTGCAAACACACATGGCAAGTTCTAGGCATCATGTACAACATACAATATAAGTAAAAACCTCACACACACATGGCATGCAACTCATTTGGAATCCGGTTTATCTACAAAATCCTATCGATGTTCAAGCAAGCATTATTGTGCAATTTAAGGCATATTGAGATTCTACAATCAAGCTTAGAAGATACATTCTCAAGTTCAATTTACGCTTTTGCTAATGTGTATATTCGGGGTTACATGTTGCCCTTTTACCTCTAATCCTAAGAAAAGAAAAATCTACCTAACCCGGTTCAAATAAAAGCCCTTGGAAAAGAACCGTGGTCAAAAGAAAAACCAAGGGTGAGATGATACACTACCTAGAAAAAGAAAATAAAACAAAGAAAAATTCCTACGTGGACTACTTCCCTCAAGAGTACTTGTCTTAAATAGTCCGTCATCAGGAAGAGTCCTCTACTCATATTTTTGGATTTTTAAAATTTTCTGATTTTTTTTTGTATTTTTATTATTTTATATTACTTACTACACTAATATATACATCATGTACAAGATAAGTATCCCACCCCACACTTAAAAATATGCCATGTCCTCATGGCATAATAATACATGTATAGCACAGAAGGGTGAGACAACTTACTTGGGATCTACCCCGTGTCTAGCCACTTTATCACTTTCTTTTTCACCCTATCCTTCATATTCGGGTTCAGCCTTCTTTTGCGTTTCCTGGAAGGTTTGTGCCCTTCTTCTCGGAGAATCTTGTGCATGCAGTATGCAAGGCTGATCCCCTTTATGTCTGCCATGGTCCACCCAATGGCAGTCTTGCATTCTTTTAGTACCTGTATAAGCTTTTGAGCCTGCACATCTAACAAACTAGATGAGATAATAACAGGTAAAGTGGAGTTAGGGCCTAAATACTCATACCTGAGGTGTGATGGTAGTGGTTTAAGTTCAAGCTTCGGTGGCTCTTCTATGGATGGCTTTGCTGGTGGGTTTTCTCTTTTTTCTAGGTGTAGGGGTTCGAATTCGATCTCTCGCTTCCAAAATCCCTTGCCTTCCAAAGATAATACCCATTCGGCCAAACTTTCACCATTTACCTCTTCCATGTTCATCAGGCATGCCTGCAGTGGATCTTCGATAGTCAATTCTGCATCGTCGGTTTCCACTATCACATCAACCGCATCAACTAAAGAGCAATTTGCGAACTCACTAGGGCGCTTCATGGATTTTTGCACATTGAAGATGATCTCCTCATCATTCAACCTCATCTTGAGTTCCCCGGTTTCACAATCAATTATGGCTCTCCCGGTGGCTAGGAATGGTCTTCCCAGGATTATGGTAATTTCTTCGTCGACCCTGCAATCAAGAATAACAAAATCGGCGGGAAACACGAACTTCCCAACCTGGATTAGCACATCATCTATAATGCCAAATGGACGCTTAATCGTCCTGTCAGCAAGCTGTAAAAGCATAGAGGTGGGTCCTGGCTCTCCCAATACCTAACCTCTTATAGATAACTAAGGGCATGAGATTAATGCTTGCTCCCAAATCACATAAAGCCTTAGTAAAGGCATAATTCCCTATAGTGCATGGTATGGTGAAGCTACCTGGATCAGATAGCTTCTCAGCAATGGGTCTGGAGACCACTGCACTACAAGTCTGGGTGAGTGTAACTGTTGCCAAGTCTTGGAAATCAAATTTCTGCGACATCAAATCCTTCGTCATCATAGCATAACCAGGCATTTCTTTTAAAGCTTCAATTAATGGAATGTTTACCTGGATTTGCTTGAGCATCTCGAAGAACTTTTTGTATTGCTCCTCTTTCTGGTATTTGGCCAACCTTTGGGGGAATGGTGGTGGAGGCCTCTTCTTCCCAGTGACTTGGGACTTTTCTTTTTCTATCACTTTTTCTTCAACCTGTTGCTCTACATGTTCAGCTACTTTTTCCGTTCCCTGCTGCATCTCTTTATTTTCAGCAACCGGCTGGACTGTAATTTCAGTCAACCTGGTGGACTCATCCAGTTCAATGGGCAATGGAGTGAGTGTCTCAGCTTGTGTGTCGATTTTCTCACTTTCTTTCTCAGCATCAAGATCTCTACCACTTCTCAGAGTCACTGCCATTATCTGCTTTGGGACTTGGTCTTTTGGGTTTGTTTGTGTATTTGCAGGCAATGTCCCTTGAGGACGATTGTTGAGAGACATAGCAATCTGGCCCACCTGTATTTCAATATTCTTGATGGCTGCATCATGGGCATCTATCCTCTCATTGGTTTTGGCATTCGACCCGATTACCTGTTGCATCATAGCTTTCAACTCCGCGAACCCATCGTCATGTCTACCCCTTGCTATGGTGGAGGTAGATGATATCCCTGCTGCTGATTGCCGAAATTCTGAGGTCTAGGATATGGAGCCATGTTGTGTGGTGGCCTCATACTTGCTTCATTATACTGTAGTTGTGGACGCTTGTATTGTTGTGGAGCCTGCTGACCCCAACTCGGATTACCCTGTTGCTGCCCTCCATAATTAGCCACATAATTCATGTCTTCATGCTGGTGATGATGTTCTTGGTCTGCAACCCATGGATTACCTATGCGTTGGCTAATGCAAGATGTGCACAAACCACCATTGGTAGTGTCTACAATGTGAACCTGTTGCTTGACCCCTGATTCTTCCACCTTCTTTGTTAGGATGCTCATTTGTGTCAATAAAGTTGCCATGTTCTCCTCCAGAGTGTTGGATGGATCCGGAGGTACAGAGTGTACCACTGGTGTAATAGGAGCATTCCTGGACATCCACCTGGAATTTTGAGCCATCTTGTCAAGCAAATTTTGGCCTTCTCTCCAAGTCTTGCTCAGAAAAGCCCCACCTGCTGAAGCATCCACAATATTCTTCATGCTGTCTGAAAGCCCCATGTAGAATCTTTGGCCTAACATCTGCTCAGGAATCCCATGGTGAGGACACATAACAAGCATACCCTTGAATCTGCCCCAAGTTTCATGTAATGTTTCCATTGGTTTCTGTTTGAAGCTCACAATCTCATCAATTTGTTGAGCTGTTTTGTTGGGTGGATGAAACTTGTTGTGGAATTGTTTGACTAACTCATCCCAAGTTGCAATGGAGTTTATTGGGAGTGAGTTTAGCCATATCTGTGCTGCTCCTGTAACTGAGAATGGAAAAAGTAGTAATCTGATAGCTTTCGGAGTTACATTCGGTTGCCTTTGTGTTTTGCATATTGATAGAAAGTTTTTGAGGTGCTGCTGTGGATCTTCAACCTGAGACCCAGAGAATAATCCCTTGTTTTGCAATAAGTGAAGCATGTTGTTGGTAATCTGGAAAGACTCAGCTTGAATTGCTGGCACAACGATGGCAGTTGCCAAATTATCCGCTGTGGGTTGTGCCCAGTCGAACAATGCACCTTCTTGTGCCTCCCGTGCCTCTTGCATGTTTAGCCCTGCTTGCTGGTTTTGAGCGTTCATGTCACCCATGTCGAAGTCTAGTTTGATTGGTTGTTGAGATTGTTGAATTTGTTTGATGGCTTTGTTACGTGCCCGGAAAGTTTGCTCGGGGTCTGAGAGTCCTTCAATTAGTTCTCCAGTCCTTGCAGATTTTCTAGGCATGCACCCGAATACCCAAATCAACAAACGTCAAAATATTCAATGTAGAGTGTAGAAAGAACCTGAATACACAAGAATCTTGAAGTTCTGTCAATGGCAATTGACAATTCCGTTAATTCCCCGACAACGGCGCCAAAATTGATTCACGTCCAAACAACGGTCATAGCCAATATAACTTGGTTTAATAAGTCCAAGATCGATCCCACAGAGAATTAACCTATCAATCACAACTTTCACAACCCAAGAGTACTTACGAATCAAGTTCCCAAAATTTAGAATATCTTTGTGTATGATTTTCGAATATCTAATTTGCAAGAATTAAAGAATGCTTTAAAAGAAAGGATGGAATGTTAAATAAAATAATATAGAGAAAGACTAAGGTATTGATTTCCCCTATTGACGGAATCCCTAATCGTTATGCTCATACAAATTGTTAATATATTCTATCAATCATGAACGCTATGTGTATCGTAACCCTCTCCCGAGCAATTACAATAATTTACTAGTGCACTCTCCAGAGCTACCCTAGCTAGCTTTAATTTGAATAGTTCACTTAAGATTGCACCCAAGACTTCGTTATTCCTAACCCGTCTTTACGCCTAAAATTATAGATTCCTCTAATAACCTAGGTGTGGTGTTGTTCAACAATAAACCTAAATATGCACTCTTTTCCAAGTTATGCACACTAAATAGGCACCGCTAATTGGGACGTCTACCAATTAACTACAATAAGAATGAAGTTGAACAAATAGAAATCTAAGTCACAATTTGTAATCACATAAACGATAAGTTCATCTATCAATAGGTTCCATCAAAACCTTAGAAAAGAATTTAGCTACTCATGCTTGAAGAAACAAGAATAATAATTGAAATCATAAAGAATTGCTTGATATAAAAATAAAGAAAGAGTTTGAGAGGAATCTCTCCTACTAAAACCTTGCAAAAGTATTGAAGAAATAAAGTACATGCCTCTATGGGGCAAACTAGGAGTTTATATAGAGGTTTTAGGGCTAAAAAAGCTAAGTTTGAGTACAATTAGGACTGCTGCTGCGGCGACTTCCGCGGTTCGTTCGCGGCCGCGGATGGACCGCGAACAGTAAAACTTCAGAGAGCCAGTTTTTCCGCGGTTCATCCGCGGTCGCGGAGAAACCGCGGTTTTGAACCCTGTTCCGTTGCGAATTTTGAGAAACTCAAAACATGAAAGTTGTAGCCCTTTGAAGTATCTTTCCAACCATATATTATTGAGCCAAAATGGAGATCTGAGCGAACAGTTATGTCCAATTTACTAAATTGTGCACAATATGCCTCATCCATTCTTCGCTTGTTCTACACTTATCAAATTTGACCCCCGAACTCGATCCCGGCTTAATTCCTTGAGCTTTTACTCAGACTTCAAAGCTCCAAATCACTTAAATTCATTCCATAACATCCATATAACTCGGAATCTCACCTTTCCGGCTACTTTCAACATAAGTTCTTGACTTGTACCACTTTTTGGCCTTTTTCACCATCTTTTGACTCCAAAACTTGCTCTTTTAGTCTTCATTAGCTCAAGTGTACCTATAACACACTAAGAACACTAATAAAAGCATTTTGTCATCATAAACAATATCAAAACAACAATAAAGCGTGATTATTTAGGGCATTAATATAGTCAAATTCACCTATTATCAGATGGCTATATACCGTAATGGTACGAGCGAGGATGTGGTCAGTGTGGGACCTAGATGAGATAGATGTGGACTGGAGATTAGAGTACTCATTATAGTGATGACTAACTTACGGGGGTTGCCTTAGAACTGTTTAGTGATAGTACAGGAGTTCTTATTTTCAGTTATTGTTTATTATTGTTACTCACTGAGTTGAAATATACTCACCCCACTCCCCTGCACTTTTTGTGCAGATATACAGGTTCAGGAGGGCAGTTGAGCTATCGCAACTGCTTTATTATCCCCATTCTGCTGTGGAGACTTCGAGGTAGCTGTCAACGTCCGCAATACCTGACCTCTTTTTTTTTAATCATTTTGTTGTCTCCATTCTGGTTAGACTTGACTTTGTAGTAGATCTCATTTGTAGAGGCTCAGACTTGTGACGCCACGATTTGGTTGAGACCGTGTTCTTGTATTTCAGTTCTACACTTCTTGATTTGTTATGAAAACAAGCTAATCACGCCGATTAATCAGTATTACTTATACTTGGCTGGTTTAATTGGATAAGATGGTCGGGCTTGCCTAGCAATGTGTTGGGCGCCATCACGATCGGGGTTTGGGGTCGTGACGTAGGGTGAAAAAATACTTAGAGTTAGTTGGTTACGAAAAGTGGGCTAGGTTGTATGCACCTGTTAATAGGGGATGGACAATGACTTCAAATATAGTTGAGTCAATTAATGCAGCACTAGTTTCAGCAAGAGAATTACCAATATACGACTTCATGGAAGAAGTTAGAAAGATGTTTGGATGGTGGAATTGTAGTAACCATAAAGAAGCTACATATACATACAAGACGCTTAGGAAAAAAATACCAGGAGATGCTGGAGTTGAATGAGACAATGTGTACCCGTATGACTGTAAGTTAATTCTTTAATGGCATTGCTGAATATAACTTAATAGAATCTTTTTTTATTCTGAACTACCATTAATTTATATGAATATTTGCTTGAAGTATGACATAATATACACGAATACATGTAAATACATGTGATTAATATGGCAATATGTAGATGATATTGATTATAATTAAATTCATATGATTAAAATAGTCAAAATTAAATAGAAAGAACTTAAAATAGATGTTCAAAAAAAGTTAAATATAAATGCATCCAGAAAGTATAGGAATACTGTAACGACCCGGCCTGTCGTTTTTGAAATTTACGCCTCGATCCCTAATTAATTATTTTCCCTAAGTTCATTTCTGCTATTTTGGTTTGCCGGGAGATTCGGTTCTAGAATTTGGAGTATTTTGGGACACTTAGTCCCTAAATGAGAGCCTTATAGTTGAAAAATAGTCCGTATTCAAAATAGTATCAAGACGGCCTCGGAACGAAAATCCGATGGTTTCGTTAGCTCCGTTAGGTGATTACGGGGTTGTGAGCGCATTCGGAATGTATTTTGGAGGTCTCTAGCTCAATTAGGCTTGATATGCCGAAGTTTGGAATTACTGGAAATCCGATCGATAGGTGCGATTTTGATCCGGGAGTTGGAATGGAATTCTAATAGTTGCAGTAGCTTCGTTAGGTAATTTTGGATATGTCTGCAAATTTTCAGGTCATTCGGATGTCGTTTGGTCGGGCTTTTGATAGCATGTAGGTTTTGGAAGTTTGGTTGAAACTTAGGCTTGAATCTACCATAATTGGATGATTTTTTTGTGTTTAATGATATGTTTTTATGATTGGAACAAGTTTGTATCGTGATTTGGAGTAGGTTGGTGCTTTTTGTTGAGGTCTCGGGGACCTCGGGATGAGTTCAGATGATTAAACGGGAGAAAAATGGACTGTTGCAGTTGTTGGTGTGATCTGCAGCAGGCCTTTTGCTTCTGCGGATGGGGAACCGCAGAAGCAGCCCCGCAGAAACGACTCAAAGGTTGCATATGCGATCCAGGCCTGGTCTGTGCATCTCCGCAGAAGCGGCATAATTCTCGTAGGGGCGGACTCGCATAAGCGAGCCCCTGGCCGCAGAAGCGGAAGAAGGGCGACTGGGGAAATTCGCAGAAGCGGAGAATGAATCGCTTAAGTGGTCTCGCAGGTGCGAGATCTGAGCCGCAGAAGCGGTCCTAGCCGATTAATGAGAAGTCGCAGACGCGACTTATTCTTCGCAGAAGCGCTCGCGCAGGTGCGAGCCTCCTATCACAGATGCGAGAAGTTACTGTAGGTTATGGCTTCAGCTATTGTCGAAATTTCAGAACTTTAAACATATTGAAGGCTTCGAACTAGGAGAGGACTTTAGTGATTTTGAGGAGGAAATCAAGGGGAATCATCAGGTAATCACTCATGGACTAAATTTATGTTAAAATATTGTTAAAACACGGATTAAACCTCTAAAATTAGAGGATTGGAGGTGTGTTAATGGAGGATTTTTTGCTCTAAGCCTGGGTTATTGAAAATCATTGATTTGATTAGGCAAATGGAGTCCCATTTTGATAAATTTTATATGGCTAGACTCGTGAGAGTACGAAGGTTCTGAAAACGCCGATGGCTGAAGGGGTATTTTGGTTATTTCATCTATTTTTGCGTCGTAGCTTTAATTTTATAACTGTAATTAGTTACTTGCGATGTTATTTACACTGTGTAATTGGTTTGACTAGATTTGGGCCACTTGGAGTCGGATACTTGTGGCAAGGGAGTCGTTTCTTAGCGGTTTTGTACCGAGATTGAGGTAAGTGTCTTGTCTAACCTTGCATGGGGGAGTTTTCTCCCCTAAGATATATATGTGTTGATTTAAATGCCTTGTACACGAGGCGACGAGCGTGTACTTGCGCAGATTGTTGAAGATCACCATACTTGAAATGTTCAATCCGTGTTATCTTTGTTATTTAATTGGTTAAATTGCAAGACTTATCTGGTGTTAGCTAGGGAAGCATGATTAGATAGGATTATATGTCTAAGTGCCTACTTGTATTAATTGAATTCCGTGGAACATGTTAAGATTGGATTTGGTGTTAATTGTAGCTGTGTACTTCATATTTCTTTGTGTTTTCCTCTTATTGATTGTGTTTGTGTTCTATGGACCGCGGGTTCAATTCCCGGAGATCCAGAGATACTGATATATGGACTGCGGGTTCAATTCCCGAAGATCCGGTGTTACTGAGGTAAAAGTCTGCGGGTTCAATTCCCGGAGATCCCGAGATACTAATATACGGACTGCGGGTTTAAATCCCAGAGATCCTGTGATACTGATATATGGACTGCGGGTTCAATTCCGGAGATCCTGTGATACTTATACATGGAATGTGGGTTCGATTCCCGGAGATCCTGAGTTGCTGAGAATAAGAGGGATGCGAGTAGGGATGGGCATCGGTCGGTTCGGCTAGGTTTTGTATAATTTCGGTTCGGTTTATTCGGTTTTCGGTTTGTAATTTTAATAACCAAATCAAACCAAAGTATTTATGGTTCGGTACAGTTTTTTTTTAAATTCGGTTCGGTTATGTTCGGTTTATATTTTCGGTTTTAAACAGTTTGGTAATAACCAAAGTATTTAGTCCGGGGGCTGCCAACTTTGGGACGCTGCCAGCAGTTTGGGACGCTGCCAGCAGTAGCAGTTTGGGACGCAGTTAGTCAGCAAACTAATGCGCAGCAGCCCAGTACAACACTCCTCGTGCCACCAGCCCAGCAATCAGAATTATTGCACTAATGCGCAGCAGTACAACACTCAGCAGTAGCAGTACTAAGCAGTAGCAGCACTCAGCAGTGGCAATTAGCAAACTTGTCCAAAAATAGTTTAACATATGGCAAATCTAGCAGCTATCAAAGTCCAAAACAAGTCTAGAAATACCATCACCAAACAACAAAACAGTGGCAAACTAGTCACAATCCATGAGCCACAAAATAAGTTTAGAAAATGATACTTAAAGTCTAACATATGAAATCACTGGACGAGGATTGAGACATTTCTTAATATGCTTCACAAATCCATTGAACTATATGTACCTGTACATCCATAATGGATATCTACTCCTAAACGAACTAATCAACCAAGGAAACATTCTTTTATGCAACCTTTATCAGCTAAATAAATAATCATTATGTACTTAGCCTGGAATTCTGTTATAAGCATCACCCTGAAGTTGGCAATGCTGATGAGAATACCTGTATCGATCTGGTGATCCTCCAACCACTTCATCAGACCCAATATAAGTTTCTTGTCTTGCTCTCTAGCATGATGCTTTAAAGAACATTGGTAAGGAAGGAAATTTGAGTTATCTTTTCGATCAAATAATGCAAATGAAGAGAACTTCTTGTTGAACAAAGCATAAATCTCAGGTCCATGAGTTTTCATCTGCACACCTACAAATACCACTTGTATATTGGAACTATATGGCCACCCCTACAGACACGCACAGACGCACACGGCACACACGCAGTCGCACAGCGGCAGCACAGGACAGGAGAGGAACGAGGAGACGAGTCAGACCGACGGCTGACGAGTGACGACAATGGCGACTCTGACGAGGAACTGAGGAAGAAGAGTGAATGTGAGGAACCCTAATAAAAAAGAGTTGTAAATTTCTAAATGGGGTGAGCAGTAGCACTGAGGTGGGCTTGGATATTATTGGGCTTGGATATTATTGGGTCACTGTATTCCATATAGAATTATAAATATAGAATAGAGTACAACTAATAAATATAATAATTATCTAATACCCCTAAATTTCGGTTTTTCGGTTCAACCGCAAACCGAAATAAATAAATCGTGCACCGCACCGAAAAACTGAAAATTAATAATTTTAAAACCGTAAACCGACCGAAAAATCGGTTAAACCGAAACCGAAAAACCAAAATTCACGGTTCGGCCGGTTTTTTCGATCCGGTCGGTATTATGCCCACCCCTAGATGCGAGTTCAATTCTCGGAGATCCTGAGATACTGATATACGGACTGCGAGTTCAATTCTCGGAGATCCTGAGATACTGATATACGGACTGCGGGTTCAATTCTCGGAGATCCTGTGACACTGATGTCACACCTCCCTTTTTACTACCCAACATGCGTAAGGTGTATAAATACACTTGTAGGGTATACCCCGACGCTCAATTACCCGAGACGGATAAAATAACGTAAGGGAAGGAGTTTTTCCAATTTAAGGACAATCGGTTCGGGATATATTTAGAGATTAATCAGAGTCGCCACTTGGGAATGACAATGGTGTCCCAAGTCACCGGTTAATCCCGAATCCGAGGAAATTTGACTCTTTGAAATGTCTGCGAAGCAGAGGTCCGGATAAGGAACTCTGTTAACCCGGGAGAAGGTGTTAGGCACTCCCGGATTCTATGGTTTTAGCATGGTCGCTCCACTGTCGTTCTTGACTTTTGTTTGACTCAATTATAAATTTTAACAACAAAATGTGCTTTTACGTTAAATATCATTTTTTAGGAATTTGCGGCATCGCGAAAACATGCCTCGAGCCATACCGCAACCAGTACGCCTATGACTTTTGGTGTATTTCAGCTTTACCGAGATTTGGATTTGAGTCGCACCAAGTGCACACTCGTTCGTAGGAAGGTATATTAAAATCGTGCCCTAAAGTAATGTCTATCGGCTTTTAAATCTTTTGGGAGAAGCTATGGAATTGGCTATTAGCTTTCCCGGGTCTATTTGTGTTTATATCATTACTAAATGGGGGGCCCGGTGTTATTCGGGCGAGGCTCGTCCCAATTTTCATTAAAGGATTCAATACTTGTATTTAACTATATTTTCTACACTTGTTCTTTCCTTAATCGTATTACTAACACTATAATAATCCAGGCCCGTCGAATTCTTATTACTTATTGGGCCTGGTCTTCTTTTCGTTTCGCTTAGCATGGATCAGCATCGGTCCAGGCCTTTAAGGCCTAGGCAGTCGTCAGGTTTGGGTAACTAGTAAAGTAACACCATGATTCAGGCATATATTGTGAGTTAAGCCCAAAACCAACAATAACAGTAAAAGAATACACACATTTGAACTCAAAGAAAGAATCAAATTCCATTTATTGATCAATTGAAGAGAAAAGTTGTAGTACAAATTAGGAAATAAAACTACCTACTAACAGAGAATTACAAGACTATTTCTATTTTTGATTTTTAACAAAGAACCTATACTAACCAGTGGATTGATTATTAGCTAATATCAGTGAGCTATTTAACTCCATATATAGATGAAAGCGTATGGGTTACTTATAGCTATACTATTTTGCTACTGACTAACCGTGTAAATTGAACTCATGGATATGTATATATAATTACTGATTCTAATATGACTTAACCCAGATATTACTTTTGGATTTATTCTTATATATGACTTCATGTATATGATTAAACACTGATATTAACATTAATCGAACTCATTCAATGCTATTAAGCCAATCGCACTCCAATTATCTACCTTGTCCGATGGTTTCTTCTTCTTGACTAATTTTAACTTGACTGATTAATGAAATGAATTAACTATGTGATCATGATTGTCATCTACTCATGTGATAGCCATTGGACTTTGTTTTAAAGGTGTTGCCTAATTAACTAAGTGATTTATGCTACTTACTACTACTACTATTCTACTGCTAGCTATTACATTTCTTTTGTTTCTGTTCTTGCTATCTACTGCAGTATGCTATAAACTAGAAATAGAATTACAAGCAAATGACAAAATACTTCAAATCTTCATTTCACTTGAACCAATCTTTACAGCTTGATTTTATGGACAAGAGTATACCTGGATCAAGGAGAATAAGACCAATGAGTCTAGGGAGATAAGCAAGAAGCAAATAACAGCAAGGACTCAAGCGACCAATGCAACAGTGAGAAGAAGGCACAACACACAGCAACAACCAAGTCCACAGCAAACAGAGAAGACTTAAGTAGATAACCCAGTGAAATCCGCTAGAAGACCCAGAAAATCTTACTATTCTATTGCTAATTCTCTCTCTCAAGCTTTTTGTATCCAATGAATTTCAATTTCAATGTATTTTCCAGATTACTCTCAGAATTTCCAAAACCCCCATTTCAGCTCTTTTGAAGGTGTATTTATAGTTATCCTAAGGCTGAAACTTGGGGAGAAAGCTATGAGATTTTTTCCACTTCTCCCCTCCTAAATTTATTAAATCTACACTTAAGTCCCATTTTCAGTTACCAAAACCCTTCCAGCATGTGCTGGAAGGTTCTAAAGATTCTCTTTTATGGCCTTTTACTAGTATGACCTTAGGGGTTTGAGATTTTTACAGATTTCCCATTTTTAGGAGACCATTATACCCCTAAATCTCTGCAAAATTGCAGAAATCAGGAGCATGAATGTCCCTATTACCCTCCTAAGTTCTTACTAGTTACTATTTTACCTTTTTAATTCCCAATTGTGCCCCTAAGAGCACTGCTGTTTTACCAGCTTGCCTAGGGCAGATTTTAGCTAGTTTTGAACCTATTTAACTAATAGCCAGCCCTGGCATTAGTATTTAAGGGCTGGCCAGATTTATTTCTAAAAGCTATTTCAATTTTAGCCACTTTTAAACTAATTCCAGTCAATTAAGACCCATTTATTCCTAATTAAAGCTAATTGCAGGCATAGCCTGTTTTATTGTTATGTTTAAACTATTTAAAAGTTAGCCAGTCTCAAGTTGAGACTTAGCTTGGGCTATCAAAGCCATATACTGAACAGTTGGGCCTAAAACCTTTACAGGTTTGGCCACTTTGCTGTTCAGGGCTCAATATAGAGCCTGGGCTAGTCCGCATTTGCAGACATAGCCCCTTTGCACAACCAGCCACTGTTTAACAGTGAACTGTGTGTTAGGGCTTATAGAATTGGTCAACCTTTTGCAGGGTTGACCATTCTTAGGCCAATTATTAAACCTATAGCCTAATTATGATCATTTTCAGTGTTTTATCCTATTTAAAAACTAACCATTTTTATGGAACCTTGTACTAGCAGCTATAACCAATCCCCTAAAGTTAATGAATGTAAATCATATGCTCATACTAACAAGAACTGCTGAGAACTCAATCATTTTCAACATGTATAGCCACATAATATCAAACAGTGTGAATCAATCAATCAAAACTCAGAAAGGAACAATTGATAGGGTTGAATCTTAATTAATCAGTTCACATTACCCAATTTCATGTGCCAATCAATGTCAAATTAGACTTAGTTACAAGCAGTTTATGTTATATAATACATTGAAAACTTCAAAACTCTAATGGTTCATGGCATAGGCACACAGAAGCATAGACTCCCATGAAACAATCAACATGACTCCAGAAACAATGGACTTCAACAGAATGGTAATCAGAATTCACTTTCAAGTATTGACCCTAAGATCATGCTAAGCAAACAGGACAGGTAAAGCATAGAATTATGAACTAATCCTAATCTTGTGTACACATGTGAAAAGTGAAAACTGAGAAACAAGAGAGATATGGAGAAGCAAAGAAGGTCATGCAAAAGTGACAAGGAATCAGAAACCACTGTTAAGACAAAAAGACACCTTAATTCATATGCCAAACTAAACAGGTGTAGTATATGTGAGAGATAAGGAACAAATTAAACCTAAAACTAATACAAATGCATGACAGATAACATAAAGGAAGGAAGAACATGGAAATGAAGAACAGGAAAATATGGAAAAACAGTGGAGAAGGAACCTAAATCTATCATGTGAGGATGACATGAAGAGAAACCGACCCAGATTGGCATACTTATTCAGCAAATACAAGCATATGAGAGGTGGCATGACATGAAACCTGACTTGCATTAATAATGAACACAAAATAAGACCACCAAAAGGTGAGAAAAGAAGTGAACCCCAGACTAAAGACAGGATCAGGGATGAATAAAGATTGCCAAGCTTTACTAAGACTAGACATGTGAAGATACAGAAAGAAAAACAATTGAGATATTGCAAGCCAACAAAAAGTAATCTAATACAAATCTGAGTGATAATGAAAGACAAACCATTGATCATAGTATCAGGATCCAAACATGTAAGTTGACAGAAGAGCTATTGAAAACTAACAAGATAAAAACCCTAATAGAATAGAAGAGAGAACATGATTTGCCAAGATGAAAGAACAACAAACTTAAACAAAAAGGCTCTGCAGTAGCCCTTAAACAGAGTAGGCATGAAGAGACATAACAAACATAAAAAGTCCCTAATCTAAACATACGAGTGATAAAATGAAAAGATATGAAATGAAGAAAAAGTAAAAATCAGACGAATGAACAAGATTTCCTCAAAATAAACCCTTATATTAAACATGCAGTCTAATAACACAAGAAATAACACACAAAGATTAACAAGATAAAGAAGAATAGGTCTTTTAAACAGAAAAACAAACAAATAAACTAAAACTCTTCAAAGATTAATAAAAATCCTAGTTCATGCGACTAACTGATCAAAGCATGCTAAACACACAGAAATAACAAGAAAATAGCAGGCAAAACAGATAAACAAAGCAAACAGAAGAGGGGAGGTACTTAGCTTGCGGGGCCGGTCCCCCGAGCTTCCTATTCCTTTCACTCTTCACCCTCTCTCGAACTCTCTGACTCCTTTTTATTCTTGCTTGTTTTCTTTTTTCTTTAATCGTTTCCGGATCTCTTTTTTCTTCGATTTTTCTCTGATTTTTCTTTTTTGGCCCAAAGGGAAAGCCTTTTTGTGGTTTTGAGTTGTAAGGGATGTTCAAGGGTGTGAAAGATGAGGCCTTTGGGTGGTTTTGATTTTGGGGTCACCGGAGTTAGGTTTCCGGTGACCTTATTTTGGATATTCGAAGCGTTCCGGTTAGATTCGAGGACAGCCAGTGGTATGGTTGGGTAGATCTAGTGGAGAGGAAGAGTTTGGCATTAGTTTCAGGTGGATCTGCATACTTTGGTGGTCACCGGTGTAACTCCGGTGACCGGGATTTATGAAGAAGGGTGATTTTATGGTTTTTCTCTGGAGTAAAGAAGAAGAGAAGAAGGAGATGAAGAGGGAAGGGATGTTGAGAGGCCGGCGACCACCGTGAAGGGTGGTGGCCGCCATGGCCGCCTAGGGTTTTCTGGGGTTGAAGACATGAAGAAGATGAGAGATACAGGGGCGGCCGTTTATTAGGGTTCGTGATATGGGCGAGAATTTTCGGACAAAGGTATTATATAGCCATTGAATCCGAGATAATCTCAACCGTTCGTTTGATCAAGATCGACGGTTCACACGCGTGTTACTAAAACGGCGTCGTTCAGACGCTTATGAGACTAAAGTCAACAACCGTTAGATCAAATCACACAGACGGCTCAGATTGACTCCCAATTATTTAATTATACCAATAATTCACCTAATATTCTCGGCCGTTGGATATATCAAAATGGACGGCCGAGATCAAGATGATTATAAAACCAGGCGGGCCGTCTCTTTGGGCCAATATGCTGGGCCAAACAATTCAATCCAATTGGCCCATCTTTATTATACACAAGCTATATTTTTGTATTTTTTGATTTTATTGATTTTTATACATTTTCTTTTATACTTTTTTTTCTTTTCTTTTATGAAAAATTATAAATCCTAATTTACTACCTACTCTAATTTCCTAGTATTTTTTGGTAATTTTCTGCTATTTTTCCCTAATTTCTACTACTTAGGCTATTTTGCTAATTTTTCTAATTAACTAAACTAACAAACTAATTACTACTATTTTTTTTGATTTTTTCTAATTTTTTACTTATTCAAACACACAAAAATATAACTAATTTCAAGCAAAGCAAGTAATTGCACTCAAAAACATTTTATTTTAATTTTGGAATTTAAAGGCTTAGTGCAAAAATCATGTGCTCACAGCTGCCCCTCTTTGCTCGGGAACACGAAGAGTTTTAGTGCAAAGACAAGTGAGCAGTAATGAGAGATTTTTGCACATCGGCATATTCCGTGAAAGCATTTTTGAAAACCTTTTGACCGCACTCTGCTTTAGAGGTTGCCTACATATCCTGGGCTAAACAGGAATCAGGTCAGTGTAGTTCGGGAAGGTCTGGCAGTTTTAAAACTACCAGACTCACTGTTGCATTGACACTGTTGAGACCTGCTGACTTACTCCTTATTACACCGGAGGGGAAAATGTAAAATGAAGAAGCTATTCTAAGCTATGATCCTACAATTACAATTGTTCCTAATCTAGCTTTTGCTCTTCTTCCCTTTCCGGTGATGCAGAATCTTCCTTTTTTGTTGATTTTCTTGTTTTTCTTGATGACTCTCTTTTTTGTTGATTTTCTTGTTTTTCTTGATCCCGAGCTGAACCTGCTCAAAACAAAACAACAAACTACTCCTTTTTTTTTTTTTTTTTTTTTTTTTTTTTCTTTTAAATATATAAACCATGCGAATGCGGAAAATATTCCCGTATTTGAAGGTGGGCGCCTAACGAAATTTAAACGTGCAATGCGAATGCGAAAAATATTCCCGTATTTGAAGGTGGGCGCCTAAGAAATTTAAACGTGCAATGCGAATGCAGAAAATATTCCGTATTTGAAGGTGGGCGCCTAACCGAAATTTAAACGTGCAATGCGAATGCAGAAAATATTCCCGTATTTGAAGGTGGGCGCCTAACGAAATTTAAACGTGCAATGCGAATGCAGAAAATATTCCCGTATTTGAAGGTGGGCGCCTAACAGAAAATTAAACGTGCAATGCGAATGCGGAAAATATTCCCGTATTTGAAGGTGGGCGCCTAACAGAATTGAAACGTGCAATGCGAATGCAGAAAATATTCCCGTATTTGAAGGTGGGCGCCTAACAGAAATTGAAACGTGCAATGCGAATGCAGAAAATATTCCCGTATTAGAAGGTGGGCGCCTAACGGAATTGAAACGTGCAATGCAAATGCAGAAAATATTCCCGAATTTGAAGGTGGGCGCCTAACAGAATTTAGACGTGCAATGCGATGCAGAAAATATTCCCGTATTTGAAGGTGGGCGCCTAACGAAATTTAAACGTGCAATGCGAATGCAGAAAATATTCCCGTATTTGAAGGTGGGCGCCTAACGAAATTTAAACGTGCAATGCAAATGCGAGAAAATATTCCCGTATTTGAAGGTGGGCGCCTAACGAAATTAAACGTGCAATGCGAATGCGGAAAATATTCCGTATTTGAAGGTGGGCGCCTAACGAAATTTAAACGTGCAATGCGAATGCGAGAAAATATTCCCGTATTTGAAGGTGGGCGCCTAACGAAATTTAAACGTGTAATGCGAATGCAGAAAATATTCCCGTATTTGAAGGTGGGCGCCTAACGAAATTTAAACGTGCAATGCGAATGCGCAGAAAATATTCCCGTATTTGAAGGTGGGCGCCTAACGGAAATTTAAACGTGCAATGCGAATGCGCAGAAAATATTCCCGTATTAGAAGGTGGGCACCTTACTGAAATTTAAACGTGCAATGCGAATGCAGAAAATATTCCCGTATTTGAAGGTGGGCGCCTAACGGAAATTTAAACGTGCAATGCGAATGCAGAAAATATTCCCGTATTTGAAGGTGGGCGCTTAACAGAAATTAAACGTGCAATGCTATGCAGAAAATATTCCCGTATTTGAAGTTGGGCGCCTAACAGAAATTAAACGTGCAATGCGAATGCAGAAAATATTCCCGTATTTGAAGGTGGGCGCCTAACTGAAATTAAACGTGCAATGCGATGCAGAAAAGTATTCCCTCAGCCTGAGGACTGGGGAGCAGATTTTAAAAGATGTTACCTTCCTCTTTTTGGTATTTTCTTTTACCAACTAATCTCTTGCCTGTGAATTTCTCCACTTATTCGGCAGACTTTCTCTTTTTGGTATTTTAAATTTTCCACATTGGTCACATTCACTTTAAAGTGATTAGTGACAATTTGTTCCCGCATGAAACAAAATTTATTAGATATAAACTGCTGGCAACTGGCATCTGCCGTCCCCACTTCTTATTGCTTCCTTTGTTTTTGCTTTCTCATGTTGCATGGCTTTCAACTTCTTGTCCCTTGCAGACTCTTTTTGTATTTTCTCATTTTTCCATTTTTGTTTTGTTTTCTTTTCTTTGGCCATGTTTGCCAAGCTTCTTTATTCCTTTCCCCAATCTTCCATTCTTTCTGATCCAGTGTTATTTCAACTTCCGTTATCAGGAGCTGGTAGTTAGCTCTCAAAAGGGTAAACAATGAAATGCAGAAAAAATGAAAGAAAGGTAAGGGTATTTTGGAGAAATGACAGAACTTATCTAGGTATTTGCTGGCTGATTCCGCTGGCCATGCCATGTATTTAAACTCTGACCCAGTTCGTTCCAATCATTATTCTGACTCTGAATTGCTTTTGACCCAAACCAATACTCTTTTTGTTGTCTTTTTCTCTTTTGATAGTCCTCACGATCGCCTTACGGTGCCTCGAAAGGTTTTCACCAATAAGACTCTCTCGTTTATTCTCTCAACCTCACAATCATCTCACAGTGCCGATTAAGGTTTTCACCGATGAGACTCTCTCATTTTATTTCTCTCAACCTCACAATCGTCTCACAGTGCCGGCTAAGGTTTTCACTGATGAGACTCTCTCATTTTTTTATTTTTTTCCATTTTTCCTTTTTGTATTTTGTTTTCTGTTCCACGGGTATTGTCCGATACTTCGTTCCTCCTTCGTTGTATTTGTTATCATTTCAAAATTGATCAGAAGGTCTTTCTTTGGACTGTAACGTGGCTTTGGACGGGTTAAGAAAGAAAGATATAAAGGCTCAAAATTTCAACGAGGGTTAAAAATATTTACAACTCTCGGAATTATTAAACATAACTTCTGCCCCAGTTTCAATATGTGGGGAATTTTTGGATTTTTTCTTTATTGTGGCTGAACCTCAGAGAGGCTGCCTACGTACCCTTTCGGGATCAAGTCAGACGTAGTTCATCCAACTTCAAAAGTTAGATGGATTTCTTTTTTTTGACTTTTTCCCGATTTTTGTCTTTTTCTTTTTTTTTCATCATTTTTTTTCATTTTTCATTTTTTCATTTTTCCATCATTTCATTTTCATTCTGGCAATTTCGATTTTATTGCACTAGAGCGATTTCGAGAGAGGGATATGAAAGAATTCATTCATTAAGGCTCAAAGGGGTTAACAATGGATAAAGTGTTTGGATAGAGAATAAAATGCCTTCGTCATTTCAATTCCAAAATCACAACAAAATACAAAACATACAATTGAAAAGGAATCATACATAGTATCTTTTGACTGCATCTGAATTGATAGCAGTCTCTACGCACTTTCCTTCAACATCTGTTAAATATAACGCTCCATTGGACAACACCCGTGATACCACGAACGGTCCTCGCCAATTCGGTGCAAACTTACCTTTTGGCTCTGCCCAATGTGGTAAGATACGCCTCAATACCAATTGTCCAACTTCAAACTTTCGAGGTCGTACCTTCTTATTATATGCTCTGGCCATTCTTCGCTGATACAACTGTCCATGACAGACTGCGGCCAATCTCTTCTCATCAATCAAATTCAACTGTTCTAACCGGGCCTTTACCCATTCATCGTCATCTATCTCGGATTCGGCTATAATTCGCAATGACGGTATTTCTATTTCTGCGGGTATAACGGCCTCTGTTCCATACACCAGGGTATAAGGTGTGGTTCCGATAGAAGTACGTACCGTCGTGCGGTAACCCATGAGAGCAAAGGGTAACTTTTCATGCCACTGCCTGGATCCCTCCACCATTTTCCGGAAAATCTTCTTGATGTTTTTATTTGCCGCTTCTACTGCACCATTTGCTTTCGGCCTGTAAGGTGTGGAATTGCGGTGCGTGATCTTAAACCTTTCACAAACTTCTGCCATGAGATGACTGTTTAAATTGGCTCCATTGTCTGTGATAATCACTTTGGGGATTCCAAATCGGCATATGATATTCTCGTGCACAACATCCACCACTGCTTTCTTCGTCACTGCTTTGAATGTCTTGGCTTCGACCCACTTGGTGAAATAATCAATTGCAACTAGGATAAACCTGTGCCCGTTAGAAGCGGCTGGATCTATTGGGCCGATGACATCCATGCCCCAAGCAACAAAGGGCCAAGGTGCTGACATTGTGTGCAACTCATAAGGCGGGGAGTGGATCAGATCCCCATGTACCTGGCATTGATGGCATTTCTTTACATACCTGATACAATCACGCTCCATCGTGAGCCAGTAGTACCCTGCTCTCAAAATCTTCTTTGCTAAAACATATCCGCTCATGTGGGGTCCGCATACTCCAGCATGTACTTCAATCATGATCTCATCTGCTTGTTGTGCATCCACACATCTCAACAAACCCAGATCTGGTGTTCTTTTGTATACCACTCCTCCACTGAAGAAGAATCCATTGGCTAGACGCCCGATGGCTCTCTTTTGGTCTCCTGTGGCTTGCTCCGGGTATTTGCCAGCTTTCAAGTATTCTCTAATATCATGATACCACGGCTCTCCATCCGACTCTTCTTCCACAACGAAGCAATAAGCATTCTGATCTCGGACTTGGATCTGGAGCGGATCTATGTATGTCTTGTCCGGATGATGCAACATAGAGGACAATGTGGCCAAAGCATCTGCAATCTCATTGTGCATTCTCGGGATATGCTTGAATTCTATAGACTGGAATCTTTGAGTCAACTCGTGCAAACAATACCGATATGGTATCAATTTCAAATCTCGTGTCTCCCATTCCCCTTGAATTTGGTGTACCAAGAGATCCGAGTCACCCATGACCAAAATCTCTTGAACACCCATGTCAATCGCCATCCTTAATCCCAAGATGCACGCCTCATATTCGGCCATATTGTTGGTACAGAAAAATCGAAGCTGAGCTGTAACGGGATAGTGTTGACCCGTACTTGAAATGAGTACCGCTCCTATACCAACGCCCCTGCTGTTGACAGCTCCGTCAAAGTACATTTTCCATGCTGGTCTCTCCTCTTGCTCTGTCTCTTCGACAAGCATTGCCTCTTCATCCGGAAAGTATGTTTTCAATGGCTCATACTCATCATCCACCGGATTCTCAGCCAAGTGGTCCGCAATAGCTTGTGCCTTCATTGCCGTACGAGTTACATAGACAATGTCGAATTCTGTGAGCAGAATCTGCCATTTGGCCAATCTTCCCGTAGGCATAGGCTTCTGAAATATATACTTGAGAGGATCCAATCGTGATATCAAGTACGTAGTGTATGCTGACAAATAATGCTTTAGCTTCTGAGCTACCCAAATCAATGCACAACAAGTTCTTTCCAGTTGGGTATACTTCACCTCGTAGGATGTAAACTTTTTGCTGAGGTAGTAGATGGCTTGTTCTTTCTTGCCTGTCTCATCATGTTGACCCAGTACACAACCGAAAGAGTTATCTAGCACCGTCAAATACAAAATCAGAGGACGCCCTGGTTCTGGAGGAACTAACACCGGAGGATTGGCCAAATATTCCTTGATCTTGTCAAAGGCTTCCTGACACTCGTCGGTCCACTTCACTGCTGCATCTTTCTTTAACAACTTGAAGATCGGCTCGCATGTTGATGTTAATTGAGCGATGAACCGACTAATGTAATTCAACCTTCCTAATAAGCTCATGACCTCTTTCTTGTTCTTCGGCGGAGGTAGACTTTGAATAGCCTTGATCTTCGATGGATCCAGTTCAATACCTCGCCGACTTACAATAAACCCTAGTAGTTTCCCTGAAGGTACTCCAAAAGCACACTTCGCCGGATTGAGCTTCAGATTGTACCCCCGGAGTCTTTGGAAGAACTTCCTCAAATCTTTCACATGATCAGGTTGTTTTCTGGACTTTATGATGACATCGTCCACATATACCTCAATCTCTTTATGCATCATATCATGAAACATAGTGGTCATTTCCCTCATGTAAGTTGCCCCGGCATTCTTCAATCCAAACGGCATTACTCTGTAACAGTACGTTCCCCAAGGTGTAATGAAGGCAGTTTTCTCAACATCTTCTTCGTCCATCAGGATCTGGTGATAACCTGCGTAACAATCCACAAACGAACCGATCTCATGCTTGGCGCAATTGTCGATCAATATGTGAATGTTTGGCAATGGGAAGTCATCCTTCGGACTGGCTTTATTGAGGTCTCTATAGTCTACACACACTCTGGTTTTGCCATCTTTCTTTGGGACTGGCACCACATTCGCCAACCAGGTGGGGTATTTGGTAACTCTTATGACCTTTGCTTCAAACTGCTTATTCACCTCTTCCTTTATCTTCACGCTAATGTCCGTTTTGAATTTTCTCAGCTTTTGTTTTACTGGCCGGCATTCCGAGTAGATAGGCAACTTGTGTACCACGAGATCTGTGCTAAGCCCGGGCATGTCATCATAGGACCAGGCAAAGATGTCCTTAAATTCATGTAACAACCTTATCAATTCATCCCTGAGGGGTGCCTCCAAATGCACACTAATCTTTGTTTCTCGGACATCATCTTCGCTCCCCAAGTTTACGGATTCCGTATCACTCAGATTCGGCTTGGGTTTTTCCTCGTATTGATTTCATGTCCTTACTTATTTCCTCCAGGGCTTCCTCATCCTCACATTCTATTTCACTATCTTCCTCGATTTCTTGTATAGTAGCGTGATTGTCAGAACTGGGTCTAGAATCCTTCACGCATGACATGGCATTGGAATCAACACATGCAAAACTGTACAAAAGGAAAAATAAAGAAAAATAAGGCAAAAGTGAAGAAAAAGGAAAAGCTGCATTTCATTAATAAAAGAAACGAACAATGTTCGGGATACATGGTGATGATTTTTTTTTCATGAGGGGAATGGGGAAATTATAAAATAACAACTTTCGGGGAAACAATGATGAAATTTTGAGCTAACTACCAAGACTCCTTCCGGATAAGGAAAGGAGTAGCTTCCCAATTGTTCAATGTGACTCTGGGCCCCACAAATTGCATGTCCATGTTGCTCGTGCCTTCCCCTGCTTCAATCGTATTCACCTCCCAGAACATTTTTCTAAAACCAAGCATTTCTTTATCAAGTTGGGTCTCAATGCACTTTGCTGCAGCAGATGGTTGATATTTTGTACCAGGCCCGATAAAGATGTCGGATAATTTGGGTATGGGTTTGGGCAAGGTCCAGTTTCTCTTGGCTTTAGAGGCTCTTTGGATATCGGCAAAGGTGGGTTTGAACCCTAAGCCGAATGTACCTTTATTTTCCGGAAGCTGAACTGGTTGAGTGACTCCCTGCAGTGTTTTGCCTAATCCCCTCCCCGGTGCAAATCCGTTTTTCAGCATTTCTCTGGCCACCATTACAGCAGTTGGTGCCATCATAGGGGTTGGTAACTTTTCTCCTTCAGCAACTTTGTTCACTTCTACAGCATCCGTCACTTGGTAGACCCAAGGACCCCGATCCCCATCGGTACCGTCAAAAGGTGCTACCACATTACAAGCATTTTCCTCTCCGTGTACAACAATCTCTTGCTGCTCCCATTCAAACTTGACCATCTGGTGTAGAGAAGATGGTACCGCTTTGGCCGCATGAATCCAGGGTCGACCTAACAGCAAGTTATATGATACGACAATATCGAGCACCCGGAACTCCATCGTAAAATCAACGGGACCGATGGTCACTTCCAAAATAATATCCCCCAACGTGTTCTTACCTCCGCCGTCAAACCCTCTCACATTGATATTGTTTCTCCGGATTCTATCCGGGCTAATGTTCAGCTTCCCTAAAGTTGACAGCGGACAAATATTCGCGCTCGATCCATTGTCAATCAATACCCTGGTCACGACTGACTCTTCACTCTTTACTGTGAGGTACAATGCTTTATTGTGTTCAGTTCCTTCCACCGGCAGCTCCCTATCAGAGAAGGTGATTCTATTAGACTCGAAAATTTTGCTGGTAATCTTCTCCAAATGACACACTGAAATCTTCTCCGGAACATGAGCCTCATTTAGAATCTTCATAAGAGCCTTCCGGTGCTCCTCTGAATGTATCAACAAAGATAACAAAGAAATTTGGGCCGGGGTCTTTCTTAACTGCTCAACCACCGAGTACTCTTGTGACTTCATTTTCTTAAGAAATTCTTCTGCTTCCTCCTCCGACACTGGCTTCTTCAGTTGACTTTCTTTTACCGTTTTCATCTTTCTCAGTTCCTCTGGAGCAAAACACCTTCCAGATCGGGTAAGTCCATGCGTTTCGTTAATTTCACCAGAAATCTCTTTTCCCTTGTAGACTACTGTTACCTTGTTATAGTTCCAAGGCACAATCTTTGTATTCACCACTGGCATTTGTACTACTGGTTTTATGATTACTGGCTCTGCACTTGCTCCTTTCACAGTTACGATCGTCTTTGCACTTGGAACTACCACCTTTAAACCTCCCATCACTATTGGCTTTGGTTTCTCAACAATTACTTCCTCTTTCACAATTTCTTTCTCTAACTTGTCACTCGACTTTATCATCATGACGGCCTGAGATGGTTTTTGATTGCCATCACCCTGCACCAGTTCTATCATATTCGTTTCGTGGTGATTCGGCAATGGATTCTGGGTAATGTTTGGGGCCTCGGGAGCCTGCACTTCAATTCTCCTCTCATCGATAAGATCTTGAATGGCATTCTTTAATTGGCAACACTTCTCAGTATCGTGGCCCAATGTTCCTGAACAATATTCACATCTGACAGAAGAATCGAGATTTTTCGGGGGTGGGTTCGGATTTTTTGGTGCGATTGGTCTCAACATCCCCAATTCTTTCAACCTGTGGAAAAGACTGGTATATGACTCTCCGAGAGGAGTGAATGTTCTTCTTGCTTTGTTTCTCCAATCAACGTCCGGCCTGGGTCTATTCCGGTTTCGGTAAGGTTTAGGGGTTGGGTATGTGTTTTGGGTATGGTACACATTGTGTGGAGCTTGAGCTCTCCACACGTGGGGTGGTGGTGGTGGATAAGCTTGGGTTTGAGGGTGATGGTAATGTGGTACGGTCGGTGGGTATGGTGGTGGTGGTGGGTTATATGGGCTCGGTGCATTGTAGGGATTTGGCGGGTAAGATGGTGGTGGTGGATTATATGGAGTTGCTGGGCTTGGTGGGTGTTGGCGATAGGGTCTTGGTGGGTTATAATGTGGGTTGCGACTCCAGGACCTACTTTCAATGGTTGATACTTCTTCTTTCTTCTTCTTTCCCATCACTCCTCCGCTTCCACTCTGTATAGCTTGATTGGTGGCTTTGATAGCCGAAAAACTCATAATTTTATTTGTCTTCAAACCCCCTTCTACAAAACTTCCCATTTTCACAACTTCGTTGAAACTTTTTCCAATTGCTGACACTAGATGGCCGTAGTATGTTGGATCCAAAGCTTGCAGAAAACAATCCACCATCTCTCCTTCTTTCATTGGTGGATCCACTCTAGCGGCTTGTTCCCTCCATCTAAAACCGTATTCTCTAAAGCTCTCTCCTGGCTTTTTCTCCAGCTTGGTAAGGGATAACCTGTCGGGTATGATCTCCAGATTGTACTGAAAATGACTAGCGAAAGCTTGTGCTAAATCATCCCAAACGAACCATCTTGTATGGTCCTGTCGGGTATACCATTCCAGTCGCTGATCCACTCAAACTTTGGCTGAAATACGCCATCAACAATTCATCTCTACCTCCCGCGCCTCTCATCTTGCTACAATATCCTCTTAGATGAGCTACCGGATCCCCGTGTCCGTTGTACATGTCGAACTTGGGCAACTTAAATCCTGCGGGAAGCTGCACCTCAGGGAACAAACACAGGTCTTTGTAGGCTACACTTACTTGCCCTCCCAGCCCTTGCATATTGCGGAAAGCATTCTCAAGACTCTTCACTTTCCGAGCCATCTCTTCCTGCCCGGCACTTGCTTCTATCATCGGAGCGTGGGACTCGTGTTGTCTGAAAGTAGGCTCCGGGGGGTAGTAGTGAGGATCCTGGATATGGAATATTGGTTCACTAGAAGATTTGTGGATAACAGCGGGCGGAGGTGCCACATATACAGGAGCGACTTGTGGTATAGGAGGTGGTGCTTGCTTAGTTGGAGGTGGTGGCATTTGGGAGGTGGAAGCATAGTAGTGAGGGTAGTCGGGGTAGGTGGAGGACGAGTTCATTGTTGGTGGCTC
The DNA here is from genome assembly GCA_032618575.1 of Nicotiana noctiflora. Lineage (NCBI taxonomy): Eukaryota > Viridiplantae > Streptophyta > Magnoliopsida > Solanales > Solanaceae > Nicotiana > Nicotiana noctiflora. Next base: position 66,067 of record JASVEL010007405.1, read on the forward strand.
AGGGTTAGGATTGGCTGGAGGGACATATGCAGGGTTAGCAGGGTAGGCTGGTAGTGGTTGACCTCTTGACCAAGCCTGGTACATTTCAGCCATCTGTTGTCTTAACTTGTACATTTCTTCTTTCATCCCTGCCACATCCACGATCTCTTCTTCGTGAGCAGGGTCTACAATGGTTGCCTCGATCTCCTGGGATACAGCCTTTGTCATCTTTTTGGATCTGGTGTTGTATGAGTGGGTAGCCAGTATGCCAGTTGCCTAGAAAATCTGGACTCACAAACATCAACACTTGTTAGTTGTTAGCACATGAATAAGATATAACGACTTTAAAAACAAACACATTTGCTCGAGTCGTTATGCATCATCCCGGCCGCTGCTCACTTCAATCATCTTTTTCTTTTTCCGCTCTTTTGTTTTCTTTCTTTCTTTTCTTCCTTTCTTTTCTTTTTTGCTTTTTCTCTCTTTTTTTTTTTTTTTTTTTTTTTCTTTTTTTTCTTTTCTTGCTTTTTTCTTTTCTCTCTTTTTCCTTGCCGTTTTCATAATCACGTTCCTATTTATTTGCCTAGCGAATATAAAGGAAATGATATAAAGCAAAAGAATTGGTAACAACACTTTGTTTTCTCATTGATAATCCAAAACCTTGATTACAAAGTGACGTTTAAGAAAAATAAAAAATGATGCATGACCTAAGAGTACATTAATGCACCTAGTGCCCGCGAGGCATCGTTCGGCCTTGCCGCGGGCCTATATGCTAAACCCCTTTGAAGCCTATCCAGGTCGGCCATGACTTGTTGTACAAAAAACTTCACTGCAGATACAAAAGTCCTCCGAGTCATATCTTCACAAAGTTGAGTCTTTCGGGTGATATACTGGGCGATGCGAACAATCTTTTCTCTGATGACCCCTTTTTCTTGCAATAGACGGCTTATTTGCTGAGCGCGAGCATCCAAGGTGTGTTGGTTGTCCTTTTGCACTTGTTGTAGCTTCAATTCTAATCTCGCCATAGTCGTGTAGCAGTGTTCTCTTTCTTCTTCAAGATCTTTGATGATCTTGTTACTTTTGACTGTGGCTGAGATCATTTTCTTTCTAAGCTGAGCTATTTCAATATCGTGATTGTCATGTGGTTGCCGGACCAACTTGGCTCTTTCCTCGGCGTCTTTCTCCATTTGCTTCCGAGCCTTGACTAACTCTTTTTCAGCTACGTCCAAATCAAAGCTATAGTCGTTTACTTTCCGCCGGAGAATCTCAATTAACTTTTCATCTCGGGCTGAACGTACTGGGGTCTCAGATGCAATTTTCATTTGAGCTATTTGAGCCTTCAACATATCATTTTCTTTTTTCAACTATTTCTTTTCCCCTTCATCGGATGCTGCTTGTAAGCCGCTTTCGAAATGAAGATTTCGCAGTTTATCTTCCAACAGACTGATTTTTGCCTTATATTCTTTTTCCTTGGCCGCCCATTTCAGATTTTCCTCGGATTGCTCTATCAGGTCTTGCAAGTGAGGTCTCTTCGAAAGACGTTCGTGTTCAACCCCTCGTCGGTACCATGTGGAGTACCCAGGTGATATCTCCCCCTTTGCTCTATTCGGCACACAAGTATCAATCTTCAAATTTTGGCACTCGTTCCAGATTTGCCGGATTTTTGCTTCCGGGAATTGCCCGTCTGGACCAATCTCCACAGCTTGCACACTGAGATCCCCATCTCTCGGAATAATCTGACACCGACCCAACTGTCGCAGGGCTCTGTAGGGTGCATAGGGTTGTATACTCTTCAAACCCATGAACAAAAATGGCGATCCCTCTGTTGGCATGTATATCACCTCGTCAAGAGGTAACCAGTCATACGTCCAATCAATTTGACCGTCAGTTAGTGATCGAAGATACACAATCCAACCTTGGACTCCCTCTGGCAACTTTACTTCTTTTGTCCTCGCATTGAACTCTTCCAAACACGTCCGATCGGCCGAACCATAGCTCGAGTACGAAGGATGGTGGCATAGATGCTCAATTAGCCAGATTTGCAGGATCAAGTTACACCCTTCGAAGAAAGCTAGCCCCTGCTTTGCACGCAGTCAGAGCACGATAGATATCCGCAACAATCATCGGGGCCAGAGTACAGTTTTCTTGTACTATCTGTGTGGTAGCTACCCCGGCGACTTTTATATTGATATGTCCATCTTTCCTCGGGAATACAACAACTCCAAGAAATGCCACCAAAAATGCGAACCTCCGGTGTTCTTCCCATTTCGCCCGGTTGGACTTACAGCATAACTTGTTGGTAAGATCATTGAAACCCCCAACGTGTCCAAACCTATTGTAGATGAAGCTTAAAGAACAAAACCCGTTGGCCAGATCTTCATTATGAACATTTCGGGCAATTTTCAAAGAGTCGAGGAAGCGATGTACTGTCACCGTCCTCGGAGATACCGGGTATTTTCCTTTCAGCGGAACCTCGGTCTTCCCAATGTAAAAGGCAATCTCCTCCAAAGTTGGGGTAAGTTCAAAATCTGGGAAATGAAATACGTTGTGTGCCGAATCCCAAAACGTGACCAACGCTCTAACCACATCACCTCGAGGAACTATTTCGAGTAACCCCGTAAGGCCTTTCAAGTACTTTTTGACCCAGTCTTGACCATCGGATCCCATGTCCTGCCACCATAATCTCAGCTCCAAAGGGATTTTATTTAGGGAAAATTGTTCATTCATCATCGTGCTCGTCCTGCACATTTATTAAGGTGATTTTATTTAGAAAAGGAAAAATCTTTTTCAATGCAAGTTTTCAATTTTGAATGAAAGAAAAGAAAAATGATTTTCGAAGTGGCCATTTTTGCAAAAACAGACCTTCCGTCGTCCTTTCGGAACATTCGGCCATTTCCAAAAATAGCAATCACCTCGATTATTTGAAAAGAAAATCTTTTTGGTCTTTTTCTAAAAGTGTGGTTGGACCCGTTTAAGGGTTGCCTACGTATCCCACCTAATGGCGAGAATCAAACTTGCGTAGTTCGGTCAGATTATTTGACCAATTATTTCAAAAAATGTTCCACCTATTTTTTCAAATTTTCAAATTTTCCGGATACCTATTTTCTATAAATCATTATTTTCCTCCCTCTCTTTTTCCTTTTTTTCAACAATTTTTCCAATCTCGGGATTTTCGCCGGTCCGCATAACGATCAAGCACAATAAAATGCAACACATAGCATGCTCGGTCTTTTCAATACCGGGTCACCTGTCCTAGACGGACCCAACCCCTGTGTTGAGTCCCCTAAGTCAAATATGGTGCAAATAATCGTCCTAGACCTATGTTCAAAATCTTACGGTTTCATGGATTGCTAGACCGTGTACCCGAGCGGACAACTCGAATCGAGGAGGGGGCTACGTACCGGTGACCCGCGGAGTCAATCGGCTTTGTAACTTATCCGGCCTCTGTTTTCTTAATTCAAGGTGACTTTAACAGAAAGGGGAGTCTCAACCAGTAAGCACATCCCCGGGGGAGAAGAGAGAAGGGTTTTCGGCACAATTTTATATATAGTCCACATAATATCAAAGCGATAAAGCACATAGCATGTTATTCAAATCATATAATGAAGTCAAATAAAAACGCGAACGGCAGTTCTAAGGAGCTCGAGTTCTTAAACCCTGAAATCGAAATTCAGGGTTGGATCCCCAGCAGAGTCGCCAGAGCTGTCACACCTCCCTTTTTACTACCCAACATGCGTAAGGTGTATAAATACACTTGTAGGGTATACCCCGACGCTCAATTACCCGAGACGGATAAAATAACGTAAGGGAAGGAGTTTTTCCAATTTAAGGACAATCGGTTCGGGATATATTTAGAGATTAATCAGAGTCGCCACTTGGGAATGACAATGGTGTCCCAAGTCACCGGTTAATCCCGAATCCGAGGAAATTTGACTCTTTGAAATGTCTGCGAAGCAGAGGTCCGGATAAGGAACTCTGTTAACCCGGGAGAAGGTGTTAGGCACTCCCGGATTCCATGGTTTTAGCATGGTCGCTCCACTGTCGTTCTTGACTTTTGTTTGACTCAATTATAAATTTTAACAACAAAATGTGCTTTTACGTTAAATATCATTTTTTAGGAATTTGCGGCATCGCGAAAACACGCCTCGAGCCATACCGCAACCAGTACGCCTATGACTTTTGGTGTATTTCAGCTTTACCGAGATTTGGATTTGAGTCGCACCAAGTGCACACTCGTTCGTAGGAAGGTATATTAAAATCGTGCCCTAAAGTAATGTCTATCGGCTTTTAAATCTTTTGGGAGAAGCTATGGAATTGGCTATTAGCTTTCCCGGGTCTATTTGTGTTTATATCATTACTAAATGGGGGCCCGGTGTTATTCGGGCGAGGCTCGTCCCAATTTTCATTAAAGGATTCAATACTTGTATTTAACTATATTTTCTACACTTGTTCTTTCCTTAATCGTATTACTAACACTATAATAATCCAGGCCCGTCGAATTCTTATTACTTATTGGGCCTGGTCTTCTTTTCGTTTCGCTTAGCATGGATCAGCATCGGTCCAGGCCTTTAAGGCCCAGGCAGTCGTCTGGTCTGGGTAACTAGTAAAGTAACACCATGATTCAGGCATATATTGTGAGTTAAGCCCAAAACCAACAATAACGGTAAAAGAATACACACATTTGAACTCAAAGAAAGAATCAAATTCCATTTATTGATCAATTGAAGAGAAAAGTTGTAGTACAAATTGGGAAATAAAACTACCTACTAACAGAGAATTACAAGACTATTTCTATTTTTGATTTTTAACAAAGAACCTATACTAACCAGTGGATTGATTATTAGCTAATATCAGTGAGCTATTTAACTCCATATATAGATGAAAGGGTATGGGTTACTTATAGCTATACTATTTTGCTACTGACTAACCGTGTAAATTGAACTCATGGATATGTATATATAATTACTGATTCTAATATGACTTAACCCAGATATTACTTTTGGATTTATTCTTATATATGACTTCATGTATATGATTAAACACTGATATTAACATTAATCGAACTCATTCAATGCTATTAAGCCAATCGCACTCCAATTATCTACCTTGTCCGATGGTTTCTTCTTCTTGACTAATTTTAACTTGACTGATTAATGAAATGAATTAACTATGTGATCATGATTGTCATCTACTCATGTGATAGCCATTGGACTTTGTTTTAAAGGTGTTGCCTAATTAACTAAGTGATTTATGCTACTTACTACTACTACTATTCTGCTGCTAGCTATTACATTTCTTTTGTTTCTGTTCTTGCTATCTACTGCAGTATGCTATAAACTAGAAATAGAATTACAAGCAAATGACAAAATACTTCAAATCTTCATTTCACTTGAACCAATCTTTACAGCTTGATTTTCTGGACAAGAGTATACCTGGATCAAGGAGAATAAGACCAATGAGTCTAGGGAGATAAGCAAGAAGCAAATAACAGCAAGGACTCAAGCGACCAATGCAACAGTGAGAAGAAGGCACAACACACAGCAACAACCAAGTCCACAGCAAACAGAGAAGACTTAAGTAGATAACCCAGTGAAATCCGCTAGAAGACCCAGAAAATCTTACTATTCTATTGCTAATTCTCTCTCTCAAGCTTTTTGTATCCAATGAATTTCAATTTCAATGTATTTTCCAGATTACTCTCAGAATTTCCAAAACTCCCATTTCAGCTCTTTTGAAGGTGTATTTATAGTTATCCTAAGGCTGAAACTTGGGGAGAAAGCTATGGGATTTTTTCCACTTCTCCCCCTCCTAAATTTATTAAATCTACACTTAAGTCCCATTTTCAGTTACCAAAACCCTTCCAGCATGTGCTGGAAGGTTCTAAAGATTCTCTTTTATGGCCTTTTACTAGTATGACCTTAGGGGTTTGAGATTTTTACAGATTTCCCATTTTTAGGAGACCATTATACCCCTAAATCTCTGCAAAATTGCAGAAATCGGGAGCATGAATGTCCCTATTACCCTCCTAAGTTCTTACTAGTTACTATTTTACCTTTTTAATACCCAATTATGCCCCTAAGGGCACTGCTGATTTACCAGCTTGCCTAGGGCAGATTTTAGCTAGTTTTGAACCTATTTAACTAATAGCCAGCCCTGACATTAGTATTTAAGGGCTGGCCAGATTTATTTCTAAAAGCTATTTCAATTTTAGCCACTTTTAAACTAATTCCGATCAATTAAGACCCATTTATTCCTAATTAAAGCTAATTGCAGGCATAGCCTCGTTTTATTGTTATGTTTAAACTATTTAAAAGTTAGCCGGTCTCGAGTTGAGACTTAGCTTGGGCTATCAAAGCCATATACTGAATCAGCTGGGCCCAAAACCTTTACGGGTTTGGCCACTTTGTCTGTTCGAGGGCTCAATAGTAACTGGGCTAGTCCGCATTTGCGGACATAGCCCTTTTGCACAACAAACCTTTGTTAAACGATTGTGACG
>JASVEL010007406.1:0-49605 GCA_032618575.1 Nicotiana noctiflora
AGTCCAAAATCATAATAAAAACCTAATAAAACCATCAAATCCCGATTTCGAGGTTGTGTACTCGAAATTTGACTCAAGTCAAACTTAACCATTTTAAGTCATTATTAAGGAACTAAGTGTTCCAATTTTAGCTCGAATCCTTCCAAACCTAAACTAACCATCCCCGTATGTCATAAAATAGTAAAAGCACATATGGGGAGTCTTAATTAGGGGAATGATATCTAGAAAGAAAAATGGCCGGTCGGGTCGTTACACAATCAAAGCAATCGAGTTCAATATGGAGAGCAGTGAGGTTCTTGTGCTCCTGTATCCTAGGGCCCTGACCAAGTGTGGTTTGAGAATAGTCACTCACCACAATCAAGGTGTGACCAAACCACTACTCAATTTGACCCCGGCCTGGATCCCCAACCAATCAGCCATTAGGGACATATTTGAGGGTCCATTAACCCCAAATGACATGGATACCAAAGTGGACACTGTCTACAGTTTAGGGAACTGTGACACCTCATCCATCTCTATAGAGACCCCTGAGAACATTACTAGCTTAATCAAATGAACCTCCATCCCTACTAACTTTTCCAAGGATGATAGGCTCATATGGGGCTTACTCCAAATAGGTCTTTTGCCACCAAATCAACATATACCTTCCATAGCAACAATAATAACAATTTGTTGAATTAGGAAGAATTTAACTCCAGTTAGATTTGGAGGTTAAAAGTACCTAACAAGTAAAAAACTTTATTTGGCTACTTGCACATGATAGGCTAACCACTGGAGCCTTCGTGTACAAAATTGGTGTTAATTGCAAAATTGAATGATGTTTCTACTCAACAATGCCTGAAACCAATGACCACATCTTCTTTAAATGGCGCAATGCAACCCAATACTGACATGAACTAATATCCAAGGTAACTATTGAAATCCAACAATTGAATCCTAATTTCTCACCACAACTTTGGTCAAGCACTTGGAACAAGCTAAAGAAGTTGTCCTTTTAACAATGTTATTCCCTGCGAAAAAATCCTTCCCTTTTGCTTCTGGCATATCTAGCTAGCAAGAAACCACAACCTTTTCAATAATAAAAAAGATAAAATCTCGGCTAACAACACCATTGCCAAATCAACTAAGTACTATACTTTGGCGCAAAAAGGTGTGACCAGGAAGCCATTCCGTACCAGAGTTAAATGGGAGCACCCCATGTTGGGACACTATAAACTCAACACAGATGGGGCATCCACGGGCAACCCAGGCATTGGGGGAATCGATGGGGTATCCCGAAATTATAATGGGGACTGGATTATGGGGTATATAGAAAACATACCACACACTGCCAATACTATGATAGAATTAAAAGCACTGCTAAAACGCCTCCAAATAGTAGAACAAAATGGATAGATTCCTCTAGAAATAGCTACAGATTCGACTGAGGTAACAAAAATGCTACTCACATGCAATATAACTTGTGATCCTATGATTTGTGAATGCATGTTATTGATACAAAGCATGTACAAGGTGTTGGTGAAGACTGTTACGACCCCAATTTTCCTCTGTAGGATATCGTGAAGGCACTTAGTCGTTAAGACTAGGTAATCCTAACACTTACCGAATTAAATGACATAATTTAACTAGAAAAAAATATTAAGCATGAATTGAAACTTCTATAGAAATCCAATAATCGCGAGTCTAATACAGTACCCAAAATCGGTAGTACAAGTCATAAGCTCTACTAGGTTTACTGGAATGATCTTCTAAGTATAACTATTCTGGAATAGAAATAGATAATATAAGTACAATATTATAAGGTGACTCCGAGACCTACGAAAGCGACGACAGGTATACCTTGAGTCTCCACAACAAAACCCGAACAATTAGCTAGTGATCAACTAACTCTGAAGTACTTGAATCTGCACAAAAAATATGCAGAAAGTGTAGCATGAGTACACCACAACGGTACCTAGTAAGTACCAAGACTAACATCAGTGAAGTAGTGACGAGGGACATTTGAGACACCTACTAGACTAAATAACATGTACAAGTACGAATATGAAACTAATAGGAAAATAATGTCAACTCTCAGTCAACGTGATTAAATAATGAAAATAACAATGGATTCGTTTAATTAGGCAAAATATAGTTAGAATCACTTACCCTGATGATTTTCTTGAAAAACCCAGAAAAAAATGCCACAAACCGAGCTCGCCAGGTCCAACAATAAAAAATGAGATGAAACCCTCATTTATATGGTACCACACCTCACCTCCCAAAGTGGTGACCGCACACTTTTGTATGGTCCGCACTTCCAAGTTCCGCAGTCACGATCCAAATTGTGCGGCTGCACTTCAATAGCAACTTTACTACCAAGTTTCAGTAAATTGACCATAACTTTATGTATAAATGTCTAAATGATAAATGACTCGATTTTCTAGAAACTAGACTCAAAGAGCTACAACTTTCAATTTTGGTTCATCTCTAAATTACTTATAGTTTAAAAGATATAAGCTTCCGAAGTCAAACCATCAAACCTGCAGGTTTAACCTTTCTCCACTGCAACCGCACACGGGCTTTGCCTCAGCACTCCAAAAATGTGCCCTCCGCACTTCAGCTACTCCAGAACATCATCAAAGTAGCCGAAATACCCAAAGTTATTCAAAACGCATCCTAAACACACTAGGGGCATCGGGACCCCATCCCATAAACCAACAAATCCTGAAACATAGTATAAACTTACTCGAAACCTCAAGTCACATACAACAACATCAATTCAAGGAATCGTAACCTAATTCAAGCCTATTAAAAATATGAACATCTGACTTCCAAAACTAACGCCGAAACATACCAAAACAACTTTGATTGACCTTAAATTTTGCACACAAGTCATAGATGACATGCCGGACCTATTCCAACTTCCGAAATCGAAATCCGACCCCGTTATCAATAAAGTCAACTCTTGGTCAACCTTCTCAACCATCCAAACCTTCAATTCTCTAACTTCCGCCAATTTAAGCTGAAAGGACCTACAGACCTCCAAATCAACACTCGGACGTGCTCCTAAGTATGAAATCACCATACGGAGCTACCGGCATCGTCAAAACTTCATTTTGGAATCATCTACACAAAAGCCAAACTACCGTAAACCCTTTTAACTTAAACTTCTAACTTAGGGATTTTGTGTCCCATTTCACTCTGAAATCACCAAAACCAAAATCAAACACCACCAGAAAGTCACATAACCATAATACAACATATTGGAGGCAATCAATAGGGGATCGAGGCTAAATACTCAAAACTACCGGCCGGATCGTTACAGAGATACAATTACAGGGAACATAATAGAGTAGCTAACACACTGGCAAAGGAGGAAGCAAATTCTAATTTTTTTGGTAGAACTATCATGCTAACAATTCCTCTCATGTTCGCAAATGATGTATTTTGGACAAACATCCTAGGAACAGAAGTAGTTAGAAATTTTTTGGCATATAATATTGATATAATTGAATAAAACATGGCTATTTTAGGGGAATTGCAGTACCCCACTTAACTAGTGCTCTACGATGTAGTTTCTGGTTATATATATATAATTCCCTTTGACTCAATAAAACATTGTAATTATTTATGAAATGCTATATTTTTATGTTAGCAAGTTTACTATATACTGACATTTATATGTCGTTGTAAGTAGTTATGTTTTGGCAGACTAAAGAACGCGTACATCTTAAGTTTCAGTGCTCATCAAGTAACAATATAATTTTCGTTTATTCCTTATAGGACTAGGACTAGGACTAGGTTATTCCAACGTTAAATAGGCCCCAATTTAAACCAAAAAATCATATGTTCATTCTTTAATTGATCACCCTCGCTCTCTCTCTATAAGCTCGGAGAAATCACTCACACGTAATGGATACTGATGTGTTACAACGGAAGCTGACGGGTCGTCGTCGTCGTCCTTCACAAGATTACACTATACAACATACTACTAAAAATTTAGTAGTATGTAAACATTGGATGGCTGGCAATTGTAATAGGAATACATGTCAATTTCTACATAGTAGAGAATTAGTGGAACCATCATGGCCAAAGCAGCAGCAGCAGCAGCAATATGCGAAGCGGTTTTCCGATGATCATAATCCGAAGAAGAAGAAGTACACATGGCGAAGGAGTAGCACTACTACAACTACTACTGCGGCTGGTGATGGTGGAGTAGCTGTGACGAATAATAATAAGACGGAGAAAGCTGTTTGTAAATATTGGGTTAAAGAGAAGTGTGCCTATGGAAACAGCTGTAAGTATTTGCATTCTTGGACTACAGGGAATTGTTTCACATTGTTGGCGCAACTCCAAGGGCACGAAAAAGTTGTTACAGGTATTGCTCTGCCCTCAGGTTCCGATAAGCTTTATTCGGGGAGCACGGACAAGACTGTGCGATTGTGGGATTGTCACACTGGAACAGATGCAGGGGTTAACAATTTAGATGGTGAAATTGGTTGTATGTTAACTGAAGGGCCATGGATTTTTGTAGGGTTACCTAATTTTGTCAAAGCAAGAAACACTCAAACAGAAACTGTCCTTAGCCTTAATGGTCCAGTTGGACAAGTCTATGCTCTTGCCTTTGATGACAATAATCAAATGCTCCTTGCTGGTACAGAGGAGGGGGCGATATTAGCCTGGAGATTTGTTAATGGGAGAAATTTTGAACGAGCTGCAACATTGACAGGACACACACATCACGTGGTATCGTTGTTTGCTGGAGCGGGCAATAGATTGTATTCGAGTTCCATGGACAATTCAATAAGAGTATGGAGCCTTGAAACTTTTCAGTGTCTACAAGTATTGACAGATCATACAAGTACAGTTATGTCTGTTCTTTGTTGGGAAGACTTCCTTTTATCGTGTTCATTGGACAAAACAATAAAGGTTTGGGTTGCTAATGAGAGTGGAAATTTGGAGGTTACGTATACTCATCAAGAGGAAAGTGGTGTGCTGACTCTATGTGGTGTGCATGATTCAGAAGCAAAGCCTGTGTTGCTGTGCTCTTGCAGTGACAACACTGTTCGCGTCTATGATTTGCCTTCTTTTTCGGAGAGGGGGAGAATGTTTTCCAAGCAAGATGTCCGGTGCATCGAGATTGGTCCTGGTGGTTTATTGTTTACTGGTGATGAATCAGGTCAGGTTAGAGTCTGGAAGTGGTTAACGGATCATCAATCCAGCAGTACAAGTACAGCTTGAGATTGGGTAGCCATATTTACAAAGAGACACTGTAATTTTTAGCACTACTGTCTTCTGTTTTTCTTTTCCTGTTGAGGAAATGTATGTACCAATTGCAAACAAGAATACAAATACCAGTTTTGGTTTATCAGAGGTAGTACCTCTTATATATATAGCCTTGCCGTTTTGAGGCTTTAACTAGCATTGAACTCCTAATTGTTCTTTTTATTCTTCTGGTTTTATACTTGTATTCATGTAAATCTAATATGGAAGGGCCGTCTTGGCTCAGCGGTAAGCTTGCTTGCCGTGGTGTGTCAGGTCGCGGGTTCGAATCAGCCTCTCTGCAAAGCAGGGGGAAGGCTGCCTAGAGTATTCCCTTCCCCAGACACCCACGAAGTGGGTATTGAACTGGGCCGGCCCTTCATGTAAATCTAATATGGAGGATACTGATGTATGAACAGCATCGTTGTGGTAAAAGTCGTAATGCTATCAGAAGCGAGTTTACCTTGTTCGGTAATCTCTTTCCTAGCGGGAAATGCAAACTCCCGTCATGTCCTAGATCACATTCCATGAACCAAAAGGGGCTCCAATCCCAAGTTTGGACGAATTCACTGATGTTGTATTTGATCGTGATTTAGTTTCATGTCCTATACACTTGTTTATTTTGGTAATGGAAGCTTTTAGTTAGATGTTGCACTAATTAATATGTACTGTATAACTAAGATCAATGGCTTCAAAGTAGACAGTGGAGGAAATTCTGCACTTAAAATATCCCAGCTTTGTAGTTCAGACTGCTCTTTTATACAAGTCCAGCAACATTCCTTGTTTTAAATTAATAAAATATTTTGCCTACTTGTCAAAAAAAAAAAAAAAGTTCCAAATGTAAAGAGGAGAATAGGTAATGAGAACCAGTAAGTGAGAGAGATTCTAGTGTTACAAAGAATACGTTATTAGTTTGGTCACATACATACATACATACTGTATATTGATACATTCCAAGTAAACAGACATGCCATTGGGCATTTCTTCAAGAGATTCAGTTGCTACTCCTATATTCATGCCCAAGCTTATATGTTCAAGGTGCACATTCCTGTTTCCATCTAACTTCAAAATTCATGGGGTCAGACTCCAATATCAATCACAGTATCAAAAATAAAGAAACCTATACTCACACAAGACAGAGGTACTGACAATGTTTAAAGATCAAAAGAATTATGGTTTCCAAGGAGCTGGTGGAGGAGGTGGAGTTGGGAACATTGGTGGTACTGCAGAGAATATTGTGTTCTTATCAACTCCGATGTCTCTATCTCCAGATAGAGCGACGAGAGCTGCAACTAAACCAGCATTTCCAGCAAGAGTAGGCTCCGTATAATTGTAATTACTACGGACATCGTGGAAACCGTCATGCTTGTCTGGTCCAGCAACCATGGCTCCAACAATAATATTCGGATTAGCCTTAGATGAATCCCTCCATTTCCATCCTCCTTTACAGTTATACTTGACCTTGTTTTTAGGAATTGATGCCCCTCTGTGGTGAACACGCTTAGGGTAGTGATTGCCGAAGCCAACAACATAACTCATTTTCCTGGGGTTCTTGCCAAGGATGTAGTCAATCTACAAAGTCAGAGAAACAACCAAGTTAAACCCAGAAATGGTTCACCTTACAACAGAACATGCTTATACCGTGTCTCTCGTTATCTACAAACTCTAGCAGTTAACTATCAATCGTTATTTGTCCCTACACCATATGTGAGGCCAATCTAGCCCACTCATCCTCAGCACACGGTGCAGAGAGAAATCAAGTTGATTATGGAATAGCATGCACCACAAAAACATTGACAACATAGAGTAGAAGAGACCCGAGAGTAAGAAAGGGACTCTTACTAACTTAAAATTAGCAGAGTAGCATTTACCTGGGTCTCAGCGAATCGACGGAGGACATCAGTGGAGTAGAAATTGGGTCCACAGTACCATCCAGGAGTGTCAGCAGCTTCAAGATAGTCACTAAACAAGGTAGCCAGGAAAGCTGCATTGACTACATACTGAAGAGGTTGAGGCCTTCCATGGTTTAACTGGATTAGCCCTCCTGGAATTGCCCAAAAGAGTTGTTTCAGATTTCGAAATGAGAGCTTCCAATTACACAAACTTTACATGCAAAACGGATAAAGCATGGTTACCTTTTGTGCGGTTAAAAGAAGTGAAGATTGGCAAGTAGGAGCACATGATTATGCTCGTCTGGTTGTGAAATGTCTTTAAAATTTCTTCATAAGGATATCCGGGACTCAAAAACAGTCTCATGCGGCTCAGTAACACCTAAAGAGAATGAAAAGCAGCATTTCAGCAAAATATTGAACCCTCTAAGAAATAAAACCTCCTAGTTTACAAGTCTCAAGAACAATAACTGGAAAAGAATATTAGAAGATAATTCAAGAATAGAAGAGGCGATGTTGACTTACTTGAGCTCCAGTGAGCTTGTTATCCCAGCTGAGCACACCATAATCAGGACCTCCCCAAAAAGCACCAGCATGTTTGGCGAGACCAGGAGTGGTAGCAAGCTGAAGATAGGAAGAATTTCCAGTAGCATAGTACAGCCAGGCTGCACCCCATATAAACTCATCCCAGTAACCGGTAGAATTGTAGAAGGTTTCAGCTTCATTGCCGACACTGTATCTACCGCGCTGGTCTCTAGAAAATTTGAAGAGAGTTTTAGCACCATGTGCAAGTTTTTGTGAATAAGCCTTATTGTCCTTAAAAACAATGGAGGCAGAAGCCAGAGCAGCAGCCATCTCTGCAGCAAGGTCCGAGCAGCCGTGACATTCAGCCACGGGCCGATCGTAATCAATATCTTCTGGACGCACCCAACAATAGTGATCATTGGGATCAGAACTCCCTCCGGAAGTATCCCCTTTTCCAACCTATATAAATATAACAGAATTCGTCCAATGAGATCGAGTAGTCTAAGTAAGTTCAGTTTTGATCTCAAACACTGTGAAAATAAAATCACAGGCAGTCATTGATGCTGATTTACAAGAAGCAACCAGAATGAGACTTGGTGAAAGTTAAAAAAACATCCAAGAGATTACAGTTGTCAGAAGTGTGAGAAGTATAATGGAAATAATCATGATTCCTGACTCAAACGAACAAGGAGGCGATAACGTGTTCCAGTTGAATGCTAATTACTGATGATAGAAGAAACTATAACTCTCTAGTTGAGAAAATTGTAATCTACACATTTACACAATGCAAAATAAATGATAGTTACCTGTGCAGCAATGCGGTCTATGGTATCAGCAGAGGAATTGAAGGTCTTCAGGAGATAATCAGTACCCCACTTAATAATATCTTTAACATGAGCGAGCTCACCTGCAGCTTCATATTTTGCACTATACTCGATCACACTCCAACTTAACATGGTGAGAGCAAACGACTGAGGGAAATTAAACTTGATTGCATCTCCTGCATCATAATATCCCCCAACCAAATTTTTGAACATAGTTGAAGCATCTGACTGGCCATCTTTTAAACATGAATTCCCCCTCCATGACACATTGTTGTGCTTCGGCAATTTTCCAGCTGTAAATACCAATAAAAGATTAACAAAAGAACTGAGCTACAACCACCAAAAAAGACCAAAAGATAGCATTCAAACACTAGAATTAAAAAATGAACCACTAAAATCCGTAAGAGTCTAATGTTACATCAGTTAAGTCAAAATTATATTTTTGCACTCAAATCAAGCAGCTGGTAATGCAGTAATCTTCCAACCTTAAGTCAAAGGGCACATAGAACCATTCCACGTACCACATATAAAAATAAGTGGAAAGATCATTGTTTTTTCATTAGATGACGTTGATCATCTTAATTAACCCAAAAAATAGGGAAAATAACTAAAGAAAATTTTCCAAATTAAAGAAATCAAACAAGAAGATCATTTCAGAGGACTAAGGCATGCCTCAAAATCATACTATTTCCACCTATTAATCAATCAAAAGACAAATCCAGACAATAAGATCTAATATGCAATGAGATGGCAAAGTAAAAATGACATTTTTAAGCACACAGATTGAAGAGTTTATCCACCCACCACCACCACCCCCAAAAAAAGGAAACAACAAATATAAAACAGACGACTCACATTTCTGGGCATTGAAGAACATGAGGGCTTTATGGAGAGCGACAGTATAATTATCAGGTGGAGGATTGTGGTGTTTGTGTCTAGGTGCAAGTTTAACAATCATAGTAATGAATCCAGCTAAAAGCGCAGCGGCAAGAATACAGCCCACAGTCCACTTGAAAATCTTCCGACTCACAATAATACAACCAAGATCCACATACTTCTTCTTCTTTTGCTCCGTTGGACCCAACAGCCAGCTTTGCTGTGTCTCGTCCAGATTTCTCGACAGTGCCGCCCTATCAAAATCCCCCAAGTTCCTGCTCCTGTCATCGTCTGTGGCTGAATCCGTCGCGTGGATTTCCAGCGGTCCTCCCCATGGATCCCTACCGTACATACTCATTTTTGGGTACTCAATCTAGAGCTGAAATTAAGACACCCACAAACTCAAAACATGCAAATTTTGATCTTTTTTATAAGATTCAGAAAATGCTGAACTGGGTTAGTCGTGATCGACTGTTTTTATTTAGCTAAGGACTCGACTTTAGTTCAAGAATTGTGTGTGGATTGAAAAAGGAGGGCGAAAAGGGGTATTATGGGGAAAGAGGAAGAGGAAAGTGGAATAGAAGAATGTTGTGGCAACAATGGATATGAAGCTGTAATGGTGCTGTTTTTTGGGCTTTTTGATTGTATAAAATAATATTTTTATATTACTGATACCGAACTCAAAAACAAAACAAAAAACAGTGTAGTAATGCAGAAGAAATAATACTAGAAAAAAAGTTATACTACTACACTAGTTGATGACACTGACGAGACAGCTAATGGACAATGACACTCTGTCTAATTGTGTTTTACTTCCTTACATGTGAGCTTGAATTAGCCGTTAAATGAATTTTTAGACATTTTGTTACTATTTGGCAAAATATGTTAGTACCCCTAAATTATTTGAGAATTATTACTTTCCTTCCTAAATTATTTCTGGTTCGAATTACCCCTTCAACTTGGCCCTTTGAGAATAATTACCCCTAAATGCTTATGTGGCAAAAAGTGTGGATACACTCACAGGCCATGTGGATTTTTCTGTCCATGTGGCATTTTAGTGAATTTTTTTCTTTTTAAGAATATTATTTTTTAGATAATTTTTTTAAATACAATTTATAATAAAAGTTGGACAGAACGACATTAGTTATGCTAAATATTTTATTTGTACAAAAATAATAAAATTTTAGTTAATCTTTTTTTGAATATTACTTGAAAATAAAAATTTATACAATTGAAATAAATAGTCAAGACATCTAAAAAGTTATAAAAAATACATAGTTGAAATAAATAATCATTGAATCAAAGAAGAAATAAAAAGAGTGTACAATTGCACTTGTAATTTCTTGTAATTGTATACTCTTTCTATTTATTCTTTTGCGATGCAATGACTATTTATTTCAACTGTGTATTTTTACCTTTTTTAGGTAAAATCCGTAAAACAAAATTGGAGCACTGTAATTTAGAGATATATAAAAAATTATAGCCAAAATAATTAATTTCAAACTATATTTTATAAATTTTTAGATGCATTAACTATTTATTTTAATTGTATAAATCTTTATTTTCAGGTCAAATTCAAAAAAAGATTAACTAAAATTTTATTATTTTTGAACAAATAAAAATATTTAGCCTAACTAATGTCGTTCTATCTAAATTTTATTATAAATTGTATTCGAAAAAGATTATTTAAAAAATAATATTCTTAAAAAGATAAAAATTCTTTTTTATTTTTCACGAAAATGCCACATGGACAGAAAAATCCACATGGCAAGTGAGTGTACCCACACTTTTTGCCACATAAGCATTTAGGGGGTAATTATTCTCAAAAGGCCAAGTTGAGGGGGTAATTCGAACCAGAGATAGTTTAGGAAGGAACGTAATAATTCTCAAATAGTTTATGGGGTTACTAAGGTATTTTGCCTTACTATTTCAAATAATCGTGAATTTCACTCTTCACAAATACAAAAACATTATTTATGGTCAAGTAAAGTTACTTTGTATTTTCTAGGTAAGACTATTGGCCAATATTTTACCCTTTTTTTGTGTGGGTAAAGGTAATTTAGTCAATTATTATTCAGGACATTAAGCTTGCGTAAGAATTACTCCACTACTTATTGGTACATCATAAATATCAACTTTACAACCTACAATGTCCAAATACATATAATCCTATATTAATAGTCTTGTTGATTTTTAACATGTTTGATATTAAGCTAGAAAGAAAGGTTTTGCTTTAAATTAAAGACAGTTTTTTGTCAATCGTATTTTTCTTGGTATTGGATCTAGTTATGACTACTTTCAAAAAGTCTATTGTGTCTTTTTCTCTCCCTCTGCGCTTTTATGCTGATAAGAGAAAGAAGAACCTTACCACCAAAGTGTGCCTTGCACCGGGTTGCTCTTCCCTTAATAAGAGGTTTTAAGTTTGAGTTTTAAGTATATCAAAACTCTTGATAGGAAGCGCTTTTCGTTAAAGTGGTCCTATTTGGTGCGAATTTAAATATAATCGGGCTTCAATAAGAATACTGAACATATTTGAAAAAAAAAAAGAAAAAAAGAAGAACTTTATGTCCCAAACTTGATTAGAGTTGCGACGTTTGTAAGATTTAAATCACATAATGAGAAGTGGAGACTAAAGCATCATCACTTACTTGTTAAGTATCATTTCAATGAGGCTCCATAGCTTTTCCAAAAGTATATTTATTTAACATATGTAGTATGATATATTGACCGTTGCGTTAAATTGACATAGTGTTTTATAAGCTTTAATTTAGAAAAATAAATTAAATTACTTATTAGACAACTAGCTTAGAAAATAAACAATTTATCTGTAGAGTCAAATAAGGCAACTTTTTTCTAACGAGGAGTAACATTCTTAAAATATAGGCAAATTTCCACTATCTTTGAGCATAAAAATACACAAATGATTGTATATGTTTCCATTTTAATCCATGCAAAAGATAGTACATGCTGCATGAGAAATACACTTCAATGACACATATTAATGCTGTTGAATTAAGTACCAACTCGTTATTGATATTTATCTTTTGGGATTATATATGTTGTGTGTTTTGGTAAATTGTTATCTCCAGTCGAATTCATTGTTTACCTTAGCATACATAAATTATTATAATTGAATTCATTGATTATTTTAAATATAAACGATTAAATGGGCGATATCTTGATTAATTCATTCTTCATTTGCTTTCTCTAGTCTCTAATAATAAACTGTTTTCAGTGGGATTGCTTGAGTTGCATAGTTGACTTTCACTACAAGGCTTTTGCTATCATTTTCATACACCTAACAAATCCTATGTGGCTTAATCAGATGTCTCAAATTGGAGCTCTTGGTATGAAAAAATTCTTAGTAAGAAGTGTTTTTTTCGAATGGGATCCTACGCAGGACATATCCATATATAATCGGACTCTAATACGAGTACCGAATAATGAGTGAGAAATAAAAAAAAAATTACCACGTGGCAGATGAAAGAGGCCGATAGTTGGAGGGGCTAAAGTGTAATATCAATGAGGGAACCAGCTGACATATTGGATTGCGTTTAGCCACAGCATGTTCAACAGAATATGAAAGTAGGAGTACAAATAAATTTGTCTGAATATTTAAAAAATGAGATTCCTAATTATTTGTCTGAAGTACATTTTAAAATAATTTTTGAAGCTGGGAAAAAGACAGTGACACAAAAATACTATTCCATCCCACACTTATAATTTATGAGGTCTGGTTTTTCTGTTTCTAGAATCTCCAGAGGAGAAGTGCTATTGTCATGCAATGATTTGCGGCAAATCAAATCCCTAGCTCAATTAAAATAGTATTTTTATTTAAGACTTTCCTTTAAAAAAAAAGGAAAGAAACAATAAACTCTCCTTTGATTTCTCCAATATTTACTTCCCGAATGTTCTTTTGTTGTCCAATTTTTCAATTGAAATAAGTTGTGATTTTTAATACTTTTATGTGATTGCTAAAATGTAAATTACAAATAAATAGATATTACAGAGTAAATTCTATATTTTTAAAATACGTAAAACAAAATTAAAAACTTGATATTGAAAATCACAAAAAACATTAGATGTGCTAACCCTTTTTTCTAGCGAGGCAGTCTTTTCATAAAGTAAGTAAAGTAACCAATTTAGGCCCCATATTTGTGGGGACCATTTTTTGTTACAGTTAATAGATTATGTATAAGTTTTTAAAAAAAGTTATGTAAAGTAAAGTTTGTATTCTTATTAAACCCGAATTTATTAAGAAACGTGTAATATATATGAAGTAATTACAATTTAATGTGAATGTTGATAATGAAATATGAAAATCTTTCGAAGAGTCCTTTAGAGTTAATGACTTTATACATAATAGACAAGACTATTTTTCCACTTCAAAATAGATTTGAACAATTCGAAACATATGAAAATATTTTTAGTTTTCTATTTGGCGGTAAAAAATAAGATCACTAAATGTTGAACATTTGAAAAAATATTGCCTTAATCTTGAATATTCCTTAAAGCATAATAATCAATTCGATATTGATGGTTTAGATTTATTTTCTGAATTAAAAGTATTAAGAAAAATAGTACAATTAGAAAATAGCATTTTAATAGATACACTTAGGTAAGATCTTATCAGCTAATGAAATTATGTTAATAACTCATGTTACTGTTGCTTCAGCTGAAATAAATTTTCAAAATTAAAACTGATAAGATCTTACCTAAGATCAACAATGTCACAAGAAAAGGTTAAATGGATTAGCTATATTGTTAATTGAGAAGTAATTAAGAGTTATTAATTATAAGAAAATAATAAATAACGTTATATTTAAGAAAAACTAAAAAGATGGGCTTCAAATACTAATAAATTAAAAAGTTAAGGCCTTCATAAAGTTTGGCTTTAGACAACAAAATTTATCGGACCGCCTGTTTGACTCAAAAGTTATCGAATACTTTATGAATACAAAATAATATATGTAGGTTGAGGGCCAATCATAGCAAGTCGTAATAAATCAAGAATCAAGCAATGGAAAAGATAATTAAGAATAATCCTTCTAATAACAGAAAATAAGGACGATCTTTATTGATGATAATAGGGTGGTCTGCCTCCCCGTAAGGAGGTTCAGAGTCTTACAATCATGTTCTTTTTTATCTTCCGTCTTTCTGTCTCTCTTTATGATTCTCCCTCCTTGTTTTACTCTATATATTTTAGAGCCCCTGTGGGGAAGGAGAGGAACCCTCTTTCCATCTTTCTTCTTGGTATTTATAGAGATAAAATATACCCCACGAATATTAGTGGTATGGCTCACGTTAAGAGATTGTCTTTGACGAGAGTGAATAGGCCATAACCTCACTGATTATCTTAATCGGGCATTCAAATGTCTTTAATTAAGGGAGGTCATGCCATTTATTAACCATCCTTATTGTCGATTATTATATGGTCGAATTTCGACCCGTACAGTTAGTCCTTCCGCTTATTAGGGTTGTCTCGAAGTCGAGCTTGATGAGCAGACTTTGATGATCGTAACGTATATGGTTTGTGGTCGAGGAGCGGATGACGACTGCTCGTGTCGAGACCGTGCCCATCCCCCCTTTTTTTTATATGGCGGTATAGCGATCTCATTATTTTTTTCTTGGGAATTTACTTTGGCCGTACGAGCGTCGTCGGCGAAGGGAGGTAATCAGTATACAGCATGTGCGAGTATGGTGTACACGTTTTGCTCGAAGTTTTAACAGCGCAGGGCTCATTCTGCCCTTATCGATAAGACTCTTTGTTTTACTTTGGTTGGCGAGATGGCGGCTGTGGTCGGGTGGGCAATTTATGATGCTGATCGTGGCGGCGCCCGTTTGGTAGAGTTGAACCATTTTTTATGGTTGGATGTGCAGTTAATGACATCCATCGATTTTTCCAAAATCAATTATGTTGCCTATAAATGTGGTTTGGGATATATGATGCTTGACATTCTGCTATTTATTTGTGAGATTCTGGAGCTCTTGTCTTTTGTGAACTTGAAATCTTTTCTCTTTTGCGATAGGCTTTATCGTTTTCTGTCAAATCCGGTATTCCATTCTATTCTCTTAACAACTGAGTAATGGCCGATTATTCTTCTCGTGGAGTTCTTCCGTCTGGTCTGCCAGTCAATCCCCCGGTGGTTGAAGGACCATCTCCGGTGCTAGGAGGAGAGGGGCAGATTGAGGCTGAGGGAGTCCCGTCGATAGATGAAATACTCATTGTAGTTGGAGGTCCGATGATAGATTTTACCACCGATTGAGGGGAGGACCCCGTAGATGAGGCCCCATTGATGGGGAGGTTGGCATGACACAACTACGGGAGCAGGGGTTCGTACCTACTCACACCGACATTGTTCTTGCTCGTCATGAGGAGATGGTTCATACTGATCACGCAGTGTACTGTATTTTTTACGCGTACCCCTTCAAATTGGGGTTCAGGGTCCCGCTTTCCGATTTGGTAGTGGACTTCTGCCGTTACTACAAAGTGTGTCCGGGATAACTCATCCCATCTCTCTACAAGCTCTTGGCGATGTTTTTGAAGTATAGGGAGTTGGCCGGCAGGACGGTCACGCTGCAACACGTACTCGCCCTGTACGCTCCTTAACGAGTGTGGGAGACCATGCTTTGGATGAGCTCGCGTGGGTCGAGGGGGCTGACAGCTGCATTAGGCGATGAGGTTGAGCCTCAGCCGTTCGAGCAATTCTTTTATATTCGAACCGAGCATTTGGTGGCGCGCCTTCCCCGGGGTTCCCGGAGGTCTAGAATCACAAACGTGAGTTATTTTTTGAACAACAATTTTTGTTTCTTTCTTTCCTGTTTTACTGTGCTTAGGTTATCATTGACTTGTCACTGCTTTTATAGCCGAGAAGTTGCCACCGACTTCATTTGCTGGGTTGCGCGGATGGCTCGAAACCATGGTTCCACACATCGAGGGGATTCACATGTGGGCGTCCTTCTCGGAGAAGCATGGCTGGGGGCAAACAGTGGGTAAGAAGTTTTGTTTTTCAGACTCATCATATTTTGAGATTATTACCTTTCCGGGTTGACCTTGTCTTTCTGTTACAGGGAGAGTGAATCGCGGCAGAGCTCCTCAACTAGCATTTCGGTGGCCCGACGTGATTGCTAGAATTAATGCGGCACCGGCACCATGCCGTGTACCGAGGGTTGCATCGATTGAATCTTTTGTGTCTCCCTCTCCTTCTCGTCCTCTATTTCGTGATAAAGGTCCGTCAGGGACCGTTCACCCTCGATACGGCTCTTCTTCAGGTGATGAGGAAGACATGCCTTTGACTAGGCGCGGGGTGGCTTTCACTCCGGCTCCTCCTATGGTGGATGTGCATGTTCCCCCTGTCATAATAAATGTGGATTCTCCTCCTTTTGAGGCGGGGGGTGTACGGCTGTGGCGCGTACTCCTAAGGACGGGTCGAGGGAAAATAATGTTCAGGTCCGCGCGGATCAGGAAGGGAGTGCTTCTCCAACGGCCAAGTCTTTGACCCACATGGTTGAGTTAGGGGAGGCTTCCCGGGTGATCGTGGATATTGGCGGGTCGATTACCCCTTTGGTGGAGGTGGCGGAGGTAGGGGACGGGTCCACATCCAACTCGGATTTGGATTCTGAGGACGTCCGCATGTTTCGTGAGGGTGTCACAAGTGCAACTGTTCACCCGAATGGGAAGCTGCGCCTTATTGAGGTTCCTGTGGATGAGAATTTGCTGCTGCTGGACTTGAGTCTGGTGTTGCAATTTGGGCAGTTGTGTTCTGTGATAGAGAATGAGTCGTTAAGGGAGGTTACAGACGCCGGCCTAATGAACGAAGTGGCTGTGATGGGAATGAGGGTATGTGTTTAGAGATGGAAGCTTATTTGCTTTCCCTTTACCTTGTTTTTCATTTCCTGCCTGAACCGTTGCTTCTCATTTTGCAGGCTTTCTTGTTGCAGGTGGAGAGTCTCCGCCGAGCCAACGTTCGGTCGGGGGTGTTTTTGTGGATGCTTGAAAAGTGTCGTTTGTATCGAGACTAGTGCAGGAAGATGAGCGTGCGTATGAGGAATAATCCCCGCAACCGGGGTTTGGTTGAAGAATTGGCGAGAAGGGAGATACAGGCGAACCATACGCTTGGTCGCATAACGGCTTTAGAGAATCAATTGCGTCGGAAGGATGACAAGCTCGAGGCTGGAAGTAGGGCCTCGATTGAGTGTGAGCGCTTGTGTTTGACCAAGCTGACGGAAGTCACCTCAGAGTGGAGTGGGAAGGTTGCCATACTGGAAGGTGAGGTGGCGGCTTTAAGTCGTAGGTTGGCTGATGCCTCGGCCTGAGTTGATGAGTTGTAGGGGATTATACGCGCCAATAAATCTTAGCTATCATTGGTGAGAGTTGCTGCTGCCTTCAGAGAGGGTAGCCTTGAAGAGCGGATTGGGGTCCTAGAGTAGGGTGCTCATGATGCAACGGGGCAGATCGCGCTTTTGGAAGAAGAGAATAGGCGTCTCCAGGAGCATTCTGCTTTTTCGGGCCATTCTCGCGAGATTTGGGTTTATGCTGAGGCCCAGCGGGATGTATATAAGAATTTGTTTGAGGCCGGCATCATATCCGAAGCCACTTTTGAGGGGGCACGCCAAAGGGCGCGGAAGGCTCGTATAGAGAGTTATTTCGATGCCATAATATCCGGGATAGACGATGGTACTGGCGGGAGCTGGCAACGACGCGGATGCTGCAGGTGGCGGTGCGTGTGGTACAGGTGATGATGTGGCTGGGGCAGGTTGTGGTGTAGACAACGCCAAGTGAAAAAAGTAGTTTCTTCATCTTTTTAGTAGATGTTGTTGTTGTTGTTTGTTTTTATTTCATACATTGTTGTTTTTCTTCTTCCTGGACGGTGCTTGGAGGGATATAAGCGGGTGTGGCCCGTTATTGTTTTATGAACAAGGGGGAATTCTCCTTTTGTCATTTGTTTATTGTTTGTTTTGTATGCATTTTGGGGTGGGTTAATTCGGTTTTGATATTCGATTCGAGCGGGGGTACTAATTTTTGGACGTTGGCGGCCAGTCCCCTCGCGACCTGGGTGGCTGAGTCAAGCCACCCCTTCGAGGTCGATTCCTCCTAACCTTAGTCCCATTTTGGGCGTGGTCGGGCTTATTTGCCATAGGGTCAAAAATGCGACCCGGTGGTTTGGCCGGGGCCGAATCTCGTGTGTTTCTCATTTTAGTAAGAGTTAAACGTACTCACTTAGCCGGCGAGGGCGCTTGCTCCGTGCCTCATTTACTTGTGAGTTTATTGGCGGAGGCATATGGCCTGAGTCCTGATTCAACTGTTGTTGATCTTTGTTGATCGTTCGGAGTTGAGAGTGCGTAGCCCGAGACCTACTTCAACCGTAGTTGAATTAGTTGGTGAAGGCGCATGGACTCAGTCCCAGTTCAACTATGGTTGAACATCGTTGGTTATTTGGAGTCAGGGGCGCGTAGCCCGAGTCCTACTTCAACCATGGTTGAATTAGTTGGTGAAAGTGCATGGCCTGAGTCCTAGTTCAACTGTAGTTAAACATTATTGATTATTTGGAGTCGAGGGCGCGTAGCCTGAGTCCTACTCCAACCATAGTTGAATTAGTTGGCGAAGGCGCATGGCCTCAGTCCCAGTTCAACTGTGGTTGAACATCGTTGGTTATTTGGAGTTGAGGGCGCGTAGCCCGAGTCCTATTTTAATCGTAGTTGAATTAGTTGGCGAAGTCGCATGGCCTGAGTCTTAGTTCAACTGTGGTTAAACATCGTTGGTTATTTGGAGTCGAGGGTGTGTAGCCCGAGTCCTACTTCAACTGTAGTTGAATTAGTTGGCGAAGGCACATGGCTTGAGTCCTAGTTCAACTGTAGTTGAACATTGTTGATTATATGGGGTCGACGAAGCGTAGCCTGAGTCCTACTTCAACCGTAGTTGAATTAGTTGACAAATGCGCATAGCCTGAGTCCCAGTTCAACCGTGGTTGAACATCGTTGGTTATTTGGAGTCGAGGGCACCTAGCCGGAGTCCTACTTCAACCTTAGTTGAATTAGTTGACGAAGGCGCATGGCCTGAGTCCTAGTTCAACAGTGGTTGAACATCGTTGGTTATTTGGAGTCGAGGGGGCGTAGCACGAGTCCTACTTCAACCGTAGTTGAATTAGTTGGTGAAGGCGCATGGCCTGAGTCCCAGTTCAACTGTGGTTGAACTTTGTTGATTATTTGGAGTCGAGGGCGCGTAGCCCGAGTCCTACTTCAACTGTAGTTGAATTTGTTGGCGAAGGCGCATGGCCTGAGTCCCAGTTCAACTATGGTTGAACATCGTTGGTTATTTGGAGTCGAAGGCGCGTAGCCCGAGTCCTACTTCAACCGTAGTTGAATTAGTTGGCGAAGGTGCATGGCCTGAGTCCCAATTCAACTATGGTTGAACTTTATTGGTTATTTGGAATCGAGGGCGCGTAGCCCGAGTCCTACTTCAACCGTAGTTGAATTAGTTGGCAAATGCGCATGGCCTGAGTCCCAGTTCAACTGTGGTTGAACTTCGTTGGTTATTCGGAGTCGAGGGCGCGTAGCCCCAGTCCTACTTCAACCGTAGTTGAATTAGTTGGTGAAGGCGCATGGCATGAGTCCTAGTTCAATTGTGCTTGAACATTGTTGGTTATTTGGAGTCGAGGGCGCGTAGCCCGAGTCCTACTTCAACCGTAGTTGAATTAGTTGGCGAAGACGCATGGCCTGAGTCCTAGTTCAACTGTGATTGAACATTGTTGGTTATTTGGAGTCGAGGGCGCGTAGCCCAAGTCCTACTTCAACTGTAGTTGAATTTGTTGGCGAAGGCGCATGGCCTGAGTCCCAATTTAACTGTGGTTGAACTTCGTTGGTTATTTGGAGTCGAGGGCACGTAACCCGAGTCCTACCTCAACCGTAGTTGAATTAGTTGGCGAAGGTGCATGGCCTGAGTCCCAGTTCAACTGTGGTTGAACTTCGTTGGTTATTTGGAGTCGAGGACGCGTAGCCCGAGTCCTACTTCAACTGTAGTTGAATTTGTTGGCGAAGGCGCATGGCCTGAGTCCCAGTTCAACTATGGTTGAACATCGTTGGTTATTTGGAGTCGAAGGCGCGTAGCCCGAGTCCTACTTCAACCGTAGTTGAATTAGTTGGCGAAGGTGCATGGCCTGAGTCCCAGTTCAACTATGGTTGAACTTCGTTGGTTATTTGGAATCGAGGGCGCGTAGCCCGAGTCCTACTTCAACTGTAGTTGAATTTGTTGGCGAAGGCGCATGGCCTGAGTCCCAATTTAACTGTGGTTGAACATCGTTGGTTATTTGGTGTCGAAGGCGCGTAGCCCGAGTGCTACTTCAACCGTAGTTGAATTAGTTGGCGAAGGCGCATGGCCTGAGTCCTAGTTCAACCGTGATTGAACATTGTTGGTTATTTGGAGTCGATGGCGCGTAGCCCGAGTCCTACTTCAACTGTAGTTGAATTTGTTGGCGAAGGCGCATGGCCTGAGTCCCAATTTAACTGTGGTTGAACTTCGTTGGTTATTTGGAGTCGAGGGCACGTAACCCGAGTCCTACTTCAACCGTAGTTGAATTAGTTGGCAAGGGTGCATGGCCTGAGTCCCAGTTCAACTGTGATTGAACTTCGTTGGTTATTTGGAGTCGAGGACGCGTAACCCGAGTCCTACTTCAACCGTAGTTGAATTAGTTGGCGAAGGCGCATGGCCTGAGTCCTAGTTCAACTGTGGTTGAGCATCGTTGGTTATTTGGAGTCGAGGGTGCGTAGCCCGAATCCTACTTCAACCGTAGTTGAATTAGTTGGCGAAGGCGCATGGCCTGGTTTTCCAAGTGTATGGGTGAGGTGGAGCAGGCTTGCTCTGATTGGGTTGTTTTTGCCTTTCTCGACGTTTCAACTTTGCTTTTGATTTTGGGAAGAGCTACGCGATCTTGCTTGGAAATCCCCACGGACGTCGCCAAATTGTTTGACTCAAATGTTATCGAATACTTTATGAATACAAAACAATATATGTAGGTTGATGGCCAAACATAGCAAGTCGTAATAAATCAAGAATCAAGTAATGAAAAAGATAATTAAGAATAATCCTTCTAATGACAGAAAATAAGGAAAATCTTTATTGATGATAATAGGGTGGTCTGCCTCCCCGTAAGGAGGTTCAAAGGCTTACAATCATGTTCTTTTTGATCTTCCGTCTTTCTGATTCTCCCTCCTTGTTTTACTCTGTTTATTTTAGAGCCCCCATGGGGAAGGAGATGAACCACCTTTCCCTCTTTCTTCTTGGTATTTATAGAGATAAAATATACCCCACGAATATTAGTGGTATGGCCCACGTTAAGAGATTGTCTTTGACGAGAGTGAATAGGCCATAACCTCACTGATCATCTTAATCGGGCATTCAAATGTCTTTAATTAAGGAAGGTCATGCCGTTTATTAACCATCCTTATTGTCGATTATTATATGGTCGAATTTCGACCCGTACACTCCCCATGCTTATTAGCTACGAATCTTGTTATTTATTATTTAGAAAATATTGAATACTTTTTGTGAAGTAAGATGAGATTGAATAAATTGACAAATTAATGGTTTTAATATATATAGGTCCTTTTTATTCAATATTCGACATTCATTTTGAGGCAAAAGGCATGTTTATATGTTGAAATTCAAAAAGATAAACAGAGGGTTCCCCACTTCGAGTCCTGCCCCTCCATACGCGTTTAATTCAAACGCATCTATCAAACAAGTATGGGCGATATGATTAAAAACTTTGACAACGTAATACTTTGCTTTCAAGATTTATGATAAGTATATATTGTCATTTTTAACCCAACAAACAAATAAATAAATATATACAAAACCAAAAGAAAAGATCTCAGTCTATAACAATATATGCTTAACGTTAATCCTCAAATCCAGCTTGGACCATATATCGTGTTTAGTTAGCCTCAACGGTTTTCTCTAGAAGAATAAATAAAATATATGTTGTTAATAATTTTTTTCTTAAAGATAATCACGCGGCTGCATGTGAAAGATAGAAGAGAGAAGAAAAAATAACAAAGTTATCACGTGGAGTGTCGGCAAAGGATGTCTTTTTTTGAGGTGAAGTATTTGTTTAGTTAGAAGGGACTTTTCTTTGTTGTTTTGTCAATTACTCCTCCCCTTATCTAACCTAATTTATTGGTCTATTCTCCATGTTATTTTTTCACTGTTCCTAATAATCAATTACATTGGACAAAATAATTAAGGCAAATTTTATATATATATATATATATATATATATATATATATATATCGACAATTATTTTTTAGAGCGGCTAGAAAGTATAGTCCTATAAATATTTTACAGGCAGACTATCTTTTAAAATGATAGGTGTATTATTCTTTACAGACACTAACTAAAAAATTTAGTCTGTATTTTGTGTGTGTGTGTTTTTTTGGCATTATTATGATTTGCTATTATCCGTCTAAGTGTAAACACGTTAGGGTTATTTGATTCAGGGAGTAGTTATATAGAAATTATACATATAAATTGTTATTGCATGAATAATATTATAAAAATTATTATATGAAGAATGATAATGCAAAAAATGAAACACCGATAATAACATGTATCATTTTGCATGATGATTATGTAAAGGTGATTTTGTCTTTAGATTCTCTTATTCAAGCAATACTAATATGAGTAATCTTAATCCCGTTTATGTATTTTCCTACAAGTTATGCTAATATTAGGAATGCAAAGTTTAATACCGAAAACCAAATATTACATTAGTCAGAGTTCTATGGTAGAAGGAAGACATTGTAGTAGCTTTCTAGTGATTACTACTCATGTCTTAGAGCCCAGATCGATCACTCATTTGTTCAACCAGGTCTTCAAGGCCTCATAACAGCTCACGTTCCACTAAAACTGAAATGTGATCGCTGAATTGCGACTTACTGATGTGGCATGATAAGTTGCATTCGTAATTGCGATATACATTTGGAGAAAGTGCTTTATAGGTCGCAATTGACCTTAAGGTATTGGAAATGACTCAAATATGCGCGCCTTTCACCTATTGGTCCATAATACCCTTAATGTTAACTAGTCTTAGTGCCTCCGCGATGCGCGGCATAAACCATATCTAATTTTGATTTGGATTATTTGAATTATGTGCAAATAATCTTAAAATTAAAGCTCTATATGAAAATTATAAATAATTATTAGATATTAATTAAAAAGAAGGACATGAAACCATTTCTCAAATCCCATAGTGGATAACTTATGTTTTTTTCTTTTTTATATTGTAATAACTCAACCCCTTGATGTTGGCACTTGTATTTTATTTTACTGTCAATATTAAAAAAATACTTAACATATAATATTGTGATATGTGTTGTTTGAACATATTAAATAATACTATTTTGGAAAATTTTTACTACCACTTTATTTTTCATCTCAAATTGAAATAAGTCTTATCCTTCTACATTTTTAGACATAATTTTTCTCTTTTTTTTGCTGTTTGCTCATAGTTATTGCAATATTTATTACTTAATATTGTTATATTGTAATGTGGGCATTTATTAGCTCTTAAATTAACTTAATCTATTACTTATTACCCTATTAATAATCATCAATAAATATAAACTTTTATTCTTAAAATTTAATGTATTTATACTATCATCCGCTTACTCAGAACTCTTTCATCATTCAAATATATCAATGATATTGTTTTACTATTATTTAATAATTTAATTTATATATTTTTAAATAAATCTACAATATAAGCATCATTGCACTATCTCTATTTTCCTCTTTATACGTTCTCTTCCCTACTAAAAAATTTTAATTAGCTTTTACACAAATATTTGACCCAAACTCAAAATAATATCACGTCTTATTTTAAAATATTACTTTGAATTAGTCTAAAAATGTTTCAAACCTACTTGAATTTTATATAATTATTTTTGTACTACGTGCAATTAAATTTTCTTTCTCGTTTAATCTCAAGATACAAATTTCGCTTTTAATTTTTATTAATAAATTACCTACATGAGATATTTATTTAATATGTCTAAATATTTAATTTGGTATCAAATTTTTGTTTTTCTTCATCTAGCAAAATTTCAATTTTGTGGTCATACCCATATTTAAGTGTTCTTATCATAATTTTAAGAATTTTCTAATCTCAAGTTTACAGAGGCTGAGTCTTCTGATGCCGTCATTACAGGTATTTCGCTAATTTTGATTATTCCGCTGTAATTTTTATGTTGTTAATAATAAATTGGTTATTAATGGAATTGTTATTAATATTTGGCTTGCCTAGCTTCTATTTAGTAGGCGCCATCATGACCCCGATGGTGGGAAATCTGGGTCGTGACATTTTTAAACTATTGTTTGACATTTTTAACTTATTTAAATTTATTAATAATATTTTTGAGTTTGTATATTTGCATTTTTTTGTTTTATTTAAGTAATTCTTAGTATAAATATCCTCACATGATCTCTAATTTATTTATATTATTTATTATTTAAATCTTTTTATGTATAGACTTTAATTATGTGGCTTTATGCACATGCATAATATATATATATATATATATATATATATATATATATATATATATATATATATATATATATATATATATATATATATATATATATATATATATATATATATATATATATATATATATATATATATATATATATATATATATATATATATATATATATATATATATATATATATATATATATATATATATATATATATATATATATATATATATATATATATATATATATATATATATATATATATATATATATATATATATATATATATATATATATATATATATATATATATATATATATATATATATATATATATATATATATATATATATATATATATATATATATATATATATATATATATATATATATATATATATATATATATATATATATATATATATATATATATATATATATATATATATATATATATATATATATATATATATATATATATATATATATATATATATATATATATATATATATATATATATATATATATATATATATATATATATATATATATATATATATATATATATATATATATATATATATATATATATATATATATATATATATATATATATATATATATATATATATATATATATATATATATATATATATATATATATATATATATATATATATATATATATATATATATATATATATATATATATATATATATATATATATATATATATATATATATATATATATATATATATATATATATATATATATATTTAAGTTAAATTTGATCAAATTTGTTTTGCCTTAATTCTTATTAGATTTTGTAAATATGTTTAAATTTTGTCCGAGTGATTAAGATTTGTTCTTCTTAAGTTAAATTTATCTAATCATATAGAAATATTTATTTATGTATAAAATATTCATTTGCCTGATTTGTCAATATTAATATGACTTTATTATTCTTGTTATTAAAATATATTTTATTAAGTAATTAATACTTTACATTGTAGATAATTTGTATATTTATGTAAGATCTTATTTTGTTGCTTGAATTTTTTTAATTTTCAAAATCAATAAATCTTTAATATCTTCAGTAAATTTTTATTTTATTTTATATTTTACCTTACCCCAAAGTATAGATGGCCCTATGTTATCTCAGCTTTGGTCTTTCACTGTTTTTTTTTTCTACTGCAGTTTTTAAATTATCTTTTTACCTCCATATTTTTAACTAATATAGAAGAAAATCTGCGAGTAAATCATTATATGATCTAAGTATAGTAGATATGGATATAAATATACATATACATATAAATATAAATATAAATATAGATAATAGTTTAAATTTATCTAAGATTTATCTAAATTATGTATAAGATTTATTCAACTACTTTCATTAATTATGTTTCCATTTATACTTTAGAATTATAGATATTGTCTTGCCAAATGGCTTCATTTTAGCTTGCCACTTGGCTTAACCACAATGCATACTACTCTCCTTTTAATATAATATAGATTTCTGGACTAAAACTGCCGCTCCTTCTAACATAACTATGACATGTCATATGTGGGGCTTCGTATTAAATATGTGGCACTGATTTATTGTTCTATATTAATTTTCTTTTTAGAAATTTAATTTTTCTAATGCAAAAATTTTCTATTATATAGAAAAGAGAAGAGGAGGTTGACCAAGAGCATAATGGTCATTTTAAATATATTAGTGCATTATTTGTTTGTATACTAGGCTCAAAATTTTTGTTGTGGGTTCTTAATAACCGAAAAAACCAAAACTAACGTGCTCATAAGCTATTAAATTCTTTAGTTGGACCCTACTTTCCATTCAACCTTTACTATCTTTATTAAATTTATTACTTGATTGTTATTACTATTTTTTTAACAAGTACTTTTATCTAGAATAATTATTTTTTGATAATTTATAATTCAAACGTTCGTCCGATTAAAAATACTAAGGTCACATATATTTATCTATGACAATTCTATTATTTTCTTAAGAAATATCATTTTATTTATTAACTATTTCAGTAAAGAAGATTTCATTAAAAAAATTAATGATACTATATATAGATTTACATTCAAATGTTATTATATCATTATCAATTGATATCATTTTATACAAATTTCAATTGGAATACTTCATAAAATTCAATTTTTTTTTATTTAAGAATAAAATATAGTTTCAAGTTCCCTTTTTGATTATAGAATATAAAAAATTATAATAATTATCCTCTCTAAAAATATGAGTTGAGGATATCTGAAGTAAAAATGAAATTATTATCTTTTAAAAATTGTTATATATTAAGAAGTATGAGAAGTATCATCATACAATATTATACTTCTCCCTCTATGATCGAAGTTAGTTGAGTACATACTCTATTCGATTAGAATTCAATATTATAAAAATTTTAAAAATAGATAAATATACAATTAATATTTTTAAAATAGTCTCAACAAATACCACTATTGTGATGATGATTGCTTAATACCTAAATAGTATATGATCGCATTAATATCCTAAATAGTATGTCAATCATATCGAATGAAACTAGAAAAAAATATTATGTCATTCCAATAGAACAAATCACAAAGTATATATCATTCAATTTAAAAAATGAGAAAAATATATGACGAATTATTTCTCAACTGACTTTTTAATTACTATTTTAATAATAATTAACTTAAGGCTTAGTGATGTAAAAAATACATTAAAATAAAAGAGGCCCTATGTAGAAATAATTTAAATTCTACTTGAATTATTATCTAATCACTGTATAATAAAATATTAAACTCAACAAGTGTTTCAAAGTGATTGGTATAGTAATACGATTTCAGAAAAATTAAAATGCACATAATGCAAAAAATAAATAACAATACATGTAATCGTGGTTCTATAAAACATATTCTATTTCTTCTTTCCCTAAAGACGTATAAAGTGTGTAATTAATAATAGATCAAAAAATATTAAAAAGATAATAAATAAATAAAAAATAACAATTGAACCCGTACATCGCACGGGTGCATTATCTAGTATATTTTTAAAAAGATTTTCCATTAATGGTAATCACTTATACTCAATAGTACTTTATCTGTTGAATTCGTCATTTAGTGAATACGTGCTATGCTGTATTAAAGAATAACTCATTACTCAATTTAAAGAAACATTTTTATTAAAAAAAGATCATTCTCTATTGTAAAATTATAAATGAAGAGTTAAAATTTTGATAATGTTTTGGTATGTAATGAAAAAAGATCTAAATGAAAATCAATAATGAAAATTATTGAGGAATTTTTATTGAACATTAATTGTATTTAATAAATACAACGTATGAATCACATTTGGCAAATGATAATAAATTGCATCGGATATTTGATATATGCTATTTATAATTGCATTATGTATACGTCGTTATAACAGCATATCCCAAATGCGACTTATAAATTGTGTTCATTAAAAGCAACTTATAAATTCACATTTGGATCCGGACTGTTCTTTTCACTGTAATTTACTCTTAAGTGATATTGTAAAAGTTTTGCATAATTTTGGTGTTCCTTTAAAAAACAACATGCCACTAAACATATTGAGCCAAAAAAATGCACATTTTGGAGGAAAAAAATGTCCATTACTGCCACAATGATCACCAAGCAATTTGCATATGCTATTCACAATTCTAGTCGACTCATTTCATTAAAGATGGAGTTAATTTGATTTCGTCAATTTAATTTTTAACTCTTTGTTTTGTTGTCCAGTCTAACTCTAACATCTAAGCTTGAAAAAGATGAAGTACTAATAGAGTTAAAACAAATTTCCATGAATCCCCTTATCAAAAAGTTAAATTCTTCGACAATTTTATTTATTTATTTTAGATCTTCATCACTCCTCTTTCAAATTATTAAATGTGGCAGACCAACATGGACCTATTTATTTTATCACACCACTTGGTCTGTGTTTTCAAATGGTACATTATCTGTTATCATCCTGTCTGTGTACCTTGAACTGAATCTCTTTAAATTAGTAGTAGTTAACAAGAGAACAAAAATTCTTATATACGTACAGTGTTTTGGAAGCTTGCAAATAACTGTCCGAAAAGAAAAAACACAAAGTGACAGGATTGCAAATTGAGACATATAACAAACTGACATTTGTGTGGTATTAAAAATTTGATGTATCCCAAAGACTCGCCAGAATCACTCAATATTTTGCCAGCAGCAACATTAGCTGTCCAAACCAATAAGTCTAATTTGTGGTTTTAAGGATATGTGTTTAGTTTAATACTACTTGTTAACCAAGAAATATGAAGTAGAAATGAAAGAAACAAGTGTATCAAACCAATGTAACTCAACAATAGTGGCCTCGAGATGGTTTAAGAGCAATAAAGTAAGGACAAGAAATGTAAAGGACATTTCTGATGAATAGTAAGAGAGAAAAGTAGGATAGTATATTCTTGCCAATGATGAGATGATCTTACAAATGATTGGGGTCCCCTTTATATAATAGAGGGACCCTAAATATGGTAAATTTCTATTTACAATAAGGAATATTCTTGGTTCAACTGTCTAACCGCCCGGTACGGAAAAGTACAATCCTATTTCGGAATTTGCGCCGTAATCTTAGGGATATGACAGAAATCTAGCCCATTTTATTACAAATCCATAAAGGTACTATTCCGGGGTCGAGCATACCTCGGTATATACGCGCTCAGTCTTCGAACTCGGGTCTGGTCCCTCGAGCTCGTACTCGATCTTGCCTGAACTCGGACTTTGACGACCTCTCGAGCATATAGATCGAAAGCATACGATCTCGACCATATACAGATAGTCCCCACATTTCATAGAGTAAGATGATAAGAAATGATTTGAACTTCGTATTCCCACAGTCTTTAGTGATGAGGTCGTTTTCGTAACGTAGGCGCTCGAAGTGACTGAAATGTCCCCTTGGTTCGCTTCCCTAAAACATTAAATGTACGCCAGTACTAGTCGACCATTAACGCCGCTAAACTGCAGTCAACTTTCTATAAATATGGGGCTACTTCTTTGAATAATCGACTTTACTCTTTCATCACTTTCACTCTGATTCTTCTTCATTTCTTTCTCTAATCATCTCTTTTCACCGCCCCTTTGAACGCCGAAAAATGCAAAGTTCCCGCAAAATATCACGTTATGCTGCAATCTATATTCTTTAGCTTAAAATCATGGCTAAAACTTCCAAAATGGTACCCAAAGAAGATAAAGCGTCATCTTCTTTTACCCCCCAGCCGGACAAACCGGTGGTGCCGCCGACTCTTAAAGAAATCACCCCCGGCCCTTTGCGTGATTAAGAAAGACTTTAGTATTGAAAATCCCCCCAATATCCCAGGCCGATACGAGCACGCATCTCGATATCTTAGTTTGACATCGGAGAAGTACCTCAAAGCAATGAAGAGGGAGTGCGGCTGGGGAGACCAGGTCCTCGTTCAGATCCTGGGCCCCGAGGAAAGCATTACTATCCACGTTGAGGGTTTTTTAAGTGTTTATGCTTACCCCTTCACACTGGGTCCCCTCGATCCGATGGTGATCGACTTATGCAAAACAAACGAGATTACCCTCGGCCAGATTCCCCCCTTCTTTTAGTGCATCGTGATCAGCTGCACTACTTTTCGAAAAAGGCCGAGGGGTTGGGATTCACCCTCAACCATCTGATTCGATTTTATAGGCCTTAGCTGTTTTGAGGGCTTGTCAAGCTGCAATGTCGAACAAAGAAAGCCTTCTTCGCTAGTAATGACAAAGCCAAAGATCGAGGCTGGATGAGTCGATTTATCAGAGTAAAGACTTCGGATGTCATTCCCAGGGATAAACTGCCGTTCTAGTGGATATGGAACTTTAATCGTAAGTGGAGTTATTCTTCCTAATATCTATTCATGTTCAGCTTTCGTGTCTCATAATGCTTTTAACTTTTCTGCGGCCATTGCCTGGGTGCCTCACGCGGTCTTTGACCTCGGGGACTGGGTCTGAAAGTTAGCTTCCACCTCCTTCTATGATGAGCGCAAATGGCGTGAATTATTGATGGAAAAATTGGAGGCCAAACATCATGGTAAATTCTATTCCCAAGTTTTAGATACTTTTCATTTGTTGGTGGCATCAACATATTCATGTTTATTCATGCAGGCAATGGAGATATATCCTAAATAAGGCTAGCTCCGCCCGGGGAAATGATTACGTCCTCAATTCCAAAATCGGGGAAAAACAATAAAAGAAAGAGGGATTCGAAGCCTGAAGATTCCTAAGATGATGCGGCACCTGCCCGAAAGCCGAGGAGAAGACTCATTCATGTTGACTTGGATTCAACCATTCAACACCTGGAAGATGAAGAGAACGATGGTGAAGAAGCGGCGTTGGTACCTCGAACCAAAAAACCAATTAAAGCCATCAATGCCCCCAATCCTGATGCCTTGCCACTCAATCAAAAAAATTTGAAGAGAGACTCGGGAAAATCCCTCGAGTTCTTTGAGTCCCTCGAGATTAAGATCGTACTTCCTTCTTCAACAAATAGACCGAAGGGGACAAGTGTTGAGAGGGATGAAACTAGCCAGAGCACCCGGAGTGAAGAGCTCGGGGCCATGACAATGGGTCACTCACATTCTCTTCCAGCTTACTCCAAGGAGACAATAAAGATGCTTGGGCTTTGCAAACACCTGATCTGAGCAAAGTCCTCGAAGAAGACCCCTTTCGGGATTGTTTCACTGGGGTTGATATGCAAGGATTTGATCATCTCCTGCTGAGTCTCGATTTGGTAAGGCAATGGCAGATATGCAAGGATTTGGTCATCTCCTGGTTGACAAACTCCCTTACCAAAGAAATATGTCGTAGTGTTAAGTACTCTTAGTTAGCCAAGGACATTTGGAGTGAACTTGAGGAGAGATATGGAAAGGCTTATGGGGCTAGATTGTTTGAACTTAAGAAAGAATTATCACACATATCTCGAGGCTCACTAGATATAACATCTTATTTTAATACTACAAAACAACTCTGGGATGAGATATCTTCAATTTCTGTCAATCATTTGTCTGTTTGAACATTTGGGGGTAATAAGAAAGCTGAGAAAGAACAGAAAGTCTATCAGTTCTTAATGGGACTCAATGATACTTATCTTCAAGTAAGGAGTAATATAATCATGATGAAGCCCTCGCCCTCAATGAACACTGTGTACATCATTTTTCTGGCTGATGAAAAATAGAGACAAGCGTCTTCTGCATCTCAATTCAACAACAATTCCGCCTCCTTCAATGCTGGGGTCTCTAAATAGAGTTTCCCATCCAAGGTCAATTTTGACTCTCCGAGGCCACAAAATTCTCATTCAAGGTTTAATCCAGAGTCTCAAAGGTCACTTTTAATCTGCAAGTATTGTAAGAAACAAGGGCATGCTATTGATAAGTTCTACAAATTGTATGGCTTTCCTTCCAATTTCAATTCACTAAGGGACCTGGCCCTAGGAAAGCTGCTGCACATGTTGAGGTTGATCATTTTGGTGATGTTGCTGCACATGTTGAGTTTGAGTCTCTCCAAGCTTCTGCAGTCCCTGGTTTAACTAAAGATCAGTACTCTCAACTTATGATGTTGCTGCAGTAGTCTCATATTTCCACTCCATCTTCTCCTCTTACACTCATGACATTTGCCAATTTTACTGTTATGCTTCTACCTGAGAATGGTTAAGTTAGAACCTGTTTGCTTACTAAAATAGACAATGTTATTTGGATCACAGATTCTGGAGCCTCAGATCACATGACATCTGATAAATTCCATCTTATCAACATACAAACATTACATGTTCCTTACCTAGTGTCTCTTCCAAATGGTTACAAAGTTAAAGTTCACAATGTGGGTTCTTTTGCTTTGTTTCCTGATCTCATTCTTCACAATGTGCTTTATATTCCTAGTTTTAAATACATTCATTCTTATTTCTGTATACAAGCTTGTTGCTAAACCTGGTCACATGGTTCAGTTTACCAACACTGGTTGTACTTTTCAATGCCCTTCTCCGAAGAAGCTAGTGGTACATGGTAGACCTGACATTGGATTGTACAAGTTGTTTCAACTCCAAATGGTCTCAAATTCAATGTTTCCTGAATTAATTTTACCTCCTGTTTCTTCTTGTAGTGTTCCAAATGTTGTTCTTTCTAATACTTCTAGTGTTCCTGGTAGTAATACAAGTTTTTCTCTTAGTTCTGCTTGAGTTTCTGATGATGTACATATGAATACAATGAATAAAAATGATGTTGTTTGGCACTATAGACTGGGGCATCTAACTTTCTCTTAAATGAAGCATGTACCTAATCTTGGAACCAAATTGTCATCTAAGCAATCTTTTGTTTGTCCCATTTGTCCCTTGTCTAAACAAACCAGATTACTTTTTCCTGATAGTTCTATACATTTAACCACACCATTCCAGTTACTTCACATTGACACCCGGGGACTTGATTACACCACCACATATTCTGGTTCCAAATACTTTTTAACTATTGTTGATGATTATACTAGAGCTACTTGGACTCACCTTTTGGGATCCAACAGCAATGATTTTGACATTCTAAAGGCCTTTATTGCTATGGTTGAAACTCAATTCCACACTAAAGTCCAAACTATTAGAAGTAACAATGCTCTAGAGTTAGGGTCCAACTTGTCTGGATGTCAATCTTTTGTTGACAAAGGTATTGTACATCAGAATTCTTGCCCTCATACCCCTCAACAGAATGGGGTAGTGGAAAAGAAACATAGACATTTACTTGAAACTGCCAGAGCTGTAGTGGAAAAGAAACATAGACATTTACTTGAGACTGCCAGGGCTCTACTATTTTAATCTTACCTTCCTCTTAAATTCTGGGGAGATTGTATTCTCACTGCTACCTATTTGCTAAACATCTTTCCATCCCATTTGCTAAACGACAAAAGCCCCTATGAGTTACTCTATGGAAAATCGGAAAAGGGCATAAAATGCCCCTCAACTATCAGGTTTGGTCTAAAAATGCCCATCATCCACCTATTGGGCCAAATATGCCCTTCTGTTAATGTTTTTGGCTCACAAATGCCCTTTGAGTTAACGGAAGGACACGTGTCATCCTCTTATTCGCGCATTCTAAATATTTCATAATTAATTAAAAAAACACATTATTCATAGCTGAAAAATAAATAAAATTTTTTCTAAAATACTTACAAAAGTTTTTTACTAAAATAAGATTTTTTTCCCAAATCTGATAGGTGGATGGGGGGTATTTTTGTCTTAGCTTTTGGGAGAAGTTTCTGCCTTAAAATCCTTTCTCCATGATCAGTTCAAAATCAAAGATTTGGGTTTCTTAATTACTTTCTTGGTATTGGGGTGTCGTATTCTTCTTCGGGGGCTCTAATGCATCAAAGAAAGTTTATTCATGATCTTTTAAAAGAGTTCCGTTGTGATGCATGCTCTCCTATTAATTCTCCCCTTGAGTTGCATGAGAAACTTAAAGCTAAAATAGGGGATCCTTTGCCTAATCTTGAAATTTATAGAAGCCTTGTTGGGAAGCTGAATTTCTTAACACATACTAGGCCTGGTATGTCTTTTGCTGTTCAGCATTTAAGCCAATTTATGCAGCACCTTGTGCTCCTCATATGAAGGCTGCCCTTCACCTACTGAGATACATTAATGGTATGTCACATCATGGTATTTTCTTCAACAATTCCTCAGATTTTTCTCTTTAGGTGTTCTGTGACAGTGATTGGGGCTCTTGCCCTGATAGTAGAAGATCAGTTACAGGTTTTTGCATTTTGTTGCGTGGAAGTTTGTTGTATTGGAAATCTAAGAAATAACCTGTGGTCTCGCTTTCTTCAGCCGAAGCTGAATATCGTTCATTGAGCAAAGTTGTTGCTGAAGTTACATGGTTATCCAGATTATTGGTTGATTTTGGTCTTCATGTCTATTCTTCCATTCCTGTTTTCTGTGATAACCAGGCTGCATTATACACATAACAAAAAATCCAGTCTTCCATGAGCGGACCGAGCATATTGAGTTGGATTGTCACTTTGTCCGGAGCAAACAGATGGGTTGATCATTTTGCTTCATACCTCAAGTGCATCTCAACTGGCTGATATCTTCACCAAAACTCTGCCTCATCTTGGCAAGTTGGGTATTGTCCCACCCTAGTAGTCCAACATGTATTTAGTATTTGGGCCTCAATTTGTATTTATTGTATTTGGGTTTCCGGGTCCTATAAAGACGCCCAACTTCTAAGACTACAACACAATAAGAAAAACAATTTAGTAAATTGATTGAATTATGAAAGTCAGATTTTCCTCTCTCTTCGTATCTTAGAACC
The DNA here is from genome assembly GCA_032618575.1 of Nicotiana noctiflora. Taxonomy (NCBI): domain Eukaryota; kingdom Viridiplantae; phylum Streptophyta; class Magnoliopsida; order Solanales; family Solanaceae; genus Nicotiana; species Nicotiana noctiflora. The sequence continues at coordinate 35,235 of JASVEL010007406.1, forward strand.
CTAACTGGGTGTTTTCAAATTTCCTTCGATCCTTGAATCTAACAATAATATCATCTTTTTAGAATAGAGTTGTTGTATTAAAAAGAACAGATAAAAGACACTATGACATTGGTATGGAATTTAGCAATAACCATTTAACAATAGGTTGCAAGTTTATGCAGTTGCTAGCAGTATAGGGCTATATTGGTAAAGCTGCATTTACAATGATGGGAAAGGTACAAGATGCTTGCTGCAGATGCCATAAAGCATAAATACATTCTAGCTGTATAGGTGATATTGTTATATACTTGTATAGTTGCATTATATATTGGTAAGCTGCATTTAAGAATGACTGAAAATGTACAAGAAGCATACTACAGATATAAGCTACATGCTACAAGGATCAAATATAAACTAGTTGACATGATCCATTTTCCCAATAGAGCAGTAACAACTCCTTTTTATACGAGCTATCGGATGCTTACTGGGGTGATTTAGAGGTCAAAACTGTGGCTGTTGAAATGGAAAATAGCCTGATGACCTTTTCTTTGCAGGTTCTGCCTTCTGCACTCTTTAGCAACACTGGACTGAAGAGTAGGAGGACCGCACACTATGACACCTATATCTACACTTCCCCAACTCTTTGCATGTGATCCAAATATCTCTGCAGTAAAAGAAGTTACAACACATTGTCATAAAAATATAGTATTATACTCGTTGCAATGTTTCTCCAAATGTACCTTGGAAATATGGTCTTTCACCATATCGGATAGTATTAACAGATCGAGCCTCTTCAAGATTCTTGTGTAAAGAGGCCTCATTCTGCTGCAGGATGTCAGCCTTCTTTGTGTTATCCTCTGGTTCCTTTTTCAATGAGGTTTTCCTTTCCCAAAGATGCCATAAAGCGATCACGAGACCCCCAAATACAACAACACTTGCAGCCATGCATCCAATCAACAAAAGCCCCTTGTACCACCAGTAAGTTACATTGAATGGATTTATGTAGAAAATGTCTAATAATGCTACAGTGATCACCAAGCCAACTGTGGATACTATGACATACAATCCAGACCATACAACATTTCCAGAACCAACCAAACTAGACATTTGACATTCAGTGAAGCCAGGGGAGAATGAGGCGTGCATTGCCCTCGGTCTTTTGCCCTCCTCCTGAGCCCAAAAAAGTAAAAATTTACACACAATATAAAATGGATTGATGTTACATAAACAAAATGAGAATACGAAGAACCAAATACCAATGAAGGTTGTGATTCCCGAGTCACAAATGTTTGAATCTCAAGATTCAGTTTATCAGAATAAAGTGGACAGATTGCCTCCATGTCAATTGTCTCAAGAAGTGGGAGCTCATCTGAATGTTTTATAGCCCATACTATTAGTATATTTCTTGGAAGGCAAGGCCTGCTAACGTTGAGACGGTGGTGGATATCACTCAGGATAGCTAGGAAAGGAGATATTCCAATTCCACCTGCTACAAAAATGAGATTTTCATACCTGAGAGGAGAAACATGGTTAAGACAATTGATTAGCCAATGACCTGGTACTGAAAAAAAAAATTGTATACTCAGCCGATAAAGCTGGACTTGACATACGTTAAATAATATGGCGATTCATGCCCATAAGGACCTTCGACAGACGCTGTTAATATCCTATTATGCTGCAAAAGGGGCTGCATCTCAGGTTGTTCAACGGAAAGATTCAAGATATGTCCCTTCAGTTTTTCAGTCCAATCTCCAAGAACCTTTATGAGAATAGCAAGATGATGTTTCCCATCAAGGGGACTGGAGGAGACACTGAAAGGGTGCCACTGCAGCCAGGACAACTCGCGTATTTGTAAGAATATCCAGCCAAGGGCATTGTAATGCAAATCTACATCGCGATAGAAGAAATATTAGAATCGCTGAAATGCAGTGGTGAGGAAATCAGTTGAGTACAAAGATTCTATCTTTTTACTTGCAGGTTTTGAAAGAACGAGTTCAATGGTTCCACAAGGAAAGCATGTGGCTGAAAGTATGTCAACAGTCTTTCGTGACTGGAAGAATCTAAGGAACCGATCGAGCATGAAAAGGAAGATCCCAGCACCAACCATCATGAAGATGAAGTCACCAACATGCAAGGCCAGGAACACCACGAACACCACATATAATTGGTGCGTATACAAGAACAATTCGAAGTTTTTTCTCCTAACTCCAGGAAGTGAAGTCACCCACATTAATAAACCAGCTGCAAGGCTGATAACTCCTGGAAGATGGGCTATTCCAACGTTTTTCCACTCGATTAGCTGCATGAAACACAATAGCAAAGTTCAAGGCTTATTTTTTTTTTTACCAAGAATACACACAAAGATCATTACATGCGATGAAGGGCTAGGCAAACTAATTTTCAGTTCTAGAACTCACTTCCTCCACAAGGCACCCGCGCATTGCCCAGCCAATCACGTAGAATAGACCATGAAGGCTAAAAAGAGCCATAGCAGTATGTCCCAGCCAAACATGATATCGAGTGGCATGTTCAAATGGGATATCTATAGCTCGAAGAAGAACTGAACCCCGTGCAACAGGTATAAACAAAAATGCTAAGCAGGTTAATCCAATGAATCCAAAACGACGGCCTGTTAGCTCCAGCAACATAGCGCTGAAGAGATTACAACAGAGGATATTAGTCAATGACGCAGAACCTGTAATTAGAAAAGGAGGACGTGGGATATAGTTATTATTCTAACAGGATGAGTCTAAATTCTGTTTGAAGAATAAAAATGAAATCTGTAATACAGTCTCATAACTCTTGTTTAGCTCGAGCTTCAGTAAACTGCAGTTATCAATCTTTGCGGAAGAATATTTCAGTAGTTTTAGAATTCTACTACCAGTGCACATATCTGGACAACTAACTGCTACTTTATATAAAATTAGATAACATAAGAACAAACTTGAAAGAAGGATCAAAATTTGAATTAAGGGTATAATGTATTGAAGCCTTTCTAAATATTGAGCAGTTGAGAGCCAGAAGAGTTCAAAACAAATAATTTTAGAACAAGAATATCATGTATTCCTTTCGGAAAATGAATAATGGATTGTATAGCTGAGTCATACATGTATATATATGAAAGGATTAAAGGTAACTAGTTCACTGAAAGGATGATAGTTTAGCCAAGCTGAAATAACATGGTCCGAACTATAGACAGCAATAGGCCTAAATCTGCAGTGTTAAAAATTGCATGATCTTGAACATGGTGAATGTTATTGTCATTGGGAAACAACTACTTTCTCTTCAAATACATACAAGATATAGCGAGAAATCAGTGAAACCCCAACAAGAAAGTAACGTGATCATGGTGACAGAATTACCTTTTCTCTTTCATGTCTTGTACATGAAGCGAGGATAAGCGGTCAACACTCCCTATACTATACATAACAACAGCCCAGACAATGTACACTGAGAAGAGTATAACTCCAATCATTTCTGCAGCTGTAACAACCCCAAATGGTCCATCCACCAGCAATGGGAACGTCCACAACCGAAAACTTGGACCTTTATTTGCAGTCTTCTTCCTACAACAATTTAAAATTCAAGTAACTACACAAGTTCAGAACATCCACTAACTAACTTCTAAAGGAGTTCTAAGAACTAAGAAATCAAGCTAGCAGGTGAACATACACTTGGGGTTCATCTTTACCAGTGAGAACGAGGCGAATAATTGCAAGAAATGCAATCATGAAAAGTGGGAAACTGAATATCAAGAATTTGCTTCCTGCAGTTCAGTAGAAACTGAGATTACTTACTAACAAATTGGATAAACTGATACAGTATAAAAAGCAAGAAATTTTCCATGTTGGCAACAAACCTGTTTTCCCAAAGATTGTTCCTTGTGTTTGTCGAATAAATTTCTTTTGCAATTCATTCATATATGCTGAAGGCAATAAGAAAAGAAAAGTAGCCCATGCAATGAAGATCGCCCACATTAATACATTGAGAGTCAACTTTGTTGATGATACCCAAAGGGGTGTCTTACTGAGATAGTCAAAATCATGTTCTTTCTTCAAAAGAAGAGGTTCTTGGCCTGAGAATTCACTCATTACAGAATCTATAAAATTGGAAACAAAGAACACTAGTCCTTAGGCCTATTCTTATAGAGTATTTTATTTGGTCTATACTAAACATCCCCAATAAAGTAGTTAATATATACAAGAAAGCTTCAGTATAAACCAAAGACATCTAACATTCAATCAGGCTACGTACAGAAATTTGGCAGAAATGAAGCCACAAAAAATTGGACCATTCAAAAATTAACAACCCCTGTCCCTTGGCATATGATTAAGGTTTGCGTATATACTACCTCCCCAGACCCCACTTTACTTGAACCTATTTTCTTCTTAGTCCGTACAAAAAAAAAAGACTATTTTTCGTATTTGAAAATAATTTAACTTTATGCAATGATTATAACTTTACAAATTATTTGTGACTCATTTTACATTACAAGTTTAAAAGTTTTCAATCTTTTCTTAAATTTTGTATTCAGTCAAATAGATTCACGTAAATTGAAACGGAGAGAATAGTAGATTTACTGTTCTACCGTCAAGTTTAAACATTTTTGCTATAAGAATGATGGCCACAGCATCTTGAGCTTTAATTATTTATCTGAAAACTATGTTGTGATTTGCTGACTTGCAAAATTGCAATGTACTACTGTAATTTTATTGTGTTGATAAGAACAAAATAGCAGAGTGACTCTTGTTTTTACCGTTCTACACATATTAGAAATTTACACCTGATAAATAATGTGTTACATTTCATGTGATCTATTATGTTAATTCTCACCAAACAACAATGCCGAAACTTTAATATTGCTGAAGAAAGAAAGTAAAGAATTCTTAAATGAACATTTGACATGACTGATAATAAACCCAGAAAAAAAATTAGGTGTAGTGTTGCGGTCTAAAGACTTCCACGTTCCCTCCAAAAATAACATTTCCGTTTCGCTTTCTTCGTTTGTTTCACAAGAGTCCCTACATAGACCCATAAATATTGTACTAATTAAGACACTCACACTCTCATTTAATTCCTATCTAATTTATCAAAAAAATTTAAGAGAAAATTTAAATTTGCGGAGCTTTTTTTGGTTGACGTAGACTAGACAGCTGTTGGAAATTCTCTTTTGTGCCATCAAATTTCGAGGCTAGTGATGTTAATAGTCCTAAGCGTCATTTTCATAAAAAATAATAGTCGAAATATATATATATATATATATATATATATATATATATATATATATATATATATATATATATATATATATATATATATATGTTACACTTTTGCAGCTACCAGAGTACATTTCTCACTAATTCTTGATTGTTGAAGTATAGTTCATTGTTAAAATCGTTAGCCTAAAAAAAAAAAGTATAGTTTATTCTTTTACGTAGGTATACTAAGAAGTGAAAGAAGGACTAGAATATATTCTAGTTGTGGCATTAAGCAATATTATCCCACATTACTTAAATATGTGATTTAATACTATCATAAGTCTATCATCTTCTTCACCTCTACTTTTTTTTTTAACGGACACACTGGCATTCAAAAGAAATACTTATAAAATAAATTATTACCATGTTAAGAAAAAAGAAAACTTCACCTTCAAAAAGCGTAGATTTTTTTTAAAATTTTCTCGAATCACGTGTTTTTCTCCTCGTAAGACTGAGAGAAATGAATAACTTTATATGCAAGTAGTTTTGTTTATAAGATTAAATAAACAACTTTATGCATGAATAAACGTCTTCAGTTCTTTTTTTGGGTTTTAATCAACATTTGGATGTACAATCTAGATATTATTGATGAAAATCAAGAGAGTAAAAAAAGTAAGGACGACATCAAGGAAAGTTAAGGAAATTGCACACTTCATTACGGTGGAGGTCTTGAATTTTTGTTACCTTCAAATAATATCGAAGTAAATTTGATACACAATGACAAAGGTATGGAATTCAGAAATTTTCATTGATAACAGGCTGCAGGTTTATGTAGTAAGTAGCCGTATAGGTAATATTGTTATATACTTTATATCGTTAAAACTGCATTTACAAAGACTGAAAATGTACAAGAAGCTTACTACAGATACCATAAAAGCACAGTACATGCTACAAGGATCAAAGATTAACTTGCTGATATGATCCAGTTTCCCATTACAGCAGTAACAACTCCTCCTTATACGAGCTATCGGATGCTTACTGGGGTGATTTAGAGGTCGAAACTGTGGCTGTTGAAATGGAAAATAGCCTGATGACCTCTTCTTTGCAAGTTTTGCCTTCTGCACTCTTTAGCAACACTGGACTGTAGAGTAGGAGGACCACATACTATCACACCAATATCTACACTTCCCCAACTCTTTGCATATGATCCAAATATCTCTGCAGAAAAAAAAGAGTTAAAAAACATTGTCATGAAACATATTTTAGTACACATTGTAATGTTTCTCCAAATGTACCTTGGAAATCTGGTCTTTCACCATATCGGATAGTGTTAACAGATCGAGCCTCTTCAAGATTCTTCTGTAAAGAGGCCTCGTTCTGCTGCAGGATGTCGATCTTCTTTGTGCTGTCCTCTGGTTCCTCCTTCAGTGAGGTTTTCCTTTCCCAAAGATGCCATAAAGCGATCACGAGACCCCCAAATATAACAACACTTGCGACCATGCATCCAATCAACAAAAGCCCCTTGTACCACCAGTAATATATGTTGTGTGGATTTATGTAGAAGATATCTAATAATGCTACAGTGATCACCAACCCAATTGTGGAAACTATGACATACAATCCAGACCATACAACATTTCCAGTACCAACCAAACCAGACATTCGACATCCCTTGAAGCCAGGGGAGATTGAGGGGTTCATTGCTTTGGATGTTTTACCCTCCTCCTGAGGAAAAATAAGTAATAATTAACACATATAATTGAATGATGATACATAAAAAAAATGAAAAATACGGGGGAAAAACCGAATACCAATGGAGGTTGTGATTCCCGAGTCACGAATGTTTGAATCTCAAGATTCAGTTTATCAGAAAAAAGTGGACAAATGGCCTCCATGTCAACTGTCTCAAGAAGTGGAAGCTCATCTGACTTTTTTATAGCCCATACTATTAGTATATTTCTTGGCAGGCAAGGCTTGCTATCGTTGATACGGTGGAGGATGTCACTCAGGATCGCTAGGAAAGGGGATATTCCAATTCCACCTGCTACCAAAATGAGATTTTCATACCTGAGAGGAGAAGCATGATCAAGCCAATTAATTAGTCAAAGACATGATAACTTTAATAAAAGAAAATTGTATACTCAACAGGTATAGCTGAGTATTTACATACATTAAGTGGTATGGTGATTCATGCCCATAAGGACCTTCAACAGACGCAGTTATCTTCCTATTATGCTGCAAAAGGGGCTCCATCTCAGGTTGTTCAACCGAAAGATTCAAGATGTGTCCCTTCAGTTTTTCGGTCCAATCTCCAAGAACCTTTATGAGAATTGCAAGATGATGTTTCCCATCAAGAGGACTCGAGGAGACACTGAAAGGGTGCCACTGCAGCCAGGACAACTCGGGTACTTGTAAAAATATCCAGCCAAGGGCGTTGTAACGTAAATCTACATTATAAGAGAAGCAGTATTAGAATCATTGAAAAATGCAATGGAAATGAAATTAGTTGAGTGAGATTTATATTTACTCGAAGGTTTTGAAAGAACAAGTTCAACAGTTCCACATGGAAAGCATGTGGCTGAAAGTATGTCAACAGTCTTTCGTGACTGGAAGAACCTAAGGAACCGATCAAGCATGAAAAGGAAGATTCCAGCACCAGCTATCATGAAGATGAAGTCACCAACATGCAAGGCCAGGAACACCACGAACACCACATATAATTGGTGTGTATAGAAGAACAGTTCAAAGTTTTGTCTCCTTACTCCAGGAAGTGAAGTCACCCACATTAATAAACCAGCTGCAAGGCTGATAACTCCTGGAAGATTGGCTATTCCTACGCTTTTCCACTGGATTAGCTGCATTAAACATAGTGACAAAGTCCAAGCCTTCAATTTCTTTTCCAAGAATACTCACAAAGATGCATTAATATGATAAAGCATTTATATTTTAATTACAACTTAGTACAAGGGATCTCTATGGGCTAAGGAAATAATTTTCAGTATTAGAACTCACTTCCTCCACAAGGCGGCCCCGCATTGCCCAGCCAATCACATAGAACAGACCATGAAGGCTAAAAAGGGCCATAGTAAGATGTCCCAGCCAAACATGATATCGCGTGACATGTTCAAAAGGAATATCTATAGCTCGAAGAAGAACTGAACCACGTGCAACAGGCAGGAATAGGAATGCTAAGCAGATTAATCCGATGAATCCAAAACGAAGGCCTGTAAGCTCCAGCAACAGAGCACTGGAAAAATTACAACAGCAGATATTAGTGATCCTGTTATTAAAGGAGCCTTCAAATTAACTACTAGGTACTGGTTCTAAAGTCTGATATAAGAACTATGTGGCTGTAACTGCTTATATCCGAATACTGAAAAACTTTTTCACATGGAATTCTCTTTATATTAACAAGATGCGTGATTTATATATTGAAGTGACATAGAAGAGAGGACAGATAAAACGAAGAGAAAATCAATCTATCTTTCCCAATTTAAAATCACAGGTGGATTAGATAAAGTGCAGCAAATGAACTTAAAAGATCCTCACTTATATCAGTGAAGTTACTAAACTCAAACGCATACACAGAATAACCTGGAATTATCGTATGATGCGGAAAGTTAACTGTACTAAACTTATCTAAATCAGTTTATTTTCATTAGACAGGTAGAGGAATAAACATAAAAAAAGAGGATATATTTATTATTTCAATAAGTCGAGTCTAAATTCTTTTTAAAGAATAAATGAAATATTTAAATAATAAGATCCAAAGTCATGTTTAGCTAAAGCTTCACTAAATTGAACTTGTCAATGTTTCAGACTTTTAGTACCTACAGAATTCTATGCATGCACATTCTGGAGAAATAAGAGCTACTGTAAAAGAAGATAATATAAGAACAAACAAAAATTGAAATACCAAAATTCGAATTAAGGGTGTATTGGAGCGAAACATTTCTGAATATAGAGCAATTAAGGGTCAGAAGGATGTAATATAAATAACTATAAAGAATCATATCATGTAGTTCTCTCTGATAAGGCATAATGATTTATTAGCCCAGCTGCACAAGTATATATAATACAGTTATCTGGAAGGATGACCATTTTGTCAAGCCGGAATAAGATGGTCCAAATTATAGAACAGCAATAGGCATAAATGAGCAGGTTAACAATCCCAAGTTCTTGAACATGGTGAACATCATTAGCAACTACGGTGTCTTCAGACACATAGAAGCAACAACAACAACAACAACAACAAAATCAGTGTAGTACTACAAAGTGGGGTCTAGGGATTTAGACACGTAGAAGCGAAAGTGAGAAATCCGACAAACCCAAACTAGAAGGAAACATGACCATGGTGACAGAATTACCTTTTCTCTTTCATGTCTTGTACATGAAACAAGGATAAGAGGTCAACATTTTGTATACTGTACATAATAACAGCCCAGACGATGTACACTGAGAAGAGTATAACTCCAATCATTTCTGCAGCTGTAACAACCCCAAATGGTCCATCCACCAGCACTGGGAATGTCCACAAGCGAAAACTTGGACCTTTATTTGCAGTCTTCTTCCTACAACAATTTAAAATTCAAGTAACTACACAAGTTCAGAACATCCACTAACTTCTAAAGGAGTTCTAAGAAACAAGAATCAAACTAGCAGATACACATACACTTGGTGTTCATCTTCACCAGTGAGAACGAGGCGAATAATTGCAAGAAATGCAATCATGAAAATTGGGAAACTGAATATCAAGAATATACTTCCTGCAGTCCAACAAAAACTGATATCACTTACTAAGAAATTTGAAACGATGATACAATATTAAAGTAAGAAACTTTCAAGTTGGAAACAAACCTGTTGTCCCAAAAATAGTTCCTTGGGTAGCTCGAATAAATTTCCCTTGCAAATCCTTCATGAATTTAGAAGGCAATAAGAAAATAAAAGTTGCCCATGCAATGAAGATCACCCACATTACTACTTTGAGAATTAACTTTGTTAATGATACCCAAAATGGTATCTTATTGAGATAATCAAATTCATTTTCTTTCCTCAAAAGAAGAGGTTCTTGGCCTGAGAGTTCACCCATTTTAGAACTTCTTAAAGTTGGCACCAAAATACACTCTTCAGGCCTATATCAAGCAACCCCAACAAAGTAGTTAATATATACAACAAGGCTTCAGAAGAAACTAAAGCCATCAACATTAGGCTATGTGTAAAATTTAAGCAGAAATCTGGCAGAAATGAAGCCACAAAAATATTGGACCACTCAAAAATTATCCTTTCCCCCCTAGGAAATGGATGAATACAGTTAAAGAATATGTCTATCTCATTCTTAATACTAAGAAAGGTCAGTTCATATTATTCTTCTTTTTTCTCGAGATCATATTCTTCTCAAAAATTGAAAATACTGACGTTACATCAGTAGATCGATCACCCCATTAATTACTAGTACTGCGTAACTAAGATATCAAAATAAAGAAAGGCTCAAATTAACTCCGTACAAAGTAATCCCATAATACGATTTGACATTAAGAAACTAATGGTATGGCTCTTCGCATAGGTCAATTACGGAGTATTTGATTATAGCTAAAATTCTACACTTCAAAGTTAGATCGTATAATTTATAAATAAATATTATTTCAATGCAATAACAAGGTTGACAAGAGTACACTACTTAAAAGAGTATTTTGAAAAATAATAATAATATGATATAGATACAAATTACTCACCATTGAAGTTGCATTACCAAAAAGAGTTTTTAAAACTTATTAGTAGACAGTCTTAATTTTTTTCTAACGAATCATATATTCTTTTCAAAATAAACTTACTTAAATCAATTTTAAGATGATATTTTCTTTTACCGCTGAATTCCTTTGTTTTTATATATACTAGTATCCGTACCCGCAGGGCGGAGCAATCCTTGTCCGGAGGAGCCGACACCCCTTCGCCGGAAAATAACACTGTGTAAATGAGTATTTTTAAAAAAAAATTGAATATATACAAGGGGTTGACACCCTTTGACACAAGACAAACTCTTAGTGCAATGGTCAAAGAGAGTCAAAATTTACAGATGGTTGCAAGTTCCATTCCCGATAGTAGCAATTTTTTTATTTTGTCACCCCTTTGTATAATTCCTAGCTCCGCCATTGCGATGGATTGGTTAGCCATAGTCGAAGTGGCATGTTTCTGGTAGTGATCGGTTCTTTCAGCAAATTATGCAAGTGATTTATGGCAGTATGTGCGAGGATTGTCGACCGCCGTAATAAATGTTATTCAGACGTATTCCACTGTTATAACCTGTTATGTGTAGGCATATTCCGAAAGGGTTATGGTGGGTTAGACCACTACTTAGAGATTTGCATATTTCCACGGCTATGAGAATTCACCTCTGCGTTGCTATGGTTCTCCTGAAGTGAGTTAAGTGGAAAGTTTTATATGATGAAATGTTAACCTAATAGTGGTTCCGAAGCTATGATGAAAGACGTGTTCTATCATTTACCGGCATGTTGGGTGCAGTGAGTGGTATGGAAGTGAAAACTAAGGTAACAGCTCGGTGTGGACAAGGATGTCACGAGCTCGAATGAGTAGGAAAGGAGTTTGGATGTTTAAGGTAAGTTGGTATTGTCTTCAGCGTCAATTGAGATCGTTATTTTGTAAGGAAGGCCCTGCATCCTGGTTCAGAATTTTTGATCATTTTTCATCATTAGTGCAACCGGTGGTTTAGATGTACATGCCTGTTATCTGACAAGGAAGGTTGTGTGAGCATGCCCGCATGAAGGTTGTATTAGTGTGGCATGTAGCCACTTGATTGATTGAAGAGTTAAACCAAGTGTGCAGATTGTAGCGATGCCATTAATTGAGAATTGGTGGCCGGAAAGCACTCGATTTAATGAGTTGTGGACTGTGGATGATTACTCTGGTTATGATGTTTGTTCTTATGTGATGAGAAAAGGGGAGTTATTATAGACCTTGAAAGGTTATTAACCTAGTTCAGTGCGATCAGAACCAGCTTGAGGTTTGTGGATGGATCTAAATGAGAATATGGGCTCTAAACCAGACCAAATGTGTTCATTTCAGTAATGCGCTCCTTATGGAAGAGTAGTCAGGGTGTTTTTTATCGTTAATTATTTCATGTAATTATGCATTGCACCGTGCGAGTTGTGAGGCGGCGTGGTGAATTACTTATGTGTTGAGGTTCCACGTAGAGATGATATTATATGAAAATTGCACCTCCGTTGTGCTTGAGTGTTGTAGCTTATGGCTCTATATGTCTCCCGAGGGATGGAATTGTGCACTTAGTGTGCTTGTGCCTGAAATTTGGCATTTTATTATAATGAGCAATTTAGCTCGATGTGTATCTCCTTACGTGAGATCTATGTATGGATCGGGTGACACGCTGCCATGGTTATGTTTCTTGGATCGGGTTGTGCACCGCAGTGGAGTGATGCTGAGTGCAGTTCCCCGTGTCCGTTCTTATGCGTTCAGTTTCCAATTTTTTTGTAAGGAAAGCTCATATTAGTTGTGTGCTCGCTCACATGTATGATTCGCGAGCGAGGTGTTTGTTAAATTATATTGACTTCATCGCATGTATGATTCACGAGTGGTGTAATTGAATTTCCTTCTTAAAGTTTGCTTTCTCTTGTATCGTGTTTGATATGGTAGTTTATTGGCACATTATAGCAACATATGAGACTTTTGGTCATGTCGGGGTAGCTTATTGCATGAGCAGTTCATACTGGATGAGACGAGATCATTGGATTTAGGATCAATGTAATATGACAATATGAAGTATATTAAGAACTAAGAGTATTATTTGGTTCAGAATGAGGTGATGGTTCTGGTCGGGAGTATAGATCCAAGGATCTGTTCATTTGGCAATTGGTTATGAATTTCTACACATCTCTTATGTCATGGCGGTATTATAAGAATTAGAGCAAGACTTATGTAGATTATGAGGCAAAATAGGGCATCAGATTCGTGCAATTTCAATTAATTTTATCAAAGAATGTTATTGTGGTCCTGTGAGTAAAGTGGTGTAAGTTGTGAATTCAGCTAAGGTATGTAATCGTGTTTGGGGTTACGTATAGTTATTAATACGGTGAGCGTATGTTGGAAATATGTCGGGCATAGAATTCTAGATGTTGGAATTAGGCTCTAAGGCTTATTTACTTGAAAATAGGAAATATCTTCAGAATTGATTGAGCTAATATTCTCAACTGAGTTGTGGTAGCACAGGAAGGTACATGAGGTGTTAAATAGTGATTTCAGACTATTTCATTGTAGTTCTCAGCACGTTCGAGGATGAACATATATTTAAGTGGGAGAGAATGTAATGACCCGACTGGTCGTTTTGAGCCTTAGCGTGTCATTTAGCAGTCTGAGGCCATGTGCAGCTTCATTTTAGGTGTTATGACTTGTACGCGTGGTCAAAATGAAATTTTGGGAAGTTAGGAGTTAATTTGGGAAGAGAATTATCGTTTCGGAAGCTTAAAGTTGAAAGAATTAACTAGGGAGGGATTTTGGAGTAAACGACCTTGGAATCAGGATCTGAAGGTTCCAGCAGGTTTGTATAATAATTTCGGACTTGGGCATATGCCCGGTTCGGGTTTTGGATAACCCGGGAGCATTTTGGCGCCTATTGTGGAAGTTATAATTTTAGAAGAAATTTTTTATAAGTTTGCTTGAAGTGCATTACAGTGTTATCGATGTCCGTTTGGAAGCACGATCGGAAGTGAATTCGCAGGTCCGTAGGTCATTTTGGAGTCATTTGGCTAAAGATAGAAATTTGAAAGTTTTTGAGAAGTTTGATCGGAAGTGGACTTTTTGGTATCGGGGTTGGAATATGATTCCATAAGTTGGAGTAGGTCTGTAATGTCGAATATGACTTGCGTGCAAATTTTGAAGTCAATCGAACGTGATTTTATAGGTTTAAACATCGAAAGTAGAAGTTTGAAATTCTAAAGTTCATAAATCTTGGATTGGAGGTCGATTCATGATTTTAGCATTGTTTGATATGATTTGAGACCTCGAGCAAGTCCATAATGTATTTTGGGACTGGATGGTATGATTGGTTGTGATCCCGGGGGCCTCGGGTGGATTCCGGGTGGTTAACAGATCGAATTTGGAAATTTTGAGAAGGCTGAAGGATTGATGCTTTTGTCATTACCGCATATGCAGTTCTTGGACCGCAT
>JASVEL010007407.1:0-99236 GCA_032618575.1 Nicotiana noctiflora
GAGAAGTTTCTGCCTTAAAAGCCTTTCTCCATGATCAGTTCAAAATCAAAGATTTGGGTTTCTTAATTACTTTCTTGGTATTGGGGTGTCGTATTCTTTTTCTGGGGTTCTAATGCATCAAAGAAAGTTTATTCATGATCTTTTAAAAGAGTTCCGTTGTGATGCATGCTCTCCTATTAATTCTCCCCTTGAGTTGCATGAGAAACTTAAAGCTAAAATAGGGGATCCTTTGCCTAATCTTGAAATTTATAGAAGCCTTGTTGGGAAGCTGAATTTCTTAACACATACTAGGCCTGGTATGTCTTTTGCTGTTCAGCATTTAAGCCAATTTATGCAGCACCTTGTGCTCCTCATATGAAGGCTGCCCTTCACCTACTGAGATACATTAATGGTATGTCACATCATGGTATTTTCTTCAATAATTCCTCAGATTTTTCTCTTTAGGTGTTCTGTGACAGTGATTGGGGCTCTTGCCCTGATAGTAGAAGATCAGTTACAGGTTTTTGCATTTTGTTGCGTGGAAGTTTGTTGTATTGGAAATCTAAGAAATAACCTGTGGTCTCCCTTTCTTCAGCCGAAGCTGAATATCGTTCATTGAGCAAAGTTGTTGCTGAAGTTACATGGTTATCCAGATTATTGGTTGATTTTGGTCTTCCTGTCTATTCTTCCATTCCTGTTTTCTGTGATAACCAGGCTGCATTACACATAACAAAAAATCCAGTCTTCCATGAGCGGACCGAGCATATTGAGTTGGATTGTCACTTTGTCCGGAGCAAACAGATGGGTTGATCATTTTGCTTCATACCTCAAGTGCATCTCAACTGGCTGATATCTTCACCAAAACTCTGCCTCATCTTGGCAAGTTGGGTATTGTCCCACCCTAGTAGTCCAACATGTATTTAGTATTTGGGCCTCAATTTGTATTTATTGTATTTGGGTTTCCGGGTCCTATAAAGACGCCCAACTTCTAAGACTACAACACAATAAGAAAAACAATTTAGTAAATTGATTGAATTATGAAAGTTAGATTTTCCTCTCTCTCTTCGTATCTTAGAACCCTAACTGGGTGTTTTCAAATTTCCTTCGATCCTTGAATCTAACAATAATATCATCTTTTTAGAATAGAGTTGTTGTATTAAAAAGAACAGATAAAAGACACTATGACATTGGTATGGAATTTAGCAATAACCATTTAACAATAGGTTGCAAGTTTATGCAGTTGCTAGCAGTATAGGGCTATATTGGTAAAGCTGCATTTACAATGATGGGAAAGGTACAAGATGCTTGCTGCAGATGCCATAAAGCATAAATACATTCTAGCTGTATAGGTGATATTGTTATATACTTGTATAGTTGCATTATATATTGGTAAGCTGCATTTAAGAATGACTGAAAATGTACAAGAAGCATACTACAGATATAAGCTACATGCTACAAGGATCAAATATAAACTAGTTGACATGATCCATTTTCCCAATAGAGCAGTAACAACTCCTTTTTATACGAGCTATCGGATGCTTACTGGGGTGATTTAGAGGTCAAAACTGTGGCTGTTGAAATGGAAAATAGCCTGATGACCTTTTCTTTGCAGGTTCTGCCTTCTGCACTCTTTAGCAACACTGGACTGAAGAGTAGGAGGACCGCACACTATGACACCTATATCTACACTTCCCCAACTCTTTGCATGTGATCCAAATATCTCTGCAGTAAAAGAAGTTACAACACATTGTCATAAAAATATAGTATTATACTCGTTGCAATGTTTCTCCAAATGTACCTTGGAAATATGGTCTTTCACCATATCGGATAGTATTAACAGATCGAGCCTCTTCAAGATTCTTGTGTAAAGAGGCCTCATTCTGCTGCAGGATGTCAGCCTTCTTTGTGTTATCCTCTGGTTCCTTTTTCAATGAGGTTTTCCTTTCCCAAAGATGCCATAAAGCGATCACGAGACCCCCAAATACAACAACACTTGCAGCCATGCATCCAATCAACAAAAGCCCCTTGTACCACCAGTAAGTTACATTGAATGGATTTATGTAGAAAATGTCTAATAATGCTACAGTGATCACCAAGCCAACTGTGGATACTATGACATACAATCCAGACCATACAGCATTTCCAGAACCAACCAAACTAGACATTTGACATTCAGTGAAGCCAGGGGAGAATGAGGCGTGCATTGCCCTCGGTCTTTTGCCCTCCTCCTGAGCCCAAAAAAGTAAAAATTTACGCACAATATAAAATGGATTGATGTTACATAAACAAAATGAGAATACGAAGAACCAAATACCAATGAAGGTTGTGATTCCCGAGTCACAAATGTTTGAATCTCAAGATTCAGTTTATCAGAATAAAGTGGACAGATTGCCTCCATGTCAATTGTCTCAAGAAGTGGGAGCTCATCTGAATGTTTTATAGCCCATACTATTAGTATATTTCTTGGAAGGCAAGGCCTGCTAACGTTGAGACGGTGGTGGATATCACTCAGGATAGCTAGGAAAGGAGATATTCCAATTCCACCTGCTACAAAAATGAGATTTTCATACCTGAGAGGAGAAACATGGTTAAGACAATTGATTAGCCAATGACCTGGTACTGAAAAAAAAAATTGTATACTCAGCCGATAAAGCTGGACTTGACATACGTTAAATAATATGGCGATTCATGCCCATAAGGACCTTCGACAGACGCTGTTAATATCCTATTATGCTGCAAAAGGGGCTGCATCTCAGGTTGTTCAACGGAAAGATTCAAGATATGTCCCTTCAGTTTTTCAGTCCAATCTCCAAGAACCTTTATGAGAATAGCAAGATGATGTTTCCCATCAAGGGGACTGGAGGAGACACTGAAAGGGTGCCACTGCAGCCAGGACAACTCGCGTATTTGTAAGAATATCCAGCCAAGGGCATTGTAATGCAAATCTACATCGCGATAGAAGAAATATTAGAATCGCTGAAATGCAGTGGTGAGGAAATCAGTTGAGTACAAAGATTCTATCTTTTTACTTGCAGGTTTTGAAAGAACGAGTTCAATGGTTCCACAAGGAAAGCATGTGGCTGAAAGTATGTCAACAGTCTTTCGTGACTGGAAGAATCTAAGGAACCGATCGAGCATGAAAAGGAAGATCCCAGCACCAACCATCATGAAGATGAAGTCACCAACATGCAAGGCCAGGAACACCACGAACACCACATATAATTGGTGCGTATACAAGAACAATTCGAAGTTTTTTCTCCTAACTCCAGGAAGTGAAGTCACCCACATTAATAAACCAGCTGCAAGGCTGATAACTCCTGGAAGATGGGCTATTCCAACGTTTTTCCACTCGATTAGCTGCATGAAACACAATAGCAAAGTTCAAGGCTTATTTTTTTTTTACCAAGAATACACACAAAGATCATTACATGCGATGAAGGGCTAGGCAAACTAATTTTCAGTTCTAGAACTCACTTCCTCCACAAGGCACCCGCGCATTGCCCAGCCAATCACGTAGAATAGACCATGAAGGCTAAAAAGAGCCATAACAGTATGTCCCAGCCAAACATGATATCGAGTGGCATGTTCAAATGGGATATCTATAGCTCGAAGAAGAACTGAACCCCGTGCAACAGGTATAAACAAAAATGCCAAGCAGGTTAATCCAATGAATCCAAAACGACGGCCTGTTAGCTCCAGCAACATAGCGCTGAAGAGATTACAACAGAGGATATTAGTCAATGACGCAGAACCTGTAATTAGAAAAGGAGGACGTGGGATATAGTTATTATTCTAACAGGATGAGTCTAAATTCTGTTTGAAGAATAAAAATGAAATCTGTAATACAGTCTCATAACTCTTGTTTAGCTCGAGCTTCAGTAAACTGCAGTTATCAATCTTTGCGGAAGAATATTTCAGTAGTTTTAGAATTCTACTACCAGTGCACATATCTGGACAACTAACTGCTACTTTATATAAAATAAGATAACATAAGAACAAACTTGAAAGAAGGATCAAAATTTGAATTAAGGGTATAATGGATTGAAACCTTTCTAAGTATTGAGCAGTTCAGAGCCAGAAGAGTTCAAAACAAATAAATTTAGAACAAGAATATCATGTATTCCTTTCGGAAAATGAATAATGGTTTGTATAGCTGAGTCATACATGTATATATGAAAGGATTAAAGGTAACTAGTTCACTGAAAGGATGATAGTTTGGCCAAGCTGAAATAACATGGTCCAAACTATAGACAGCAATAGGCCTAAGTCTGCAGTGTTAAAAATTGCATGATCTTGAACATGGTGAATGTTATTGTCATTGGGAAACAACTACTTTCTCTTCAAATACATACAAAATATACCGAGAAATCAGTGAAAAACGAACAAGAAAGTAACGTGATCATGGTGACAGAATTACCTTTTCTCTTTCATGTCTTGCACATGAAGCGAGGATAAGCGGTCAACACTCCCTATACTATACATAACAACAGCCCAGACAATGTACACTGAGAAGAGTGTAACTCCAATCATTTCTGCAGCTGTAACAACCCCAAATGGTCCATCCACCAGCACTGGGAACGTCCACAACCGAAAACTTGGACCTTTATTTGCAGTCTTCTTCCTATAACAATTTAAAATTCAAGTAACTACACAAGTTCAGAACATCCACTAACTTCTAAAGGAGTTCTAAGAACTAAGAAATCAAGCTAGCAGGTGAACATACACTTGGGGTTCATCTTTACCAGTGAGAACGAGGCGAATAATTGCAAGAAATGCAATCATGAAAAGTGGGAAACTGAATATCAAGAATTTGCTTCCTGCAGTTCAGTAGAAACTTAGATTACTTACTAACAAATTGGATAAACTGATACAGTATAAAAAGCAAGAAATTTTCCATGTTGGCAACAAACCTGTTTTCCCAAAGATTGTTCCTTGGGTTTGTCGAATAAATTTCTTTTGCAATTCATTCATATATGCTGAAGGCAATAAGAAAAGAAAAGTAGCCCATGCAATGAAGATCGCCCACATTAATACATTGAGAGTCAACTTTGTTGATGATACCCAAAGGGGTGTCTTACTGAGATAGTCAAAATCATGTTCTTTCTTCAAAAGAAGAGGTTCTTGGCCTGAGAATTCACTCATTACAGAATCTATAAAATTGGAAACAAAGAACACTAGTCCTTAGGCCTATTCTTATAGAGTATTTTATTTGGTCTATACTAAACATCCCCAATAAAGTAGTTAATATATACAAGAAAGCTTCAGTATAAACCAAAGACATCTAACATTCAATCAGGCTACGTACAGAAATTTGGCAGAAATGAAGCCACAAAAAAATGGACCATTCAAAAATTAACAACCCCTGTCCCTCGGCATATGATTAAGGTTTGCGTATATACTACCTACCCAGACCCCACTTTACTTGAACCTATTTTCTTCTTAGTCTGTACAAAAAAAAATGACTATTTTTCGTATTTGAAAATAATTTAACTTTATGCAATGATTATAACTTTACAAATTATTTGCGACTCATTTTACATTACAAGTTTAAAAGTTTTCAATCTTTTCTTAAATTTTGTATTCAGTCAAATAGATTCACGTAAATTGAAACGGAGAGAATAGTAGATTTACCGTTCTACCGTCAAGTTTAAACATTTTTGCTATAAGAATGATGGCCACAGCATCTTGAGCTTGAATTATTTATCTGAAAACTATGTTGTGATTTGCTGACTTGCAAAATTGCAATGTACTACTGTAATTTTATTGTGTTGATAAGAACAAAATAGCAGAGTGACTCTTGTTTTTACCGTTCTACACATATTAGAAATTTACACCTGATAAATAATGTGTTACATTTCATGTGATCTATTATGTTAATTCTCACCAAACAACAATGCCGAAACTTTAATATTGCTGAAGAAAGAAAGTAAAGAATTCTTAAATGAACATTTGACATGACTGATAATAAACCCAGAAAAAAAATTAGGTGTAGTATTGCGGTCTAAAGACTTCCACGTTCCCTCCAAAAATAACATTTCCGTTTCGCTTTCTTCGTTTGTTTCACAAGAGTCCCTACATAGACCCATAAATATTGTACTAATTAAGACACTCACACTCTCATTTAATTCCTATCTAATTTATCAAAAAAATTTAAGAGAAAATTTAAATTTGCGGAGCTTTTTTTGGTTGACGTAGACTAGACAGCTGTTGGAAATTCTCTTTTGTGCCATCAAATTTCGAGGCTAGTGATGTTAGTAGTCCTAAGCGTCATTTTCATAAAAAATAATAGTCGTGTATATATATATATATATATATATATATATATATATATATATATATATATATATATATATATATATATATATATATATATATATGTTACACTTTTGCAGCTACCAGAGTACATTTCTCACTAATTCTTGATTGTTGAAGTATAGTTCATTGTTAAAATCGTTAGCCTCGAAAAAAAAGTATAGTTTATTCTTTTACGTAGGTATACTAAGAAGTGAAAGAAGGACTAGAATACATTTTAGTTGTGGCATTAAGCAATATTATCCCACATTACTTAAATATGTGATTTAATACTATCATAAGTCTATCATCTTCTTCACCTCTACTTTTTTTTTTAACGGACACACTGGCATTCAAAAGAAATACTTATAAAATAAATTATTACCATGTTAAGAAAAAAGAAAACTTCACCTTCAAAAAGCGTAGATTTTTTTTAAAATTTTCTCGAATCACGTGTTTTTCTCCTCGTAAGATTGAGAGAAATGAATAACTTTATATGCAAGTAGTTTTGTTTATAAGATTAAATAAACAACTTTATGCATGAATAAACGTCTTCAGTTCTTTTTTTGGGTTTTAATCAACATTTGGATGTACAATCTAGATATTATTGATGAAAATCAAGACAGTAAAAAAAGTAAGGACGACATCAAGGAAAGTTAAGGAAATTGCACACTTCATTACGGTGGAGGTCTTGAATTTTTGTTACCTTCAAATAATATCGAAGTAAATTTGATACACAATGACAAAGGTATGGAATTCAGAAATTTTCATTGATAACAGGCTGCAGGTTTATGTAGTAAGTAGCCGTATAGGTAATATTGTTATATACTTTATATCGTTAAAACTGCATTTACAAAGACTGAAAATGTACAAGAAGCTTACTACAGATACCATAAAAGCACAGTACATGCTACAAGGATCAAAGATTAACTTGCTGATATGATCCAGTTTCCCATTACAGCAGTAACAACTCCTCCTTATACGAGCTATCGGATGCTTACTGGGGTGATTTAGAGGTCGAAACTGTGGCTGTTGAAATGGAAAATAGCCTGATGACCTCTTCTTTGCAAGTTTTGCCTTCTGCACTCTTTAGCAACACTGGACTGTAGAGTAGGAGGACCACATACTATCACACCAATATCTACACTTCCCCAACTCTTTGCATATGATCCAAATATCTCTGCAGAAAAAAAAGAGTTAAGAAACATTGTCATGAAACATATTTTAGTACACATTGTAATGTTTCTCCAAATGTACCTTGGAAATCTGGTCTTTCACCATATCGGATAGTATTAACAGATCGAGCCTCTTCAAGATTCTTCTGTAAAGAGGCCTCGTTCTGCTGCAGGATGTCGATCTTCTTTGTGCTGTCCTCTGGTTCCTCCTTCAGTGAGGTTTTCCTTTCCCAAAGATGCCATAAAGCGATCACGAGACCCCCAAATATAACAACACTTGCGACCATGCATCCAATCAACAAAAGCCCCTTGTACCACCAGTAATATATGTTGTGTGGATTTATGTAGAAGATATCTAATAATGCTACAGTGATCACCAACCCAATTGTGGAAACTATGACATACAATCCAGACCATACAACATTTCCAGTACCAACCAAACCAGACATTCGACATCCCTTGAAGCCAGGGGAGATTGAGGGGTTCATTGCTTTGGATGTTTTACCCTCCTCCTGAGGAAAAATAAGTAATAATTAACACATATAATTGAATGATGATACATAAAAAAAATGAAAAATACGGGGGAAAAACCGAATACCAATGGAGGTTGTGATTCCCGAGTCACGAATGTTTGAATCTCAAGATTCAGTTTATCAGAAAAAAGTGGACAAATGGCCTCCATGTCAACTGTCTCAAGAAGTGGAAGCTCATCTGACTTTTTTATAGCCCATACTATTAGTATATTTCTTGGCAGGCAAGGCTTGCTATCGTTGATACGGTGGAGGATGTCACTCAGGATCGCTAGGAAAGGGGATATTCCAATTCCACCTGCTACCAAAATGAGATTTTCATACCTGAGAGGAGAAGCATGATCAAGCCAATTAATTAGTCAAAGACATGATAACTTTAATAAAAGAAAATTGTATACTCAACAGGTATAGCTGAGTATTTACATACATTAAGTGGTATGGTGATTCATGCCCATAAGGACCTTCAACAGACGCAGTTATCTTCCTATTATGCTGCAAAAGGGGCTCCATCTCAGGTTGTTCAACCGAAAGATTCAAGATGTGTCCCTTCAGTTTTTCGGTCCAATCTCCAAGAACCTTTATGAGAATTGCAAGATGATGTTTCCCATCAAGAGGACTCGAGGAGACACTGAAAGGGTGCCACTGCAGCCAGGACAACTCGGGTACTTGTAAAAATATCCAGCCAAGGGCGTTGTAACGTAAATCTACATTATAAGAGAAGCAGTATTAGAATCATTGAAAAATGCAATGGAAATGAAATTAGTTGAGTGAGATTTATATTTACTCGAAGGTTTTGAAAGAACAAGTTCAACAGTTCCACATGGAAAGCATGTGGCTGAAAGTATGTCAACAGTCTTTCGTGACTGGAAGAACCTAAGGAACCGATCAAGCATGAAAAGGAAGATTCCAGCACCAGCTATCATGAAGATGAAGTCACCAACATGCAAGGCCAGGAACACCACGAACACCACATATAATTGGTGTGTATAGAAGAACAGTTCAAAGTTTTGTCTCCTTACTCCAGGAAGTGAAGTCACCCACATTAATAAACCAGCTGCAAGGCTGATAACTCCTGGAAGATTGGCTATTCCTACGCTTTTCCACTGGATTAGCTGCATTAAACATAGTGACAAAGTCCAAGCCTTCAATTTCTTTACCAAGAATACTCACAAAGATGCATTAATATGATAAAGCATTTATATTTTAATTACAACTTAGTACAAGGGATCTCTATGGGCTAAGGAAATAATTTTCAGTATTAGAACTCACTTCCTCCACAAGGCGGCCCCGCATTGCCCAGCCAATCACATAGAACAGACCATGAAGGCTAAAAAGGGCCATAGTAAGATGTCCCAGCCAAACATGATATCGCGTGACATGTTCAAAAGGAATATCTATAGCCCGAAGAAGAACTGAACCACGTGCAACAGGCAGGAATAGGAATGCTAAGCAGATTAATCCGATGAATCCAAAACGAAGGCCTGTAAGCTCCAGCAACAGAGCACTGGAAAAATTACAACAGCAGATATTAGTGATCCTGTTATTAAAGGAGCCTTCAAATTAACTACTAGGTACTGGTTCTAAAGTCTGATATAAGAACTATGTGGCTGTAACTGCTTATATCCGAATACTGAAAAACTTTTTCACATGGAATTCTCTTTATATTAACAAGATGCGTGATTTATATATTGAAGTGACATAGAAGAGAGGACAGATAAAACGAAGAGAAAATCAATCTATCTTTCCCAATTTAAAATCACAGGTGGATTAGATAAAGTGCAGCAAATGAACTTAAAAGATCCTCACTTATATCAGTGAAGTTACTAAACTCAAACGCATAGACAGAATAACCTGGAATTATCGTATGATGCGGAAAGTTAACTGTACTAAACTTATCTAAATCAGTTTATTTTCATTAGACAGGTAGAGGAATAAACATAAAAAAAGAGGATATATTTATTATTTCAATAAGTCGAGTCTAAATTCTTTTTAAAGAATAAATGAAATATTTAAATAATAAGATCCAAAGTCATGTTTAGCTAAAGCTTCACTAAATTGAACTTGTCAATGTTTCAGACTTTTAGTACCTACAGAATTCTATGCATGCACATTCTGGAGAAATAAGAGCTACTGTAAAAGAAGATAATATAAGAACAAACAAAAATTGAAATACCAAAATTCGAATTAAGGGTGTATTGGAGCGAAACATTTCTGAATATAGAGCAATTAAGGGTCAGAAGGATGTAATATAAATAACTATAAAGAATCATATCATGTAGTTCTCTCTGATAAGGCATAATGATTTATTAGCCCAGCTGCACAAGTATATATAATACAGTTATCTGGAAGGATGACCATTTTGTCAAGCCGGAATAAGATGGTCCAAATTATAGAACAGCAATAGGCCTAAATGAGCAGGTTAACAATCCCAAGTTCTTGAACATGGTGAACATCATTAGCAACTACGGTGTCTTCAGACACATAGAAGCAACAACAACAACAACAACAACAAAATCAGTGTAGTACTACAAAGTGGGGTCTAGGGATTTAGACACGTAGAAGCGAAAGTGAGAAATCCGACAAACCCAAACTAGAAGGAAACATGACCATGGTGACAGAATTACCTTTTCTCTTTCATGTCTTGTACATGAAACAAGGATAAGAGGTCAACATTTTGTATACTGTACATAATAACAGCCCAGACGATGTACACTGAGAAGAGTATAACTCCAATCATTTCTGCAGCTGTAACAACCCCAAATGGTCCATCCACCAGCACTGGAAATGTCCACAAGCGAAAACTTGGACCTTTATTTGCAGTCTTCTTCCTACAACAATTTAAAATTCAAGTAACTACACAAGTTCAGAACATCCACTAACTTCTAAAGGAGTTCTAAGAAACAAGAATCAAACTAGCAGATACACATACACTTGGTGTTCATCTTCACCAGTGAGAACGAGGCGAATAATTGCAAGAAATGCAATCATGAAAATTGGGAAACTGAATATCAAGAATATACTTCCTGCAGTCCAACAAAAACTGATATCACTTACTAAGAAATTTGAAACGATGATACAATATTAAAGTAAGAAACTTTCAAGTTGGAAACAAACCTGTTGTCCCAAAAATAGTTCCTTGGGTAGCTCGAATAAATTTCCCTTGCAAATCCTTCATGAATTTAGAAGGCAATAAAAAAATAAAAGTTGCCCATGCAATGAAGATCACCCACATTACTATTTTGAGAATTAACTTTGTTAATGATACCCAAAATGGTGTCTTATTGAGATAATCAAATTCATTTTCTTTCCTCAAAAGAAGAGGTTCTTGGCCTGAGAGCTCACCCATTTTAGAACTTCTTAAAGTTGGCACCAAATACACTCTTCAGGCCTATATCAAGCAACCCCAGCAAAGTAGTTAATATATACAACAAGGCTTCAGAAGAAACTAAAGCCATCAACATTAGGCTATGTGTAAAATTTAAGCAGAAATCTGGTAGAAATGAAGCCACAAAAATATTGGACCACTCAAAAATTATCCTTTCCCCTCTAGTAAATGGATGAATACAGTTAGAGAATATGTCTATCTCATTCTTAATACTAAGAAAGGTCAGTTCATATTCTTCTTCTTTTTTCTCGAGATCATATTCTTCTCAAAATTGAAAATACTGACGTTACATCAGTAGATCGATCACCCCATTAATTACTCGTACTGCGTAACTAAGATATCAAAATAAAGCAAGGCTCAAATTAACTCCGTACAAAGTAATCCCATAATTACGATTTGCCATTAAGAAACTAATGGTATGGCTCTTCGCATAGGTCAATTACGGAGTATTTGATTATAGCTAAAATTCTACACTTCAAAGTTAGATCGTATAATTTATAAATAAATATAATTTCAATGCAATAACAAGGTTGACAAGAGTACACTACTTAAAAGAGTATTATGAAAAATAATAATAATATAATATAGATACAAATTACTCACCATTGAAGTTGCATTACCAAAAAGAGTTTTTAAATCTTATTAGTAGACAGTCTTAATTTTTTTCTAATGAATCATATATTCTTTTCAAAATAAACTTACTTAAATCAAATTTTAAGATGATATTTTCTTTTACGGCTGAATTCCTTTGTTTTTATATATACTAGTATCTGTACCCGCAGGGGCGGAGCTATCCTTGTCCGAGGGGTGTCAACCAATACCCCTTCGCCGGAAAATAACACTGTAAATGAGTATTTTAAAAAAAAATTTGAATATATACAAGGGGTTGACACTCCTTGACACAAGACAAACTTTTAGTGCAATGGTCAAGGGGTGTCAAAATTTACACATGGTTGCAAGTTTCATTCCCGATAGTAGCAATTTTTTTATTTTGACACCCCTTCGTATAATTCCTGGATCTACCACTGCGATGGATTGGTTAGCCATAGTCGAAGTGGCATGTTTCTGGTAGTGATCGATTCTTTCAGCGAATTATGCAAGTGATTTATGGCGGTACGTGTGAGGCTTGTCGACCGTCGTAATAGATGTTATTAAGACGTATTCCACTATTATAACCTGTTATGTGTAGGCATATTCCGAAAGGGTTATGGTGGGTTAGACCACTACTTAGAGATTTGCATATTTCCACGGCTGTGAGAATTTACATGTGCGTTGCTATGGTTCTCCTGAAGTGAGTTAAGTGGAAAGTTTTATATGATGAAGTGTTAACCTAATAGTGGTTCTGAAGCTATGATGAAAAACGTGTTCTATCATTTACTGGCATGTTGGATGCAGTGAGTGGTATGGAATTTGAAGTGAAGACCAAGGTAACAGTTCGGTGTGGACAAGGATGTCACGAGCTCGAATGAGTCGGAAATTAGTTCGGATGTTTAAGGTAAGTTGGTATTGTCTTCAGCGTCAATTGAGATCGTTATTTTGTGAGGAAGGCCCTGCATCCTAGTTCACAATTTTTGATCATTTTTTATCATTAGTGCGACCGGTGGTTTTGGATGTACGTGCATGTTATCTGATAAGGAAGGTTGTGTGAGCATGCCCGCAGGAAGGTTGTATTAGTGTAGCATGTAGCCACTTGATTGATTGAAGAGTTAAACCAAGTGTGCAGATTGTAGCGATGTCATTAATTGAGAATTGGTGGCCGGAAGGCACTCGATTTATTGAGTTGTGGACTGTGGATGATTACTCTGGTTATGATGGTTGTTCTTATGTGATGATAAAAAGGGAGTTATTAGACCTTGAAAGGTTATTAACCTAGTTCAGTGCGATGAGAACCAGCTTGAGGTCTATGGATGGATCTAAATGGGAATATGGGCTCTAAATCAGACCAAATGTGTTTATTTCAGTAATGCGCTCCTTATGGAAGAGTAGTCAGAGTATTTTTTATCGTTAACTATTTCATGTAATTATGCATTGCACCGTGCGGGTTGTGAGGCGGCTTGGTGAATTGCTTATGTGTTAAGGTTCCGCGTAGAGATGATGTTATATAAAAATTGCACCTCCGTTGTGCTTGAATGTTGTAGCTTATGGCGCTATATGTCTCCCCAGGGATGAAGTTGTGCACTTAGTGTGCTTGTGCCCGAAATTTGGCATTTTATTATAATGAGCAATTTAGCTTGATGTGCATCTCCTTATGTGAGATTTATGTGTGAATCGGGTGACACACTACCATGGTTATGTTTCTTGGATCGGGTTGTGCACCGCAGCAGAGTGATACTGAGTGCAGTTCCACGTGTCCGTTCTTATGTGTTCGGTTTCTAATTTTTTTGTAAGGAAAGCTCATATTAGTTGTGTGCCCGCTCACATGTATGATTCGCGAGCGAAGTGTTTGTTAAATTATATTGACTGCGTCGCATGCATGATTCGCAAGCAGTGTAATTGAATTTCCTTCTTAATGTTTTCTTTCTCTTGTATCGTGTATGATATGGTAGTTTATTGGCACATTGTAGCATCATATAAGACTTTTGGTCATGTCGGGGTGGCTTATTGCCTGAGCAGTTCATACTGGATGAGACGAGATCATTGGATTTAGGATCAATGTAATCTAACAATCTGAAGTATATTAAGGAACTAAGAGTATTATTTAGTTCAGAATGAGGTGATGGTTCTGGTCGGGAGTATAGACCCAAGGATCTGTTGATTCGGCAATCGGTTATGAATTTCACACATCACTTATGTCATGGCGGTATTGTAAGAACTAGAGCAAGACTTATGTAGATCATGAGGCGAAATGGGGCATCAGATTCGTGCAATTTCAATTAATTTAATCATAGAATGTTATTGTGGTCCTGTGAGTAAAGTGGTGTAAGTTGTGAATTCAGCTAAGGTATGTAATCGTGTTTGGGGTTACGTATAGTTATTGATACGGTGAGCGTATGTTGGAAATATGTCGGGCATAGAATTCCAGATGTTGGAATTAGGCTCTAAGGCTTATTTACTTGAAAAACAGGAAATATCTTCAGAATTGATTGAGCTAATATTCTCAACTGAGTTGTGTTAGCACGGGAAGGTGTATGGGGTGTTAAATAGTGATTTCAGACTATTTCATTATAGTTCTCAGCACGTTCGAGGATGAACGTATGTTTAAGTGGGAGAGAAGGTAACGACCCGACTGGTCATTTTGAGCCATAGCGCGTCATTTAGCAGTCTGAGGCCATGTGCAACTTCATTTTCGGTGGTATGACTTATACGCGTGGTCGAAATGAAATTTCGGAAAGTTAGGAGTTAATTTGGGAAGAGAATTATCATTTCGGAAGCTTAAAGTTGAAAGAATTAACTAGGGAGAATCCAAATCTGAAGGTTCCAGCAAGTTTGTATACTAATTTCGGACTTGGGCGTATGCCCGGTTCGGGTTTTGGATAACCCGGGAGCATTTTGGCGCCTATTGTGGAAGTTAGCATTTTGGAAGAAATTTTATAAGTTTGGCTTGAAGTGCATTACAGTGTTATCGATGTCCGTTTGGGAGCGTGCTCGAAAGTGAATTCGCAGGTCCGTATGTAATTTTGGAGTAATTTGGCTAAATATAGAAATTTGAAGGTTTTTGAGAAGTTTGATCGGAAGTGGACTTTTTGGTATCGGGGTTGGAATATGATTCCATAAGTTGGAGTAGGTCTGTAATGTCGAATATGACTTGCGTGCAAATTTTGAAGTCAATCGAACGTGATTTTATAGGTTTAAACATCGAAAGTAGAAGTTTGAAATTCTAAAGTTCATAAAGCTTGGATTGGAGGTCGATTCGTGATTTTAGCGTTGTTTGATATGATTTGATACCTCGAGCAAGTCCATAATGTATTTTGGGATTGGATGGTATGATTGGTTGAGGTCCCGGGGGCCTCGAGTGGTTTCCGGGTGGTTAACAGATCGAATTTGGAAATTTTGAGAAGGCTGAAGGATTGATGCTTCTGTCATTACTGCATAAGCGGTTCTTGGACCGCATATGCGGTTCTCCCATCTCATAAGCAGACCAAGAGATGCAACTCCCATGACGCAGAAGTGGCTCCGCAGATGCGACCTGGAGACTCAGATACGGTCCCAGCCTCTTCGCCCCTTTTCGCAGATGCGGCCCTTCTTCACAGGTGTGATCTCCTGACCGCATATGTAGAAATCGCTGGGCAGTGAGGTTCTTGTAATACGAGTTCAAGACCATTTTTATCACTCATACACTTTTCCATTAGCGATTTTGGGAGCTTTGGATAGAAGACTTCCACTTATCATTGTAAGGTAAGTTTAATTCACTCATCTTTAGTTTAATACTTATATCTTAGGTAGATTAAACATTAGAAATTAGGTAAAATCAAGGGGTTAGAGCAAGACCTGGGGTTTTAATAAAACTTAAATTTAACCACGATATTTATTGTGAAATGAATAAAAAATCACATATTATTGATCCTTAGGTTGTAGAGAACAACTTCCTTCGAAAAATCTCGGAATCCGGGTACTCGGGCCCGGGGTCAAAATTTAGGAAACTTGTGTAAAAGATTGGGAAATTGCTTAAATAGCTAGAATTCGATCTTATAAGTCTATATTGACTAGTTCTTACTTCATTCAACTAGTTTAAGATTGTTCGACTCCGAATTGAGGGCTTGGACTTGTTCTTGATATTTGGAAGTGCGCTTTGGAGCGAGGTGAGTCTCCTTTATAACATTGTAAGGGAAAATTGTCCCCATAGGTGAAATAATTGGTTATGTGCTCCTATTTGTGGAGGCTACATACATACGAGGTGACGAGAGTCCGTGCATAGCTACTATTATGCTATTGTCCGGGTAGTTAGGACCCAAAAGCTTATCATACTTGGAATATTTGTAATCGTATTGACAATTTAGATTACTTAAATCGCATCAAATTACGGAATGAATTTCTAAAAATGATTTAAACTTCATTTTCTTAAATTGTTAAAAGAGAATGGTTTTCTTGGATAATTATTTCCTGATGACTTATTGATTGACTGTCTGCGTGTGTTTAAATTATGGTAATGGGTCGAACGCCTCGGTAAATTAAATAGATGCATCTATGGTTCACGCCGTTTGACCCTTGACAGTGCACCATTTATTTTCTGTTGGATCGGGCCGTACTCACCGACATGAGTTGCGCATGCTTGTATTGCGGCCTTGAACTTATTAAAGTGGTTATTGCCTCTTCCTGGCTTGAGAATATTTGGATAAATAATGAAAAAGAAAATTTTAAAAATTTCCTATAAAAGAAATAATTTTTTACTTGTTTTCTTCTATTGGATTAAAATCGTGATTATAAAAATTCACGATTTAATATATTATTGATAAATCATTATTAGACCACTAGTAAGTGTCGAAGTCGACCATCTCGTCTCTACTTCTTCGAGATTAGACGAGATAATCATAGATACACGTTATTTTCGTACTCATACTACACTTCTCTGCATTTTTGTTGCACAGGTATATGTAACTCTAGTGGCCTACTGGGCGTAGCGGAATGGTTGACACAGAGACTAGGTGAACTGTATTTTCTCGAGGAGATCCGTAGCTAGTATAGTCGCTCTCAGGATTTTATTTATTTTTTCTGTCCAATTGTATTCGAGACAGCTGTTGTACTTTGTTTGATTTTTCTTAAAAATTGCTCATGCACTTGTGACACCGAATTCTGGGATGGTTATGAAGTATTTTGTATTAACTGCTTATCATTTAAATCTGAATTGAGACAATTATCTTTTCAATTGGTAAATTTGAAGGAAAATCCTAGATTTCAAAAGTATTAAAACGAGAATTTGATTAAGCACTTTGGTTGGCTTGCCTCATAGTGGTGTTCGGCGTTATTACGACCCTTAGTAAATTTTGGATCGTGACAGGTTAAGTCGCCATTAATGGCTTCTTTCTGAGGCGATCATCCAGAGTCGCCACAAGAAACATTCAGTTACGCTAGTACTTGCAGCAATCCTGCGGTCGCCACTAAAACCCTATAGCATCGACATTCTAGTGTTTAGTAGCGACTTTTGGCGTCGCTAAAAGCCTGATTTCTTATAGTGCGATCTATGTTTATATCAATTCTATTAATTCAAAATTTGAAAGGTTTTTTTTATTAGAAAAGAAATTTATTTTGTCTTAAAACTTAAATTTCAAATTAATTCGCAATTTGAATTGGCAATTTTTATATTTTTTATATTAAAATAATTTTAAGACTCCAACTTTGTTGGCGCTTTGTCTAAAAAATCTGCACTTGTTGTCTTATGGTTATATTACTTGGCACCATATAATTTTTTACTTATATATATATATATATATATATATATATATATATATATATATATATATAGAGATATATATCGACTACTATATTAGGAAGAAACTGCTCCCCAATTTAAATTGAAAGTTTTGAATATCTTTATTTTTGTTTTTTTTATTTTAAAATAATTTTAAACTCCAACTTGAAACTACTCCCCAATTTGAATTGAATTTTTTTATTTTCATTTTTTATTTTAAAATATTTTAAAACTCCAACTTGAAATGACTCCCAATGTGAATGGGTTGATTTTTATTATATATTTTGTTTTTATTATTATAGCTAATTTTAATTTTCCTTATTTCTTTTTGTATTAAAATAATTTTAAAATTGTAGAATTAAATCCTAAATGCAAATGAGATATATATATATATATATATATATATATATATATATATATATATATATATATATATATATATATATATATATATATATATATATAAAACTCTTCTGTGGCAATATTTATTAATTCAAATAGAATAACCAATAAATTAATTCAAAATATTTTTAATTAGAAAGATAGTTTGTTTAGTCCTAATGCCGCTTGACTTTTTATTGTTATGCCACTTGATTTAATATTGTGCTTTTGCCTTTTCTTTTAATAGAACTAGTAGTCATACCCGCGCGATGCGCGGTCGATATTAAAAAATATGAATTAATGGAAATTATGATCAGGTTATTTGAACATATTAGATTGTATTGTTTTATAAATTTTAATTGTCATCATATTTGTCAATACGATATCTAATATCTCTATTAAATTAAATGTACTTATATACAACAACAACAACAACAATATACCTAGTATTATCCCACACCATGGGATTCGGGGAGGGTAGTCGGTACGCAAACCTTATCTCTACCTTGTGAAGATATTATATTACCAATATTTAGTATTATTATATTGTTTATAGATATTTTTATTAGTATATTACATTGTTTAATGTTTTTATCCGCTACTATCTTTTTGTAATATAATAGAAGATATATATTTTATTAATCAAGAAACATATTTTTATTTAAAATTTTATTCTTTTTTCTCAGCAATATTATTTGCATTTTAATGACTAAAATATCTATTAAATTAAAGGGACTAATAAAAAATATTTTTTGTTCTATATTATTCTTTATTATATATAATATTTAGTATTATTATATTGTTAATAAAAATTTATTAGCATATAAATTTGTATAATATTTTTTATTACTACTTTCTTTTTGTAATATAATAAAAGATATATTTTATTACTCGTGAAATATTATTTTATTTTAAATTTTATTTTGCTATTCTCAATAATATAATCTGAATTTTAATTGATAAAATCTCTATTAAATTAAAGGAACTAATATAGTCATCGAATAACTTTTTTGTTATGTAATTTTTTAATATATTATCCAATATTTAGTATTATTATATTGTTAATAAAAAAATATTAGCATGTTACTTTGTTTAATATTTATGTTTGCTTGCTTTCTTTTGTATAATATTTTTCTTATATTCTTGATGAGTGAATCTTTATATAAATATAGATATATAATTTAAATTAATCAAAAATAGTTTCGATTTTATTCTAAAAGTATCAAATAACTTTTTCTCAACACTATCAGATTAGTACAACAATATTTTTTTCTCTTTTAATAGAAAAAAATAACGGTTTGTCATGGTATACATTTTCTAAAATCAATGCATCTAATAAATACTCAGAATTTTTAATTTTCAAGAAAAAAGGGAAGGTTCAATTTGTAAAGTGACGCTAATTCTAGAGCACTCTTTTCATTTATCTGATTATATCGGCACTTACTAATTTAGACTTGGAGTAGTTATATTTTTCGAATTTTTACGTTTAACAAAGCATTTAAAAAATTGTCTGTGTTGTAGTAAATTGAATTGAAAGATTAAAGATTTTTTTATTTTTATTTACTTTTAAATTATTTTTGAATATCCAGCTATTTTGGAGGTTTGTTCCTAAATTTTGACACTTATTGAATTTTGGTGAAATTTGGCATAAATTGGGGAGTAGTTATTCCTAATATATATATATATATATATATATATATATATATATATATATATATATATATATATATATATATATATATATATATATATATATATATATATATATATATATATATATTAGGAATAACTACTCTCCAATTTGAATTGATAATTTTTTTTCTTATTTTCATAGTTTATAGATATTTAAATTCAAAAAAATAACTAACTATTAACTAAATAACTAATTATACCAAGTGGCTTTTTTCAAGGCTGCCACTTGGCTTAAGGAGAAGCCATTGTCTTTGGCTTTTAAGTATAGATAGATTTAAATTCAAAAAAATAACTAACTATTAACTAAATAACTAATTATGCCAAGTGGCTTTTTTCAAGGCTGCCACTTGGCTTAAGGAGAAGCCACTATCTTTGGCTTTTAAGTATAGATAGATATATAGATTGAAGAGACTAAGGCCTAATCCTAGTATAGACGGACATTTCGATTTCTAGTCCTAGGTAATATACGTTCAGGTATTTGGTGGTGGAAGTCATTTGTTAAAAAATATTTTTTGAAGAGTGTTATATTTTAGTACGTATATGATTGTAACAATCCTTCAAAAGAAGGAAAATGGCTCATTTTTCCTATGACTATTTTATATTTTTAATTTCATATTATTTGCTTAAAATAACACTTAGAGATTATTATTAATCTTTTGGACTACAAAATCTCATCAACACACACTATGATTTTCTAATACTATTATTTTTTATAAAACTACTTTCTAGGGCCAAAAGTTTCACCCATATAATTTCTAAATTGTGAAGTAACTAAATAAAATAAAATAAAAACGAATGGCGTGGCTGGCTGTATAACCTGAAGATATCCTATAATTATTTATTAAAAACGCGAGTTTTTATGATCCCTAAATGCTTGGAAGCGTGCACATAATTTCACAGAAAACCAAAGTGTGAGAGTAGTATTTATTAGCGTACAACCAATCAAATTTATGTGATGTGAGGAAATTGATTGTGACACTTTTCTCAAAAACTAAACCAGAGTCACTCATTCTTCAGCCAAAAACAACATCAACAACATGAAAAGCTTAGAATATATTAAAAAAAATCATGGTATTAATATTAGGAATCTTTTTGTGTCTTTTGCTTGCATTCCATGTTTGTGATCCTTTTCAGCGTCATTTTCACCTATTTTTATTTGTTAGATACATATATTAGTCTCACTCAACAAACCGAAATAAGGGGAACGAGATAGGATAGTAGTAACTAGACGTAGGTGTTTGGCTCAAAGTTAAAAATGTATTTTGTAACCTAGAAAATAATTAAAAATATGGGACGGTAAATCGTAATCAAATATAATAGACATATGGATATCAGAATGATAATAATGTTGTAGATCTAATAATACAAGATGATATTATTAATTCAAGAAAAGTTGTTCGTCAGATGTGAGGGATAGAGAGAGAATGAGAGAGTTGTATTATTCAATAATAACACATATCTCTTTTACAATGGGAAGGTCCTCTTTATATAAGAAGAGGCCTTCCTTAAAATAATAACAAAAATACCAAACGTGGTCGACGTCCTCCTAGCAAGGACGCCTGATTTTAAACAGCGTCGCCTTCGCCCTTACGTCCGAGCCGTGCCTTTACTGTAGCAGATATACGCTTACTGGGCGTACCCTTCGGCTTAGAGGCGTATAGGGCCAAATTTGACCCCATACAGTTAGTCCCTCCGCTCGTTGGAGGCGTATCCAGTAGACGTCTTCAATGGGCGGAAATGCCGACCTCGTCTTTGGAAATTCTGACCTTATTATGGGGATGATGCCGTGGATAGGGGAAATATATGGCATCGTCGATCAGTTGACACGTGGTCTCCATTTTAAAATAACGTCACCGCCGACATGCGTCATGATTATACTTGCTCCCGAGGTGTTTCAGGAGATGCTTTGACGTTTTGGTTTCCTGCACCCGTTTGAATACGTCTCTTTGATTTCCGTGCATTTTAGCCCTATAAATAGGAGGAAGGTTCAATCTTTTTTATCTTTCGAACTTCTGAACTCTTTCTACTTCCCCTTTCATCTTCCTTACCAGAAACTGCTACTTGTGCTAAACTCTTCCATTTCCATTGAAACCACATTTCTTATTATTAGAGCTTGATTTATAAAAAATTATTATGGTAAAACATGGACAAAGCAGCAAAAAAGCCAAGGGTGATACCCCATCTAGGGTTCCACCGTCTACTGGAGGTGACAGGAAAAAGGCACAGAAACCCCTTGTCCTTCTTAGTATAAATAACGTCCTTCCGAAAGAGATACACGCTCATAGAGATTTCCCAACCAAGAGCCTGACCCCTCCTTGGGATCACAGCAAGTTATTACAATCACATTTGGATGACATTCGAGAGGCGTACGAGATTCAAAACCATGTGGAGATGGAGCCGGCCGGGACGGACTATGCCAACGTGCACCGGCCAGGATATTGCACATTCTACGAATATCCGTTCTTGATCGACTACGGCCTACCAGTTTATCCCCTCGTGGAGGAGCTCTTCCACTTTTATAATGTGTGCCCGGCTCAGCTCACTCCCTATACTTGGAAGGTATGTCGTATTATGACCACCTACACGGCCAGGGCTGAATGCAGCATCTCGGTCCACCACCTCTTGCAGCTATTCAACCTCGTTACATGAGGGGTACCATGCTGCAGCTAAAAAGTCGTGGCATGGGGGGCTTGGTCATTAAGGCCGACAACAAGACTAACCGCCGCTTCTGGCGTAAATTTTTCTACATCAGGATGGAGCACCTGCTGTCGAATCCTGAAGGGTTCCCAGAAAGGTGGAATCCAGAATGTAAGTGTTTTTACTTGAATTCACTACTGTTTGCGATCTTAACCGTACGACCATTACAACTTCTTTTGTTTCCCTCCCATTTTGTAGCAATAGTTTCTTCACCTCGATTTGTTGAAAATATTAGGTCGTGGGTAGAAAGGTTGATTCCATTTATGGAGGAATTCCGCAACTGGTCTGTGTTCCGTGAGCGATACGGCCCACCAGGTAACTCTTTGACTATGATTTGGAGGTTTTATTAGGTTTCGTTGCCT
This sequence comes from Nicotiana noctiflora, assembly GCA_032618575.1. Taxonomy (NCBI): domain Eukaryota; kingdom Viridiplantae; phylum Streptophyta; class Magnoliopsida; order Solanales; family Solanaceae; genus Nicotiana; species Nicotiana noctiflora. Next base: position 22,839 of record JASVEL010007407.1, read on the forward strand.
GACATATTTATGTTGGCAGGTCGGAGCGCCCCCAAAAAGAAGAAATAGAATGTCGCTGCCTCATCTGGGATGGGGACTGATTCTAGAGATGAGTACGTACCCTGTGGCTTGCCCAGTGATGGCATTCCAAAGGTTCCTCAACCTGAGGTTGCGCCTGTGGACGCATCACAAGTGAAGCAACTCCTTCACCGCCATCCCCACGGCCCGTGGAGGAGAATTCCGAGGATGAGGAGCCGCCGGAAAGGAAAAAATGCTGGTTGATGCTCGGCAGGGGATAGCTACAAAGGACGAGGGGGTGAGCGAGCCCCGTCCAAAGTTGAGGCCTGTTTTAATGGTCGATGCCATCCGCTCAGGGAGGTCGGCTACCCAGGGGAGGGCAGTTCTCGACGCTACCCCCGTACGTGTTTCGGAAGGTGGCATGTCGGCTGCTGCTGAGCAAGCAGGTGATAAAGAGAGGGCAGAATCTGAGACATCCCCCGCGGATGCGGCTATATCGAGGAGGGTCGAGCCCGCGTGGGGATGACGGCGGGTGGGTCTAATCTCCGGATTCTGATCCCAAGCGGGTATAACCTGTTACAATATAGCGAGCAGGCCGCAGTGAATATGACCCTGCTGTGTGCGGCCGTTGATCACGAAATGTTGAAATATGTTAGCGACAGAGATTTATCTCAGAGGTTTGCCAGTGCGGCCTTGCAGATATATTTTGTTTTTCTTCATATATCATTAAGTGAACTTTGGCACATGTTGATTTGTCTTTTTTCTTTTTTCTCTTCTTCAGACCCTCATTTTGGAGATAGAGAGGGGTCAACGAGCGCAGAAGAAGGCTGCCACCTTGAACAAGGTAGAAAAGAAGTACCAGGAGTGCCACGCCAAGCATAAAGTGCTGGCGGACAGGCTCACACAAGACCCGCAATTTCAGGTTTTTCGTGAGGGCTTGAAGCAGTCGGAGGCCCAGCTGAAGTGAAGGGTAGTTCAGATGGAGCAGGTGGACGACTAGATGATGCCCGCTTTGGCTCGACATATTAAACTGGAGACTCTTCTCCAGTCAAAATAGGATGAACTGGAGGTTGGTCGTGGGGTAGAGGCGGAGGCCACTAATTTGCATACCGAGGTCGATGCCTTAATCGATGAGCTCAATGCCAAGGTGGCTGAAAGTGACGACCCGGCCCGTCGTCACAGGAATTACCACCCCGTTATGTTGTAATGACATGGTTTATGCTTTTATATCAGTGTTAGAGTCTATCGGGTGAGTTAGAAGTGATTTGGATTGAAAATGAGGCATATAGCCTTTTTGAAGGAAACTTGAATAAGGAAAGTCAACCCAGAGTTGACTATTTGGTTAGAAGGCTCGGACTCAGTTTCTGATGATTTGGTTAGTTCCGGGAGATGATTTGTGACTTAGGGGAGCGATCGGAATTTAATTTGGAGACCGGTGTAGAAATAGGCTTGAATTGGCTAAGGTTGAATTTTGGCGAAATCCGAACGGTAGGTGAGATTTTGATCCGGGGGTCGGAATGGAATTCCGACAGTTGCAGTAGCTCCGTTAGGTGATTTTGGATGTGGCTGCAAAATTTCAGGTCATTCGGACGTCGTTTGGTCGGGCTTTTGATTGAATGTGTAATTCGGAAAGTTTTAAGGAATTTAGGCTTGAATTCGATGTGAATTATGGATTTTTGATGTTGTTAAACGCGTTTTGAGGATTGGAACAAGTTCGAATAAGGTATTAGGGTGTGTTGGTGTGTTTGGATGAGGTCCCGGGGGCCTCGGGGTGTTTTCGGATGGTTAAACGGAAGAAAATAAGTGCTTATTTTCGTAGAAGCGGAACCTTTTCCGCTGAAGCGGCGTCGCTGGTGCGAGTGGGTGACCGCAGAAGCGGACTTGATGAAAAAGGGGAAAGTCCGCAGAAGCGGATTCCTGACCGCCTGGGTGAGTCCGCAGGAGTGGACTCTGGTGCGCAGAAGCGGGAGTTTTCGCAGAAGCGGGGGTTCAATCGCGGAAGCGGACGCGCGTAGGCGGTCCTTTTCTCGCAGAAGCGGAATTGGCCGGCTAGGCCGGGAATCGATGAAGCGACCCTCCGGTCGCGGATACGGACTCGTAGGAGCGGAATTTTATCCGCAGAAGCGAAAATCGCAGTGAGTTAAGTGTATCAGAAGTTAGAAAATTTCAGAAATATTTCACACATTTGGGTCTCGGCTTTAGAGGCGATTTGGGCGATTTTGAAGAGAAATTCAAGGGAAATCATCGGGTAATCAACTATGGACTTAAACTATGATTAGTATTGTTAATATTATGCAATTATATCATGAAAATGGAGGAATTTGGGGTAATTTATGGAAGATTTAGCCCTAGGCTTGAACTTTAGAAAATCAAGGTTTTGAATGGGCAAATGGAGTCCGAATTTGGTAAAATTGATATGCTTAGACTCGTATTGAGATGAGGGTTCCGAATATGTGACTTTCATGATTTTTTGACAAGCGTACCGAAAGTCGGGTTTTGACAACTTTGGGAATTTTGATGTAAATTGAGTTGTATTGATTGGGTGACGTCCCATTGGCCTAATTTGTTGTATTTTTACTGTATTTGATTAGATTCTACGCGTGCAGAGCTTGATTCTCGTGGCAAGGGCATTGCAGAGTAGTCGTCGCGCCGTATTGAGGTGAGTAATAGATGTGGGTGATGACCAGCGGGTTCGAAACCCCGGTATACCACTTTGTGACGCTGTATAGCGGCGAGACACGTACTCTCTTGTGAGTGCGGGGTCGATTGTGATTGGGGACTATGACTTAGTCCGACTTGTTGATACTGTATTTTGATATTAGGCTATTCTTGAGCCGTCGAACCTCCTTCTCGGATGGTTGCATATTATACTGTGATATTGGCTACTCTTGAGCCGTTGAACCCCCTTCTTGGGCGGTTGAGTATACTTGTGGGCCATGAGCCACTTATTGGATCCCGCGAGGATCGTTATCATTGTCTTATCATATTGACATGCTAGTTTACTACTAGTCCGCGGCTATTTCTGTTATCATGTTATTTCCAAATCTCCGGAACTTGATATTTCTGTTTTCAACCGAAAAATGATAAAAGATGTTTTCAAAACTACTTTTGAGCCGCGAGGCTGTAATCTGCATATTAGTCGACTAGTAGTGGATCGGGCTGAGCGCCGCAGCGAGTACATATGTCGGATCGGACCGCACGCGCGCAGTGATATTGTGCTTGGGCCGTAGGAGCCCCTCCGGAGTCCGAACCCCACGGTGAGCACGGGTACCCAAATTGGATCGAGCTACGCGTCGTAGCTGGTCATATCATGCATTGGATTGCATTTAGCTACATCTCGTAGTTGTTATACTCGTTTTCTCTGGTACTTGTTGGTACGGTACGATTGATATTGATTCTCGTGACGGGGTATTTGATTACACCTTTACATAGTGCTTTATTGCGGATTTCTTATCTCGCTGCTGTGTTACCCTTGTTTATTACCACCGAGTCCGGCAGTACTCATTTTACTCCCCGCACCTTGTGTGCGGATCCAGAGGTACCTCTCGGTAGTGATCCGGTGGCCGTGCGAGGCGACGTTTGTGGATATTCGAGGTAGCTGCAGTGTCCGCAGGACCCGATATTCCTTCTTACTGTCTTGATTTTCTATTGACTTTTCCTTCCGCACTTGGTATCTTGTAAACCTTTATACACTCATGTTCAGTAGAGGCTCATGACTCTTGACCCTTGGTCTATGGGAGTTGATGTATTATGGGACTTGGTTCCCTGATTTCGTTATATGTATCGCTATTGCTTCGTGAGTTGATACGCCTAAATGGGCAAAAGAGAGCTTCTAGCTCCGTTATTGTTATTGATTAGTCAGGCTGGCTTAGCAATGTGCTGGGCGCCATCACGACCAGATTTGGGGTCGTGACACTTGAAGCAGTCGGAGGCCCAGCTGAAGTGAAGGGTAGTTCAGATGGAGCAGGTGGACGACTAGATGATGCCCGCTTTGGCTCGACATATTGAACTGGAGACTCTTCTCCAGTCAAAATAGGATGAACTGGAGGTTGGTCGTGGGGTAGAGGCGGAGGCCACTAATTTGCATACCGAGGTCGATGCCTTAATCGCCGAGCTCAATGCCAAGGTGGCTGAAATTAAGGCTTTTAAGCAAGCTGCTGCGACCAGGTCCGATAATGGTGTACATGGCGAGGCGCGAGACATGTGGGTGTACGCCCAAGCCAAGTTGGTCTTGTTCGAGGAGTTGCTTGCTGCAGGCCGAGCCGTTGAGGCAGAGGTGGAGGACTAACGTCGTTTAACTCGGGTTGCTCGTGAAGCCTGCTGATATAGTTCCGATTCCCCAGACCGGGCAGGCTATAATTTTGAAGACGTTAACCATCTGGCTTCCGGGTTCTGGATCTCTGCAGCTTATCAGGTTGAGGGCAGCAACGGAAAAGATGACGAATTGGCGAGGGACGACGGACTGGATGGCAGGGCATGCTAGGACTTGTACTTATTTTGTTTTTGATATTTCTTGGAGATGTATGTAGATCCTGTTGTACATGTATATTTTTCTTGACGGTAACAGAAGTTATTCTTTTGCCGTTTCTTTTCGTACCTTTTATTTTTGGTATCTCGACTCTGCAGAGTGGATGCTTGTTTGTTTGTAGAGTTTTTTAGTGTGCTTCTAAACGTTGGTTGTGTTATCCGCTGATAGGGAGCGGTTTTAGTCAATAGTGGCATTGCTTTGTCTATTACGTACGTGCTTTGCATCGTAAACAAACAGGGTTAGCGACCGACGGTGATGACTGCCTTAACGGTAATATTGTCGATGGTCTTGGGCATGTATGTAACTTCGACTGTTGTCGGGTTATTTCGTTTGTCGTAGTCGATCTGGATCGACTTATTGACGATGGTGACCTTAGCCATTTACACGTTGGAGATGGTCGTAGCCATGTACGTGACTTCGACTATCGTCGAGTTATTTTGTCGTAGTCGAGCTGGGTCGACTTATTGACGACGGTGGCCTTAGCCATTTATACGTTGGAGATGGTTGTAGCCATGTACGTGACTTCGACAACCGTCTAGTTATTTTGTTGTAGTCGAGCTGGGTCGACTTATTGACGACGATGGCTTTAGCCATTTACACGTTGGAGATGGCCGTAGCCATGTACGTGACTTCGACTATCGTCGAGTTATTTTGTCGTAGTCGAGCTGGGTCGACTTATTGACGATGGTGGCCTTAGCCATTTGCATGTTGGAGATGGTCGTAGCCATGTACGTGACATCGATTGTCGTCGAGTTATTTTGCCGTAGTCGAGCTGGGTCGACTAATTGACGACGGTGGCCATAGCCATTTACACGTTGGAGATGACCATAGCCATGTACATGACTTCGATTGTCATCGAGTTGTTTTTTCGTAGTCGAGCTGGGTCGACTTATTGATATTGTGAACTCAAGCAAAGTTATTCGTTAGAGGTAAGAGATAGATAGAGAATGAGAGAGTTGTATTATTCAATAATAACACATCTATTTTACAATGGAAAGGTCCTCTTTATACAAGAAAAGGTCTTCCTTAAAATAATAATAAAAATACCAAACACGGTCGACGTCCTCCTAGCGAGGACGCCTGGTTTTAAACGACATCGCCTTTGCTCTTACGTCCGAGCCATGCCTTTACTGTAGCAGATATACGCTTACTGGGCGTACCCTTCAGCGTAAAGGCGTATAGAGCCAAATTCGACCTCATATAATAGGAAGTAATGAGAAAGTGTGAGAATTATATTATAGTATTTGTGCCTTGGATACTCGAAAAACCGGTTTAATTGTAAAATAAAAAAACACTTATTATGATTAAATTGTCATATTTTACGTGGACAAGAGTTGTTCCAAAAAAAATCACTAGATAATTGAAGGGGAAAATTTTACTTTTGGATGAAATCGTAATATACTTATTATTTTTATATCAGCAAATTTGATGTTCACATGTAAATTCACAAGATATTAGTACAAAGCTAAGATGAATTCGGTGTTGACTCGTGAGCTGGTTTCATCCAAGAGATCAACACGTCAACATAATTTTATGGAACATATCACTTGCACTTATGTCAAAGTCGTTATTATGAGGCGGTGATACTTTGAATTAACGGGTTCCACTGCAATCTGATAATATTTTGCCAGAGAATATGATTTTTGTTATAAATAGAATTTTATTTGGAGTGAATGTCTATCTTGTGGAGAGTTTTACTTTGTGACTAAGTCATATTTCTCCTATAAATAGAGGGATCTTACCCCCATTGTAAATCATCCCAAAATTCAATGAGAATTCCCTCTCTCTCTCTTTCTCTGCAATATTGCTCTTGTTCTTTTATTATTTTATAACACATTATCAGCACGAGACTCTAACCAATTGAGTAGAAGCTTTGGGATTGAGCACAATGATTATAATTGTTCCATGAACTCCCTTCATGATTAAATTTTGGATTAAGGTAAGTATTTTACTTTATTTTTCTCTTTTATTCTATAATTTAATTTTATATACAAGCAAAGATCAAAGTTTGATTATAACGCTAATGGAGTTTGTAAGAAATTATAACCACCTGAAGTGGTAAAATTTCTATGCCTTGCCATGATTAATTTCATGTATAATTGTAGGCAAAGAATTGAAAATCCGTCCCATTGAATTTGCTCCATTCTCATTCCCTTTAGAGAATGTGATAGCAGTATGTAATAAGTCTGAAAGAAGACAAAATTATTACCATGAATAATCAATGGATATGGACGTGGCAATAGACAAAATTATATCGTCATCATTGTGGTAATGAGAATAATAAATATTCTCAAAATAATCCTTCACTCCGTGAAAGTAATATCTGTCATCGATTTGACATGAGATTTTATAAAGCACATACAGATGATTATGGTCCATTCATGATGTGAATGTGACAACATCTGATTTATGAATACATATTCATTCTTCAAAGAATATGAATGGGCTAGTGGTAGTGAATATACCGCACTCACCTCTAGAAGAAGGTTTGAGATGATACCATAAATAATGTCATTATTATGGCATGAATGGTCATTGGTCACGTACCTATTGTACGCCAAAATATTTTGGCATTGTGATTATTAAAAGACAACGGTAATGCAAGAAACAGATCTTGCATATAATTTTGACCATACACATAATGATATAACTTTCTCTTTAAAAGAGATATTCACCACATGGATGTTGATGGATCCGTGGTAGTACAAAATTAATTGAGAGCTCTGGAAGAGCCAATTATTACTATTTTGGGGAAACACAATTAATTACCAATAAGATATTGTGTTGTAGTACGTCTCAAAGAAACTTATTCAGTTTCCAAAGTATACGCGAAAGCGGTTGATTATATTGAGACTATAAATAAAGGAAAGATTTAATATCTTCTATTACTACAACTTGTAGCGGGATAATATATATGTGAAAAATTACCCGCTTTATTCTCCAATTTGTACTACATAAACAAAAGAATATCACAATAAAGTGAATATTTATTGATATAAAAACCCATATCATAATAAACTTGGAGTTTATTCATAATTGCACATATCATAGTGTAAACCTGAAGTTTATCAATATTGATAATTTATTCAGTTGGCATAATTGATTTACCCATATCAATTTAAGTATGATGTGCAAAAATAAAGAGAATTCACATGGGTAAATATTAAAGAACTAGAAAGTTCTTTACGAATTCTCTTACATTGCTTGTTCTCATTAATCAATTGACCAACTAAAATTGGGATTGAATCTCATGAATGCTGAAAATATCAAAAGTGAATATGGGCCCATCACCTGCCATGTATACCACATAAGATGCATCTATGAGATGGTTACATGTGCGATTATTCTTAACCCGCAACATGGTGTTTGCGAGGTAACTTGCTCAATAATTTAATTTAGAGCATATTCCAGATTTTTTATTCAAGAAGTTCATCTTGATAAGTTGGTCTACATCATAACTAGTTTAGCAAAATGATTTATTGAATCCCTCCACTTAATAGCTAAATTATTGCTTATGAGAACAAAGTTATATATATCAGTTTGATATACATTATATACGAAAGTATATTATTTTCTCCCCTCACAAGTGGTTCAGGGTCAGGAACCAAATAATTCCATCTTATTATTATTGATGTGCGGTGTATAATTTGATTAACACCATAACGCACAAAGATGGGTTCTCAAAGTTGAGGAAACAAGTTAGTTTTTCTAACATGAGGGGGAGACAAGATACAACAGCTGAGAAAAGTTACGTGGAATAAATTATCATTTATACATCGAAATCCTTGAATAAAATAATATGAACTTGAAGTTCATAAAAGGATAATTCATGTGCAATTTATTGCTTAATAAGATGAGCAAATGATCAAAATGATCATAATAAAGGAGGCAAGTGATCTAGAAGATCACATGACATAACATTTTATAAAATCTCATGAGAGATTCAGGTACCTGAATATATGAATGAAGAGATCTTTATGTTATGTCATTATGAAAATACATTGAAACTGATATAAAATCTTTGTCGACGTCAACCTTCAAGAAGCTAGTGCACAAGATTGGGATGTGAATGCTTAAGGATGTTAATTGATGCTCTCATCAGGGGGAGTTAATGCGCATTGCACACTTTTTCCCTTACAAGGTTTTGTCCCACTGGGTTTTCCTTGCAAGGTTTTTTAACGAGGCAACCAAAAGGCGCATTGTTAGATATGTGTACTCTTTTTCCTTTTCTAGAATTTTTTCCCCATTGGGTTTTCTTTTACTTAAGGTTTTAGGCACATTATCTGTTGAATAGACATTCAAGGGGGAGTGTTATAAATAGAATTCTATTTGGAGTGAATGTCTATCTTGTGGAGAGTTTTACTTTGTGACTAAGTCATATTTCTCCTATAAATAGAGGGGTCTTACCCCATTGTAAATCATCCCAAAATTCAATAAGAATTTCCTCTCTCTCTTTCTCTGCAATATTGCTCTTGTTCTTTTATTATTTCATAACAATTTTAAATATATATGAGTGGTAACATTTATTTTACAAAAATTGCATACATACATAAGCCACCATTACTTTAAAAATATCAATTTGGTACAAAAATTAAAATTAATTCAAGCCTAACTACAACTCAAATCCAGGCCTAAATACAATTTGAATTATGGGAAAAAAAAAAAACTAATTCCTTTTGATCAACATCCTGTGCGCTCTAAGTCATTAGTGAATATGATCTTGCTATTTTAGGTGCCTGTTATTAGAATGAATGCAACTTCGCTTTGTTCTTTTGTTTCCGTATCTAAAAACTTAACCATATGTTCGTTATTTAGGGATGGTAATGGAGTTGGGCGGTGTGGGTTTTGTTTGATGCGGGGGAGTGAAAATTTACTCTTATACGGGTATAGGATAGGGTAGGCGGGTAAAAATAATTTTTAAAATTTTTAAAATTTTTAAAGACAGGGCTGGTTATGGGTTCAATGCGGGCAACTTTAATTTTATTTTTTTTAAAATAAAGCAATCATTTCAACTATAATTACACATTTTAATTAGAATTAAAAAAGCTGACTTGAATAAAATTTATCCATTTCATCATACAATCCAATCAATTTTAATTCCTAACCTGGCATCCTAGAATAATTAACTTGGTCTTTTATGAGTTGGACCTTTGCTTTTTGGGGCAATTAACTAAAAGAGAGAATGAAAATGTGGATGGATCAAAATTTCTCGTACCAAACACTAATTAAGATTCGAGACTAAAGCAATTAACAGAAAGTAACAACTATAATCAAGGAAATTAACATGAATTACGCTGAATCAAATCAATGCTTCCCTTATTTCATACTCTGTTTTTCTGATTCCAAATGTGCATGTTAAAATTTATTTGATTTATAATTAATCAATTTGCATAAGTCTCACCAAAATAATATTACATAAATTAAGATATCGTATTAGCAATAAAAAATAATAGCAACCCATTTATTCTGGAGGATCGGCGTAATATATACTCTTATCAGTTTTATATTTATGTGATTCTATTAAACTCTCTATTTTATAAAATCATAAAATGTCAAACTATTTTATTTTACAAAAAATATTTTAAAAAAAAATTAAGTGGTGCAAGATGGGGCGGGTTGAAAACTGTAAGAATAACTATGCAGGATGAGGCGGGTTGAAATATTTGTTAGTTTTGCCAATCCCGTGCCGCACTCGCCCCGCCCCATTGCCATCCCTTTGCTAGACTAATACAACATTCAATCAGGCTATGTAAGCAGGACTTTGGCTGAAATGAAGCCACAAAAAATTGGATCACTTAAAAATTATTTCCTCCCCCTCAAGATCAATACAGTTACAGTATATGTCTATGTTATTGTTAATCTATCTATCTATCTATATTTATTTATACTACTATAAATCTATATCTATATTTATAGTGGGAACTCTATAACTAAAAAGTTAAATTACTTAAATGTCCTTTTAAATTAAGTAAATTTTCTACTCCTTAAAAACATAACGTCAAATCACGTATTCTTAACAAGAAGAATCGGCACATCTAATTGCCATTGGACGCATCCCTTCGGCATCACTTACACCACTAGAGACTTAGGGTGTGTTTGGTAGGAAGGAAAATGTTTTCCATGGAAAATGTTTTCCTAGAAAATGTTTTCATGGAAAATGAGTGATTTTATCACTTATTTTCTCTTGTTTGGTTGGTAAGTGGAAAACATTTTCCGGAAAATATTTTCTATGTTTGGTTAGAGAGTAAAAAATAGTTTTTTTAGAAAAATATTTTTTTTGCAACTCTCCTACCCTTCCCCTCCCACCTCCCCCACCCCTCTCCTTCCCGAAGTCGCTAAAAATTGACACAATCTAAAGGAGCTAATGTGATGCTTTACTTTTTAACGCAAAAATCGCGTATTTTCGAATCGGTAAATTTATAATTTCTAAACCGGTAAACTTTCGAACTCATAATTTTGGAACTTGTAAAATATTGAGCCTTTAAATGATAAATAATAAAATTAAAAACTGAAAAATATATTTTAAAATTTTTTCGGGGGGGGGGGGGGGGCGGGGGAGGGGAGGGTTAGAGAGTAAAAAATAGTTTTTTTAGAAAAATAGGGGGTGGGGGTGGGGGTGGGTGGTGCAGAAAAATAAGAAAACAGAAATTTAAAATTATAGGAAAAAAAATTAAGGTAAAAGAAATTTTTTTTTGCGAGGTGGGGTGGAGGGGTAGTAGGGTGGATGGTAACGGAAAAACTGAAATTTTTCTAAAAAAAACTATTTTTTGGAGAGGGGGTGGGGTGGGTTGGTGAGGGTGAGAATGGTTGAGAAGGAGCTTTGGAAAATGTTTTCCCTTCTTTTGATAAGGAAAATATTTTCCTCCAATTGGAGGAAAATGAATTGATAAGGAAAATGTTTTCCAAAACATTTAAGCCAATCAAACATGGGAAAATTGGAAAATATTTTCCAGAAAATATTTTCCTTCATACCAAACACACCCTTATTCAACCTCATTAATATCACTACCAAAAGACATGAGACGGATATGTTCGCTGAGATTGCAATTACTTCATGATATAAGTCCCCCATATATATATGTAGCCTTTAATTTCTAGCAGTAGTATTAATATGAATTCAAAAGAAAATTGATACTTTAATTGCCTTATGATAAGTACAAAAATATAAATTAAATTCCAGTGTTGCTATAATTTGTCCATTGTTTGGGCCTCTAACTCTTTAGCTATGTAAGTTTTAGCCGAGTTAGAGTTGTGTGGGTAAAACAAAAAACATACAACCATATCTTATATATATACTATACATGAGTCTTGGAAATATTATTGAATCATTTTCTCAATATGTAACATTAGATTTGTATATTCATAGTTTAATTTACTTTCAAGAGTATGATAGAAAAGTCACGATGGCGCTTGCAACAAATTGAAGGGCATAAGTTGGATTTCAAGGCGAGATGGAGATCTTTATATTTGCCTTAAATATGGTTGTTATTTCTTGTTGCGGGTCTTACATTCTGATCTGTATCAGTTTGAAATCCAAGAGAGGAATAGAAACATGTAGGGTTTGGTCTAGGAATCTAGGGGATGAATCAAGGTGAATATTTCTATAACTTTATTTATTATTTATTTTATTGAATTCTGTCTTTGTGTTTTTGATGAAACATAATCGATATAAATGTCAGGATAGACGACTTCTTTATGATGATCTTGAAATACATATTTATTGTATCTAGGAATGAATTGGTTAATTTTAACATTAACTCTGCGATTTTATTTCTAAATTAGAAGTCGTTAGTTGGCGTATATTATGGTTATTATAAGAGTACGTGAAAATTTACTTTCATTGTGGGAAATGATCTAAATTATTTTATTTGGAAGGATCTTGTGCCTATACTTGAAAGTTGTTTTATTAAGATATTAAATAATGCTGATGTTTTTGGAGATTATTTTGACGACCTTTTGTGACTTTAGAGTCTCTTAAGACGAGCATAATCTATCGCTCTCTCCATTTTAATTTAGATGATATAGTTTGACTTGGCATAAAATTAAAGAAAAAAGAAAAGAAGACTTTTGAATTGCAATCCTAAAAGCTTAAGGGGCAAAAACTTTGCGGGACCATTAGTGGCGGAGTCAGGAATTATACAAAAGGGTGTCAAAATAAAAAAAATTACTGTTATCAGGAATGGAACTTGCAACCTTTTATAAATTTTGACATCCCTTAACCTTTGCACTAAGAGTTTGCCTTGTATCAAGAGGTGTTAACCCCGCACATATATTGAATTTTTTTTTTAAAATACCTATTTATGCAGTGTTATTTTTCGTCGAGGGGTGTCGGTTGACACCCTTCAGACAAGGGTAGCTCCGCCCTGGGGACCATGATATTTTTGTGGCCATAAAAGCTTATCATTAAGGGTAAAGTGAATAAAATGAAAATTTAAAGTTAAATTATTTCAAATATAAAAATATTTTATTTTTTAGCAACATTTAGCATTATATGTTTGACCATGATTTTATATTTCCATATGTATACTTCCACCGTGAGAAAGAAGCATTGTCAAACTATGCTTACTTCACTTGTGCTTCAAGTGACATATTCAAGTTCCTTAGATATTAAATGATCAATAAAATTTCATTTAAATGATAAACTTGGAGAATAAATTAATATTTTAGCGTGAAAAGAGAAGAACTCCAAATTTATTTAGAACACAAGCGTAATAGTAGTGATTATTGTAACGTCAAAAAAAAGACATTGTCAAAACAATCTCAAAGTAATATTTTTGAATTAATTACGAAACAAGATATTTCAAATTAATTATTCTGCTAATTAACCTTATAAAGTTTTTTTGTGCAATAATAAACTCTTAACTTAATCGATTTTGGTTCATAAATTTACTTTAATGAAGATATTTAAGCTTATGTTTCGGTCTGTTTTACCATTACACCACATTATGTTTTGGTCTGGAACGGATTTTCAAACTATGGTGTTAGATTGGAACCAGCATATGAATCTAACTAAATTTTGATTGTTCATCTCTGTAGGTTCATATGATATCCAATCACTGTTATTGATATACAAGCCATTATAAGATGAAGATCCATGTTGGTCTTCTTCCATGGATGATTATTTATTTAAAATTTTGTTTTGATAATTCGATAATATTTTATTAAATCATGTACTATATGACTCGGTATACACGTGCAATGCACGTATCGAGAAACTAGTATACCAGGAAAGCTCAGTTTATATTATTCGGGAAGGGGTAGACAAATACATGATTTCTTCTCAAAACCGAGAATTACATCAGTAAAAAAAGTAGTACCATAGTCTTGAAGGTTGATATAGTAGTAGATTCACAGTTCTACTAACAAGGCTTGCTATCGTTGATACCGTGGAGGATATCACTCAGGATCGCTTAGGAAAGGTGATATTACGATTCCACCTGCTACCAAAATGAGATTTTTATGTAATTTATTTCTTATAAATAATGTGGCCCAATAAGTTAAGGCCCATAATTAATATTTAATTAATGAATAAATCTCATCCGTCCGATTGGTTACTTGATGGACGTACTAGATTAAATGAAAATCTCTATAAATTTGTCCTCTCCCCACCCATTAGGGTTACTGCTTTTCCTCTCTTCCATCCCTAAAGTCGGCGGTAACGAAAGCTAGGGCAAGTGGCGAGAAACCAATTGCCGATTAACGCTTCCGCTTAAAGATGATGGCTCACGATTCAGGTATGTTTTCTATGACGATTATATGTAAGATTATCATGTTCAAGATCCTGGTAGAATTAAAGTTTATGCTTACATGTGGTATCACGAGCCTGGATTACTTGGACCGATAATCTTCGTGAAAGAATAATTGTTAAACACATATATGTATAACATGTGTTCATATATGAATTATGTGTTTATTTTTGGACTTCTTGTTCCTTTTGAAATCAACAGAAGAAGACCACAAAAACAAATAGAAAAGGGAAAACCTAAGTACCAAACATAACTTTCTCCCAATTGTTTTCTATAAACTTTAACGCATTCTTCAACTCTTGACCATGGAGATGGAGAGATATTCTTTTGGGAAAGAAAGAAAAAGAGCAGATACAGTTGTTGAATACGAGAGGATGAGTTGGGAGGCTCATCGGATTGATGAATAATTGGAGATCTGTTACGAAGAATTATAATTCAACTAAAAAAAAAAAAAACCTGCTAATAAGCCACAGTTATCATCGCTCATCTCGTGAATCAGCAAGTCGTTCACGAACTTATTGCGATTCATTTACTTTCAATTTTTCTGGAGAATCCAACTGAAGATAGTGTTGAGGTTGCGGTTAGTTGAAAGTTCTTTGTAAATGGCTACTATTTAATATTGGGGCCATTGTTTATTTTATGTATGTGATTAATGTTGTATAGTTTGTTAGTCACCAAAGTGATCAAACTAGATTGTTTAAAGTACTCACGTGCGTAAAATATTATGATTTCTATTTTGTGTGTGCACTTATGTTATATAGTTTGTTAGTCACCAAAGTGGCCAAACTAGTTAGTTTTATGAAAATATGCATACATAAAATTATAGTTTATCCATTAAATTAATGAAATGCCTATAATTTAAAATTAGTGGATAAATTAATTTTACTATTGCTAGAACCTAAGGATTTACCCAAAGGTGAATCAATTATTCTATGAATAGTGAATATGATGAGGTAAAATTAATATTCTTAGTCAAATATATATTGGTTGTCCAAAGATGGCATATATATTTGGTTAAAATATTTAAATACCTATTAAAGACTAAGTGGCATTTAAATTATGACAGTGTATCGTAGTATTTACCCAAAGGTGAACTGCGATATGCTTTAATTGTTTTGTTGGATCCATATTGATTTGTGAGCATGTATTATCTATTTTGCAGCTATTCCTTTTCATTCGCTTGCTTCGTCTGTTACTATGTTCAATGGATTGAACTTCTCTTAATGGCGTGAGCAAGTCCGGTTCCACTTAGGTGTGATGGATCTTGACTTGGCTCTACTTAATGATAAGCCCGCTGCTATTACTGAATCGAGCAGTGCAGATGAGAAGTCTTTCCATAAAGCATGGGAACGCTCTAACAGACTAAGCCTTATGTTTATGCGAATGAATATTGCCAACAACATTAAGAGTACTATTCCACAAACAGAAAGTGCCAGGGAATACCTGAAGTTTGTGGAAGAACGTTTTCGTTCTGCGGATAAGTCTCTCGCTGGTACACTAATGGCTGAACTCACGACCATGAAGTTTGATGGGTCGCGTAGTATGCAAAATCATATCATCGAGATGACTAACATTGCAGCAAGACTTCAGACCTTGGGGATGAAAGTAGATGACTCCTTCTTGGTTCAGTTTATTCTGAACTCGTTACCTCCCGAGTATGGACCTTTTCAAATTAACTATAACACTATTAAGGATAAGTGGGATGTTAGTGAATTGTCCAGTATGCTTACTCAGGAGGAGTCAAGACTTAAGAAACAAGGGAGTCATTCAATTAACCTCATGGGTCAAGGAGCTGGTAAAGGACTTAAAGTAAAGGCCAACAAGTTCAAGAAGAAGAAAGCACCTGCTAAAGCTCAACGGGATGCTAACAAAGAACGTAAGGCAGATACGTGTCATTTCTGTCACAAAGAAGGACACTATCAGAAAGATTGCCCGAAACGTAAAGCTTGGTTCGAAAAGAAAGGTACAATTAGTGCTTTTGTATGTTTCGAATCAAATTTAGTAGAAGTTCCTAATAATACTTGGTGGCTTGATTCTGGTGCAACTGCTCATGTATCTACTACGTTGCAGGGATTCCTTACGATCCAAACCACAAATCCAAATAAGGATTTCTTGTTCATGGGAAATCGTATGAAGGCTCCAATTGAAGGCATAGGGACTTATCGTTTGATCATGGAGACTGGACGTCACCTTGATCTATTACAGACTCTTTATGTACCTTCGGTTTCAAGGAATTTGATTTCTCTTTCAAGACTTGATGTTTCTGGATTTGATTTTAAGTTTGGAAATGGATGTTTCAATTTATATAAAAATGCTATTTTTTATGGTTCTGGTTTTCTTAGTGATGGTTTATATAAATTGAAACTCGATGTTGGTTTTTCTGAATCCCTTCTTAATGTTCAACATAATGTTGGAATTAAACGTAGTTCACTAGATGAAAGTTCTGCTTACTTGTGGCACAGACGTTTGGGTCATATATCCAAAGAAAGGTTAGAGAGATTAGTAAAGAGTGAGATTCTTCCGAATCTAAATTTTACTGATCTTACTATATGTTTGGATTGCATTAAGGGAAAGCAAACCAAGCATAGTAAGAAAGGTGCCACAAGAAGCACCCAACTTCTTGAAATTATACACACCGATATTTGTGGACCCTTTGATGTTCCATCTTTTGGTGGAGAAAAATATTTTATCACCTTTATCGATGATTTTTCACGTTATGGATACATCTATTTGCTGAAAGAAAAATCTCAAGCAGCAGATGCTCTCAAGGTGTTTGTTAATGAGGTTGAAAGGCAATTAGATAAAAAGGTGAAAATTATTAGGTCGGATAGAGGTGGTGAATATTATGGAAAATATAATGAGTCAGGACAATGTCCAGGTCCATTTGCAAAGTTCCTCGAGGAACGTGGCATATGTGCACAGTATACTATGCCAGGAACACCTCAACAAAATGGTGTTGCAGAAAGGCGTAATCGAACACTTATGAACATGATTAGGAGCATGATAAGTAATTCCTTATTACCCAAATCATTGTGGATGTATGCTCTTAAAACCGCTGTATATTTATTAAACGAGGTTCCTAGTAAGGCAATTCCAAAGACCCTTTTTGAACTGTGGACAGGAAGGAAACCTAGTTTAAGTCACCTGCATGTTTGGGGTTGCCCGGCGGAAGCTAGAGTTTATAATCCAGAAGAAAAAAAATTGGATTATCGATCAGTAAGTGATTACATTATTGGTTACCCAGAGTTATCTAAAGGGTATGTGTTTTAGAGTCCAAACCATAGTTCGAGAATTGTTGAAACCGATAATGCAAGATTCATTGAGAATGGTGAAGTTAGTGGGAGTGTTGAAAAGCAAAGTGTGGAAATTAAAGAGGTAAGGGTCAATATTCTATTACCCAGAAATATGCCTACTTCCACCCAAATACCAAATATTGTTCCAGTTGTTGAAGAACACTTTGACAACGCCGAGCAACATTTGGGTGAAACACTTCATGAAGAAACTAACTCACAAATATCTGACACAAATGAACCACAAGAAATGCCATTAAGAAAATCTCAAAGAGTTAGAAAATCGGCTATTTCGGATGATTACGTGGTTTATTTGCAAGAGTCGGATTTTGATATTGGTCTTAATAAGGATCCGGTTTCATTTTCACAAGCCATAGAAAGTAATGAGTCTGACAAATGGATTGATGCCATGAAGGAAGAGTTAAAATCCATGGAATACAATAAAGTCTGGGATCTCGTTGAATTGCCTGAAAGTTCTAAAAGAATCGGGTGTAGATGGGTCTTTAAGACCAAACGCGATTCAAATGGCAATATTGAGAGATATAAAGCCGGACTTGTTGGCAAGGGTTATACTCAGAAAGGAGGCATTGATTATAAAGAGACCGTTTCACCGGTCTCAAAGAAAGACTCGTTAAGAATTATTATGGCTTTGGTGGCTCATTATGATTTGGAGTTACACCAAATGGATGTGAAAACTGCCTTTCTTAATGGAGATCTCGAGGAGGAAGTGTATATGGACCAACCAGAGGGTTTCGAAACTAAAGGGAAAGGTCAAATGGTGTGTAAACTGAAAAAGTCAATATATGGACTTAAACAAGCCTCGCGACAATGGTATATAAAGTTCAATGATACTATAACATCTTTTGGATTTGTGGAAAATACCGTTGATCGGTGTATATACCAAAAGATCAGTGGGAGCAAGTTTATATTTTTAGTCCTATATGTTGATGATATTCTACTTGCTGCTAATGACCTAGGTATATTGCGTGAGACTAAAGATTTTCTCTCTAAGAATTTTGAAATGAAAGATATGGGTGAGGCATCCTATGTGATAGGAATAGAAATATTCCGTGATAGATCACAAGGATGGGATTGTCTCAGAAAGGCTATATCGAAAGAATTCTTGAGAGATTTAACATGAACAATTGTTCAGCAGGAATTGTTCCAATTCAAAAAGGGGACAAATTTAGTCTCGTGCAATGTCCTAAGAATGATGTAGAGCGAAAAGAAATGGAATCAATTCCTTACTCTTCTATTGTTGGCAGTCTGATGTATGCTCAGACTTGCACAGGACCGGATATTAGCTTTGCGGTCGGAATGTTAGGAAGATATCAGAGTAACCCGGGAATTGATCACTGGAAAGCTGCAAAGAAAGTTTTGAGGTACCTGAAAGGAACGAAGGATTACATGCTCATGTATAGGAGATCCAAGCATTTGGAAGTTGTTGGATACTCGGATTCAGATTTCGCTGGATGTATTGACACTAGAAAATCCACGTTTGGTTATTTGTTCCAATTAGTTGAAGGAGCAATATCGTGGAAGAGTGCCAAACAGTCTGTCATTGCTACATCCACGATGGAAGCAGAATTTGTGGCATGTTTTGAGGCCACAATTCATGCATTATGGCTGCGAAACTTTATTTCAGGACTTGGGGTTGTCGACACCATTACCAAGCCGCTGAAAATTTATTGTGATAATTCACTGCAGCAGTATTCTTCTCCAAGAACGATAAGTACTCCAAAGGTGCCAAGCATATGGAATTAAAGTACTTTACCGTCAAGGAGGAAGTTCAGAAACAAAGAGTGTCACTTGAGCATATTAGAACAGATCTCATGATTGCAGATCCGTTAACGAAAGGTTTACAACCAAAGATATTTAAAGAACATGTACATAGAATGGGTCTTGGCTGTATTTATGACTGATGTATTTATAATGTTTTGACACTCTGAGCTCATTTATATGTTTCTGATATACATTAGTGATTTTCTGTTTCTCATAATGGTGTGCACATTATTGTTTTGAGATATTACGAGATAAGTCTCAAGGAGACATTATTGTGGACCATAAAATTTTTATAGCTTATGAACCTGATAAGGTAAATTACTAATGTTGTAGTATATGGAAGGGAGTATGTAGACAAATTATGTATAACCGCCCTAACTCACATTTACTAGTTTATCGTATTATGGTATTTATGGTGGACATTATAGAAGAGATTTGTTTATGCGCAACTAATGTTCCTATATTAAATATTAATATTATGTGATTATTGGGCCAAGTGGGAGAATGTAATTTATTTCTTATAAATAATGTGGCCCAATAAGTTAAGGCCCATAATTAATATTTAATTAATGAATAAATCTCATCCGTCCGATTGGTTACTTGATGGACGTACCGGATTAAATGAAAATCTCTATAAATTGGTCCTCTCCCCACCCATTAGGGTTACTGCTTTTCCTCTCTTCCATCCCTAAAGTCGGCGGTAACGAAAGCTAGGGCAAGTGGCGAGAAACCAATTGCCGATTAACGCTTCCGCTTAAAGATGATGGCTCACGATTCAGGTATGTTTTCTACGACGATTATATGTAAGATTATCATGTTCAAGATCCTGGTAGAATTAAAGTTTATGCTTACATTTTATACCTGAGAGGAGAAGCATGATCAAGCCAATTAATTAGTCAATGACTTGATAACTTCAATAAAAGAAAATTGTATACCCAACAGATATGGCTGAGTATGGACATACATTAAGTGGTATGGTGATTCATGCCCCTAAGGACCTTCAATAGACGCTGTTACTTCCTGTTATGCTGCAAAAAGGGCTACATCTCAGGTTGTTCAACCGAAAGATTCAAGATGTGAGGATTAAGGTAACTTAGTTCTCCAAAAGGATGACCGTTTTGTCAAGCCGGAACAAAATGGTGAAAATTAAAGAACAGCAAGAGGTCTAAATGAGCAGGTTAACAAGCCCAAGCTCTTGAACATGGTGAACATCATTAGCAACTACTTCCTCTTCAGACACAGAACGTAAGTGAGAAATCAGACAAACCCAAACTAGCAGGTAGCATGATCGTGGTGATAGAATTACCTTCTCTTTCATGTCTTGTACATGAAATAAAGATAAGAGACCAGCATTCCGTATACTGTACATAACTACAACCCAGATGATGTACGCTGAGAAGAGTATCACCAATCATTTCTGCAGCTGTAACAACCCCAAATGGTCCACCCACCAGCACTCGGAATGTCGACAAGTGAAACCTTGGACCTTTTGCAGTCTTCTTCCTACAGGCTACAATAACTTAAAATTCAAGTAACTACACAAGTTTAGAACATCCACTAACTTCTAAGGTCTAAGAAATAAGAAATCAAGCTATCAGATACACATACACGTTCATCTTCACCAGAGAGAACGAGGCGAATAATTGCAAGAAATGCAATCATGAAAATTGGGAAACTGACTATCAAGAATGTGCTTCCTGCAATCCAACAAAAGCTGATATCACTTACTACGAAATTCGAAACAATGATACAACATTAAAGTAAGAAACTTTCAAGTTGGAAACAAACCTGTTGTCCCAAAAGTAATTCCTCGGGTGGCTCGAATAAACTTCCCTTGCAAATCATTCATGCATTTAGAAGGCAAAAAGAAAATAAAAGTAGCCCATGCAATCACCTACGTTACTACTTTGAGAATCAACTTTGTTGATGATACCCAAAAGGGTGTCTTAATGATACAATCAAATTCATCTTCTTTCCTTAAAAGAAGAGTTTCTTCGCCTGAGTTCATCCATTTTAAAATTTTCTAAAGTTGTCACCAAATACTCTGTTCAGGCCTGTTCTTAATACGCACTGCTGACTGAAATGTTAGTGCAACGTCATTGGTCATGGTCTATGTCGCTGGTCTATGTAGTTAATATGTACAACCCTAACAAAGTAAATGCCAGGTTTCAGCTCCTTTTTCTCCTACCGCCCAGCACTGGCGTAAACCAACGTCCAGACTTCCTTTCCCACTTGCAAGCAATCCCCATGACGTTAAAATTTTGTTGAGCCATACCAATCTAATTGGTAGATGTGAGTGGCAATTCAGGCTCATCGCTAATTATGTTGCTAATTAAACAGATGAGAATGATATTCCTTAAAAGGATACGTTAACTTGCTACGCACAACAGCGAAATTCATAGGGGTTGACTAAAACCAGGGCAAACACATACTATAAGATATTTCGAAGCATCACATTAAGGATAGTTATTACCAATAAACTAACTTGCACTGATAGCGCACATAGACAAACGTGCTGCTTCTGCTTCCTTTTGGATATTTATCCACATAAGTAAAATGTCAACTTTCAGATCTGTTTTGTAGCTCACACACTTTAAGGAGACCAGCATTTCTTTGTAAACTACGCGTTTGAGCTACTAAAACCAAGGAAATTGATTTTATTATCAACAGACTTTACGAATTTAGAGCTACAAGTGGTGAACCTTATACTAATTCTCAAACACTAGCACGATAAGTTTCTTCTAAGACATTTAATTGGTCAAGATATCACAATTCGAATAGAACTTAAATCCTTGTACTCTTTTATAGCCAAGACGTCACAATTTGAATAATTTATTACGAATTTGAGTCCTAGAGCTATCCTGTACCTCAAGCAAGTTATTTCTCCCACCTGTTTACCAGGTGAAATGAAAAATACTAGCACAACAAAATAAATTGTACAATTGCGAAGTTATACCTAAAAACAATCATGGCAAAGATCAAGGCAAATCTAGTACCTCTCAGCTGATGGATGTATTGAAAAGCAATTATCTTTCCTTTTTTGTTTTGTTTTGATTGATTGGTAAATTTGAACCTAATTGCCTTAAAAAACAGTTCTCAGAGTAATCGGGGACTATCAGCTGCAATATTTAGGTGATGTTATGTTGATTTTTTATTCAAAAACTCAACACAGGAAGCAAATTCACAAACAAGAATATCGAGCATCTTGATTTTGGTAAACTGAGATCAATTGGGGCAAGACCCTCGCAGCCCTGCACTACAGATCAACTATTCGTATGCTCCCAGTTTTATTCTGTATCAGCCAAAAACACTCAGCAATTCTATGTTTGTATGATCCATGTCCAGTTGTCCATTCATATCCTAGAAATTATTTGACAGTATATTGTCTTTGTTATGGTAGTACTGCTCCTGGAATTGTCAAATCTGCGACGCAACAAAAGTAATTACAACCCTTTTAAACACAAGGAAGTCACTAACAGCTCTTGATTACCTTATTGGTAGTTGATGGCAAGAAGAGAGACTTGTGAATATGGCACAGCTACTCGTACAAAAATTCAACAAATACCGGCAATCTTTTTCTTTCAGAAAGACCATAGAGAACAGTCTGTATATGAGCATCAACATCTTCTCTGGAAGGACATTTTTCACCAGAAGAAGGCAAAGAAACCTCGATATTATCATCCAAGGGAGACCAGTCAGTGCCAGAGATAGCAATTGTGGAGGTGGTGGAACTAGGGCTACTGTCGCTGCTTGGGGGCTCTTTATCTTTAATAGACACGACTTTTTTAACAGTAGTAAGCATGGCCATTGCTGCTGATTCTGTTGAAGACGCGGCTGAGTTGACCTGGTGATGAACAGATCGGCCCCTCGGTCCATATGCACATGATCCTGAACTGTATGACCTGCTGCTCAGTGCCTGCAAGCATAACCATGTGAAGATAGATGATCACAATAATTTTCAGAATGAACTTTAATTGATACATTAAAATCCTAAAAAAGATAAATTCAGCAGTAAATACATTTAGTTAAATTGTTTATACCTCAGATTGATTCCTGTTGGCGAAACCAGTTGGGCATAAATCTTCTTTTCCGTGTACGAACTGTTTAATTGAAGCGATAAATGTTTTGAGTTGTGGATTTTAGTAAAGTTGACTAATGAAAAAATTTGTGGTTGAGATCAATGTCAAAACTAGAAAGTTGATCTCAACCGTACAATGAGTGCAAGAATATTCCAGAAGCATTGGACCATATTCTTGAGAAAGAGAGAGAAGAAAGAGAAGAGAGAGACCCGGCATTTGGAACCAAAGCGGCACTTGGAGGTATCCCCCCACCACCGACAAACATCAGACTTGTGAGAGCTATTTTCACTTCCTGATGTTGACGACGACGACCTTCCGGAATCTGAAGTTGACGGCAACGATTTAGCTCTTGCGCTATGTTTCGGCTCAACGAGAATGCCGTCCATGATTACCACATCCTCTTCGACTTTCACCGGAGTCCTGAAAGCCGGCGGAATCTCGATGTTCTCAATCGAAGCTAGAGGCGAACGGAAAACGCCGCCACCGGCAGAACTGCTTCTGCTTCCGCTGCTACTATTGACCAGAGAACGACGCTCCGGCGAATCGGTGGCAAACGGCACCGGCGAGCTGGAATGAAGGTATCGGGGTAGCGGAGAGAGTACTCTATTGGAAGAACTACCAGAACTATCTGAAGAAGCGTAAGGATCGAGGATCCGAGTTTTTGGTCCAGGATAAAAATGGCCACGACCGATGAAGTTTTGAGTGTTGATTAGTGAAACATCCAAGGATCGAACTTTAAAAGCTTGCGAGTCGTTACTTTTACCGTAGAAAAAATCCATGCTTTCTTCAAATTCTTCTGCAATCACAAACCACAAGCATATAACATCATACAAAAACCCTAATTTAAATCGAATGGTACTATTAATTAAACATCTTTACACTAAAGTTTGATCGCTCTGACTTTCGATCTCGATTTTTGAGTATGAGCTCCCGCCAAATTTTCAAACTTAATTGTTATAAGAAATCAAGTCGGAATATTGGATAATATACATGAGAATGATAAATTCATGAGGAAATTTAGGATAAATATGATTAATTAAGAAGAGAGCCTCAGTAAGATCTGAGTTTTTCTAATCATTACCGCTACCGTGAAAAGTTCCTCGAAATTCTAGCGATCACAATTCAGAAGCACATAAAATTCAAAATTTTTAACGCAAATGAACATATTAAAACCTAAAATCAGTTCGCACACTTTCGAGATTTGAGTTTTGAGTTTGACCTCTTGCCAAATGTTCAAACTTTACTGAATCGGAATCGAGGCTCAAAAATCGGATAACATATATGAAAATGAGACACTAATGCGGAAATTAACGATAAATTCAATCAACTGAGAAGAGAACCTCAAAGGAGATGTGAATTCATTCATGCAGATTCGTGAATGTTCTTCGAACTTTGATTGCGAATATCGTATGCGTGCGAATTCTTAGTATTTTGAACTTCAGAGAATGTTTGTGCTGCGTAGTTTCAGAGTTCGTCTAGGTTCAGAAAGCAGAAGAGTTCTACTGATAGTGATTTTATGAACCCTAATTCTTAGTAATGAAGAAGACGTGGAATTTATATGATCCGTCAACACTCTTCTCTTTGGAGGGGCAGTGACACCGCCAAAACAGAGTCTTCATTTCCAGTAACAGCTTGTTTGAAAACATATTTATTTTGATTATTTATTTAAAATTTATTGTATTCTTGTGGTTAAATTTATTATTCCGGAATAGTTAAAAGTCATGTTATAAAACAAGTGATTTCGTATAGTCTGATTATTTTCTATTTTATCTATTTTAACATTTAATTTTATATTTAACTCTAAATATCCAACCTAATGATCTACTTTATCTTCTTCCATTTTTTCTAGAGTCCCTTTCCTCTTATTAACCAAGTCTTTGATCGATTATTTGTCTCTTTTCATTGTTTAATTTTTCTTTTGTGTTGCTAATATTAATTAACATTTTTCTTATTTTCGAGCTACGTAATAAATGAAAAATTAGTAGAAAGTTTTAAATTATTTTTATGTGTAATTCTTGATAAATTTTATTTAAAATAATCGCAGATATTTTAGTAAAATTATCACTTATTGTACTGTACGATACAGTCAAGCCAAACAACAAAAATTATTATTCAACAACCGCAAATGATACTATCTATTCATACGTTACATAAGGATGAAACGATACAATACAATATATCATAGTATAATACAATATAATACATTAAAAAATAATGGGTAACAATTATCCAAATATAGTGTAAATTACATGGGTGGTCATTTATTCGTTCATTACGCAAAAGTCACTTTTCTATATAAAAATTATTCAACTTTGTGTTCGTTACCCAAAGTCATTTTTTTTTTTGCTTACACAAATTATTTTACTTTGCTCTATTTATCTCAAAATTCATATTAGCTAGTTTTTATAATACGTTAACTTGAAAAGTCTATTATGTCCTTAACATTATAAATTCTCTCATTTATGTAAAACTTCTATATTATATACTATATAATATATTTTTATCTAAGTATTTTACTTATAATTAAAATAATTTTCAATTATTTTATTTATAATATATATCCATACATTTAATTTTTTTTTTGCGGCACTCAATTGTTCAATTATATTCAAATATGAACATTTTTTAAATAGAAAAATAATAATAATAATATTTATATTTTAATATTCATTTAAAATAATAAAATTTGTTTAACAAATGATAGTTTTTTGTGGTCAATAAAAATTTTAAAAGATTTTTCAAAAATACTTGTGGTTAATATTAAGTTTTTTAACGCTTTATCTGTTAATATTATTTATTTGAAAGTATTAATATGATATGTTATTTTGCTAAATATGGGGTATTTTATTAATTAAATAAATGGGTATGGGTTGGTTGATAAATCAATGAGTTTGATTTATTAATTCTCATTAAACATATTTCATTAAGCATGATTAAGAATGTGGACTTGAGATTTGTTCACGGTAATGTTATGTCACGATCCAAAATCCATTGAAGGTTGTGATGGTGTTGGACACTGCTTTACGAAGAAAGATAGAGAATAAGCACCTTGAACCAAATTCTCTTTTTAGTATTTTCGAAATTATAGTTTTCCTTCAATTAAATAGTAGAAGATGGAAATTTTAGAGTAAATAATAACTTTTTCACAATCTCAATATTGAATAACCCATAATCATCTCAGAATTCGATGTCACGGGTGCATGAACATTTACTAGGAAATAAATAAAATACAACAACTATCAGAAATACAAATTTGGACAGGAAAGAAAATGCAAACACGCTGAAGGAGATTTTGTTGGCTGTGCATCGTAATATGGAGTACATGTCACATAAGTCCCCGCATCAACCATGTTGTTGCGCCCACAAGGCCACTGAACATACATGTGTCTATACAACAAAATGTACAGCAAGTGTAGTATGAGTATAAAAATAACGTGTACCCAGTAAATATCCAGTCTAATCTCGAAGAAGTAGTGACGAGAGGTCGACTCTAACACTTACTATGGCCAATAATAATATACCGATAATATGTCTAATCATGGATTTTATAGACGACTGTAAACTCAATAATATGAAGCAGATAAACAATTCTTTTGTTAATAGGAGATTTTCAAATTTATTTAACCTATACCCATATTTTTAAAATTATTTAACCTATACCATAATTTTAACAACTCCAGTCGCCTCCTCTACTTCCTAAGCATTCCTGTCTTCCTCCTCTTATTTTCTGATGAGTTCCCCAGTTTAGGATCTTGAGAGTTCACGTTGAACTATATCTCTTAGTTCATGGCAATATGTAAGAATAAAATCGTCATCTTCGCTCTCCGAAGTTGTGTTTCTTGGTAATACATGGTTTCATTAGTAGTGTTGCCTTTCTCTTTTGCCCGCACACTTGCCAGACTGAAATTATTAAATAAAGGCATAATAGCCTAGTAGACACTTGTACTTGTCCCACTTGGTCATGCCGGTCTCGGTACTCTATAGTTTGCCAATTGATCACGTGTTTAAATTCAATATATTAAACCCTTTTGACCGTTAACTAAGACTACATGGTTGACTTGGCGCATGACTCACACGCCTTTTAAGGGCATGGGACCTATTAGAAAGCCCTAACAATAATATTTGCCCTTATTTATTGGTCTTCTTCTTGATTCTCCATTCATTCTCCATTGTTGAACCTACCTAGAGCTCTCTTTCGGCATTAGTAAAATCAACTCTCCATTCTGTCTATATGAGGATCTAGGTATCAAAGGCGGGGGGCAGAAGTTGTTCCAACTCGCTAAGGCATGGGAGAGGATGACTCGGGATCTGGACCAAGTGAGGTGCATAAGAGATGATGACGACAAAGTGTTGATGGGGAATGACCAGATTAAGAGGAGATGACAGACCTACTTCCATAAACTTCTAAATGAGGGAAGGGATCAGGATACTGTACTAGGTGAATTGAGGAATGCCGACAGTCCCCATGAAGTATGGTATTGTAGGAAATTGAGGCCGAGGTGGTCATGAAGGCAATGCGTAAGATGAGAAGCGACATAACAACCGGGCTAGATGAAATTCCAATTGAACTTTGGAGGTGTGTGGGTAAAGCAGGCTTGGAATGGCTTACTGGGTTGTTTAATATTATATTTAAGACTAATAGGATGACTAAAGAGTGGAGGTGGAGTACAATAGTTCCGCTATATAAGAATAAAGGCGATATCCAGAGCTTTAACAACTATAGGAAAATCAAACTACTCAGTCACACAATGAAAGTGTGGGAGAGAGTGGTGGAAACGAGAGTGCGAAGGACGGTGTCTATTTCAGACAACCCGTTCGGGTTCATCCGGGGGCGATCCACCACAGAAGCTATCCACCTTATTAGGAGGATGGTGGGGCAATACAGAGATAAGAACAATGATTTCATGGTGTTTATCGATCTAGAGAACGCGTACGACAGGGTCCTTAGAGAGGTCCTATGGAGATGCCTAGAGGTTAAAGGGGTCCCAGTTGCCTACATTAGGTTGATTAAAAACATGTACGATGGATCTAAGACCCGGGTTAGGACAGTAGGAGGTGACTCCGAGTATTTTTTGGCTGTTACGGGGTTGCTCCAAGGGTTTGTGTTCAGCCCTTTCCTATTTGCCTTGGTGATGGATGGCTTAACCCATCATATTCAAGGGGAGGTGCCATGGTGCATGCTATTTGCTAATGACATAGTTCTAATTGATAAGACACGAAGTAGAGTCAACGAGCGGCTAGAGACTTGGAGACAAACACTTGAGTCTAAGGGCTTCAGGTTGAGCAGGACGAAGACGGAATACCTCGAGTGTAAATTTGGGGCCGACCCAATAGAAGTGGGAGGGGAAGTGAGGCTCGACTCTCAAGTCATTCCTAAGAGAAGTAGTTTCAAGTACCTTGGGTCAGTTATTCAGGGGATCGGGAGATCGACGAGGATGTCACACACCGTATAAGAGTGGGTTGGTTGAAGTGGTGGTTAGCGTCGGGAGTTCTGTGTGACAAGAAAGTGCCACTGTTACTGAAAGGTAAGTTTTTCCGAATAGTGGTTAGGCCAGCCATGCTTTATGGAACCGAGTGTTGGCCAGCTAAGAACACACACATCCAGAAAATGAAAGTAGAAGAGATGAGGACGTTGAGGTGGATGTGCGGGGCATACAAGGATGGATAAGATTAGGAACGAAGTTATTAGACAGAAGGTGGGTATGGCCCCTATAGATGACAAGATGAGGGAATCAAGACTTAGATGGTTTGGACATATTCAGAGGAGGAGCTCTGATGCACCAGTGAGGAGGTGTGAACGACTAGCTGTGGTGGGCACAAGGAGAGGTAGAGAGAGACCTAAGAAGTATTGGGCGAGGTGATCAGGCAGGACATGACGTTACTTAGGATTACTGAGGACATGGCACTTGACAAGGAATTGTGGAGGTCGAGCATTAAGGTTATAGGTTAGGAAAAGTTGTGGATATTTATACAATGCAATAGAGTGAGACTAGACATTTAAGACTTAGTCCTTGGATGCTACTACTCAGATACTGATGCAGGGCGTGATCGGGTAGATGTTATTATACCTTGCATCATTTCCGTATTTTCTTAGATTTCATATATTTGCTGTTAGTTGTGTTACTTTATGTTATGTATATTATTTTATGTTATTATATTATGAGTTTATTGATAGTACTAATATATCTCCTCTTGTTGCTTTCTTGAGTCGAGGGTCTCTTGAAAACAGTCTCTCTGCCCTCCGGGGTAGGGGTAAGGTCTGCCTACATATTACCATCCCCCGACCCCACTTGTGGGATCATACTAGGACGTTGTTGTTGTTGTTGTTGTTGTTGTTGTTGCTGTTTCCCTTAATTTTTTCCAACTTTTAATTTCGTCCTTGTTAAGAATCTCCCCAGATAAAATTACACCTTTAAGGGACTCCATAAGAAACAAACAAAAACTCCTAATTAGAGAGATTAATTGGTACCTCCATTTTCCAAGAAAATCTGTAATAAACTGCCAAAACAGCCATAGAAGTAATCCATAAATTAGACATCGATCACAGCTGTGACAAGATAAGTAAACCTCTCTGATCTTTTCCTAGCCAATTTTTTTGCCAGCCTCGCATCTGCACATTGCTCCTCATTTTTTACTCCCATCTTCTTTGCTTCAATAATGTCATTATGCATATACAATTTCTCATTCTCCAGCACAAAGCAAGACATCGTCTTTGGCTTTCTTCGACACTATAGATTTTTGAGAACTATGTCTATGATTAATCTCTTGATTTATATATATGATATACAATCCAGAATGGAACCCAACATACTTACAAAAAAATTAAAAAATCAGGAGACTAATTTGGATTCCTATCATGAAAATGAAGAGAGATGAAGCGTAAAAGGAGAAATGAAGATGAAGCATAGAAGGAGAAATAGACAATGAAAGAGAAACAATCAATGTAAAATGAGGGAAATAGGGTTTGACGGGTTTTTATTTAATTTTTAACATATTATTTCTTATGTGGCACTAAATAACGATGTGGAGTCCAACATGGAGACCATTGTGTTGCACACTCCATTGACCTCTTCAGAAAAGGGTTTAATATAGAATTTGAACAAGTATAAGTATTCAATTGGCAAACTATAGAGTACTGGGGCCGGCATGACCAAATAGGACAAGTATAAGTGTCTACTAGGCTATTCTGCCTTAAATAAAACTTAAGACTTGGGCATATGAAGTTCGCCAATAGCAGCACCTAACTTCGGACTCAAATGTGTGAAGTTTATACTTTAATATCTGAAGTATATACCCCATATGTTTAACAATCTTAGCCAAATATCTGAAGTTCATAACCAAATATCTGAAGTTTATGTCAAAATATCTGCAGTTTATATCAAAATGACTGAAGTTCATAGAAAAATATCTAAAGTACACAATTGAACCGAAGTTTGCCCTTGCTTATGTACTAAAGTTTGCGTGATTACCTTTGCAAGTCATGCCAAACTTCAAGCAAAAATATCTGAAGTTTTGCTTTGATAAGGCTACACTCCAGGCAAAAAATTATGAAGTTCAAACTTCAGATATAAACGATTGAACTGAAGTTTGCCCTTGATTATAAACTGAAGTTTACGTGATTTCCTTTGCAAGTCAGGCCAAATTTCATGTAAAAATAACTTCATACATAAATTTTTGCTACTTCAGGCCCGTATACCTAAAGTTACGCGAAAAGTAGGTACGCTTGTAATTTTTTTACAAAGCGGGTATAAGTTAAAAGGTGGCCTAAAAACTGAGTATAGATGCAAATCCCGTGTTAAGTCCGCAGGATGGACCCAATCCAGCCTCAGCCACGCCTCATGGTCCACGGGCTATTTGGACTGGCCTTAAAGTCTCATTTAAATGAGCTCCAAAAAACCTGATCCAACCCCATTAAATTAGGGAAAAAGTGCACGGTTAGTCACTAATAATACATGTATTTACTTTTAAGCCACTGTTTAAAATATCTTTAGTCTTTAGTCACTGCTTTAATTAACTTTACATGCCCGGACGAAAAATACCCTTTTGCTCATAAAAGTTGAGGACCAAGTGTCCTTAACTTTTGAACTTGCAACTCTAAGTTCATGCCTATACGTCCTTAACTTTTGAACTTGGAACTCGAAGTTGAGTACCGCCCGCCCTTAAGTTATGTGCTTGTTGTGAGCACGTGATTTTTGCCTTACTTGAGAAGTACTCCCAGAAAATGCAAAAAATAAAAAAATAGTTTCGTGTTGGGTATGAATTTTGTGATTTTTGTGTTATTTTATCTTTTGTGTGCACGTTTATTTATTTAAATTAAAAATACAAAAATATATGCTAGGTTTTGCATTTTTAGTGTTTGATATCGAAGTCATATGATTTACATTTTTGGATGATATGTAATTGTGTGCGTTAATTGTAGTAAAAACAGCGGCGTTATAGGTTGGTATATATACGTATGTGTGTATATATATATATATATATATATATATATGTATATATACATATATATATATATATATACACATACGCATATAATACATCATGAAGATCCGATCTGGGCCAAATTCAGTCTAAAAGCCAGGCCCAAACGGATTTCTTCTAATCCAGCCCAATACCCGTCCAGCTTCAGCCTGTGTAACACTTGATCTGGACCGTTGGATTTTATTATCCAACGGCCCAGATTAATCCTTTAATTCTAATATGCATTCAGCCTATGACTTGACCAAACGACACCGTTTGGTTTAAGTGAGAAGATCCTGATCGTTGATCAAGTTTGATCCAACGATCAGGATTTAACTACTCAAAACATATATAAACTCCTTTCCATACCCCGCCCCCCCAAGCCAGACCCCCCCTCTCCCTTCATCTCCCTCAGAAGCTCTCAAAGCCCGGTGTAACGCCGCCCTCCTCCGCCGTACTCCGCCTGCCGGAAATCGCCTCACGGCGGTTCCGGTAGGCCAATCAAACCCAAACCAATGCCAAAATCTTCCCTTCGCCTCACTCATTACGAATCCAGCCTCCCTTTACCTCGAATCACTCCAGAACTCCTCGAATCTTCATTTGAAGATTCGAGTCAACTCGAACTTACGCCAAACCACCCCGAATTCACACCGGTGACTCCTCGCACCACCCTCACACCCAAACCACCCTTGGTTTGGTTCGAATCTAACCCGAACTACCCAAACCCCAAAAATCTCGGCCATGAACCCTAATTTAGATTTATGCCTAATTGAGGTCTAATAGACCTTAATTGGGATGTTTTCACTATTGAAAACACCTCAATTAAGGTCCATTGGCCTCAATAACAAAAGGTCCAAGCCCGAGTTGAATCCAAGAGCAAATCCGAGTTGTCTTCTCTTTGAGTCTCTAAGGTAAAATCTTCCTGTTCCTTATTCTAATCACTTATATTACTATCTGTTTGTTTGTTAAATTAAATTTCGATTGGTTTGTCAAATTCTTCTTAATGATTCTGTTCTCCTCCTTTAAGGCCTTTTATTTGGCCCGCATTTGTTGTTGTTGTGATTCCCTGGATTGTATTCGCTTTAGAATGAACATTCGACTCGAGTTAACAATCGTCGAATGATTGAATCCCCTATTTGTTGAATCTGTCCGAATGTGTCAAGTTACTGTTCCTATGTGATTGACTGTTCTTAATTGTGTGTTGTAATCAATTAGGCGAACATCGTCGATTAGTCATATGGGTCTGTTGGTTGGAACACTGGATAATAATTAACACTGTTAAGACTAATACAAGCCACTGTCTGGTTTAACAGATTCCTCTTTTGAAATGTCTATGATATTGGGATATAGCTGTTAGTAATTTGGCATCTTAGGATTTAAAAATACCTTACCCATGAAATGAACTAGTGGAACCTGCTGTACAGCAGGGCACCACCAGTCCCTGCAGTCTTTGATTTAAAATAACAAGACCCATACTTAGACATTTTAAGTGGCTGGGACAGAACAGAATATGGGTTGGCCAGTGTTTAAAACTAGTTGTTGGTGGTTTTTGGACAGGGGAGGATGGGCAAGGGTCTGTTATGCAGAACTTGGGTGCTCCTAGGTGTTGTTTTGGTTATAAATAGATAGACATTTTGAGGGGAAAAAGGAGTTCAAAAAAAGGGGGGGAGCAGTCTGAGAGAGGTTAACAAGGCTGAAACATTGAGAAAACACCTAGGCTGAGACATTGAAATACATACAGTAAGGGCTGAGAGTACACATATGCAAGACTATAGATAGAGAAAGCTAGGAAGTATAGGCCAAGAGACTATTTCGATTGGCTTTTGGGTACTGTTTTCGTGTGTTTTAGTTGGGAGTGGCTGAGTGTTGGTCATTTGGTTGCTTGTTGTTCCTGTGTTGGGGTTACTGATCTCCTGTTGCATTGCTACTGCTGTGTTTGAGTTTGGTTACTGCTGTTGGGTTGTTTGCTGGTTGGTTCCTTGTTGCTGTGGTTGTATTGTTGTTACTGCTGGTCGTGGTTCTTCTACTGGTTGTTATTTGGTGTGACTGTTTGTTTCTGCTACGAATTGGCCCTGGGTTATCGACTGTTTTGAGCTGCACTTGGATTGTGTTGCTGGTACATGCTTGCATTGCTGTTGCTGTTGTTCATTGCTACTGCTGACCCTCTCTTTGCTTCACTGTTTTCAAATTTTCCAGGTATACTTTACCCCCTGGCAATAGGAAGTTCGACAATTGCACCTATACTGTTTTGCAGAATCAAGTGATGCTATTTTTATAATATGATGCCTTTGTTTTCATTGGATATTTGTAATGTTGAAGAGATAGACTCATCATAAATGAACTTGCATTTGATATTAGATAAGATAGTTTAAACTCATCGCTTGTTAATACTGGATGATGAACAATATTGTTTCGGGTGTAAATTGTCATGTTGAAAATTGGGTAATGAGTGGCTAATAGTAGAAGCTTTATGTTATTGCTTAATCGTACAGTAAATTTAGTTGTTTAATGTTTAGTAGTTATAGTGTTAATTTTAGTTTTTGCCTATGCCATTGAGGTTGATATTAGAGTCATACCTAGGAATGAATTCACAAACTAACAACTCCGTCTCAATCCCTTTTATAAGATAATTAATGTGTTGTTTAAATTAATGTTGACAAGATAAGAAGTAGTTTATGCGATGGAGATTCACGTTAAATAGAAGCGAATGTCATTAATACTTAGGCAGATTTACGTTTAGAAACGGACGAATTAATTACTACTTAGGATCTATAAGTATCTACCTAATCATACGAAAGGCTGGTATCCGGATGGGCTTTAAGTCATGTTCGCTCAACCTCTTTTATATTGGGCTCATTTGAGGTCCAAAAGCAAGGCCCAAATTTTGTGGGTGTACACAGACCTGTTTTCTTGTAATAAGAAGTATATTGGTTTAGACCGTTAGTAAGAACATTACGCGAATGGCCCGGTCAAATGGTACTAAAAAACTTTTTTGGTTTGGATCAAGAATTGTCATATGGGATGTAATTAAGCCCAATAGGAAATAAACCCGAACTCTTATGAGTTTGCGCCTCAAAAATACCAAACTATTGGGTAATGAGTAAATAAGTAGGATTTTCTTCGTTATTAGAGACAAAACAAGTAGAAAATATAGTACGCTTTAAGTATGGCCTTGAATAAAAATGGGGTGAGCCTCGTCATATTAAATATACTGTTGCAGGGCCCTCAAATAAATTGTTATAAAAATTCTAGACTCGGAAGGACCGTTTAGCGAATTTCGCGGTCTTTCCAAAAGTTAAATAGACAATAGACTCTTTAGGCACGATTTGAAATAAAAATTACTTTCCTGAATACGGGTGTGCATTTATGTGACCCAAATCTTACTCTCGGCGAAACTGAAATACATTAGAGTCGCAGGCGTACTGGTTACGGTGCGGCTCGAAATGTGTTTTCGTAACGTCGCAATTCTTCTAAAAATAAGAGCGGAGCATTAAAAGCACATAGTTAAAATATATAAAAGAATCGGATAGAAACAAAAATTGCAATTGAGCGACCGTGCTAAAACCACGGAATCCGGGAGTGCCTAACACCTTCTCCCGGGTTAACAGAATTCCTTATCCAGATTTCTAGTTTCGCAGACTGTATTACAGAGCCCTAAATTTCCTCGGTTCGGGATTAAACCGGTGACTTGGAACACCATTATTTTTCCAAGTGGCGACTCTGAATTTAATAAATTGATCCCGTCTCGATTGTCCTTTAATTGGAAAAAAAACTCCCTTGTGCCCTCGCGTGCGCGTAAAAAGGAGGTGTGACAGCTCTGGCGACTCTGCTGGGGAACAAACCTCGAACTTCGGTTCGGGGTCTAAGAACTCGAGCTCATTTAAATTGTTATTTTGTCTATATCCGATTTTATTACATGTTTAATTAATGTGCTACATGTCTACCGCTTTGATATTCGTTGTACTGTATATACAAACTGCTATATGTTTACCGCTTTGATATTGCGTGAACTGTATATAAAACTGTGCCGAAAACCCGTCTCTTCTTACCCCCGGGGATGTGCTTACTGGTTGAGACTCCCCTTTCTGTTAGTGTCAATACCAAAGTAAGAAAAGAGGCAGGATAAGTTACAAAGCCGGACGATCCCGCGGGTCCCCGGTACGTAGCTCCCTCCTCAAATCCGAGTCGTCCGCTCGGGTACACGGTCTAGTATCATTGAAAAGCATCGGGATATTGAGCCTAGATTCAGGACGTTTAGTTGCATCATCTCTGACTTAGGGGACTCAACACAGGGGTTGGGTCCGTCTAGGACAGGTAACCTGAAAGGAAAGACCATCTTGCCATATCATATTTGTTGTGAGCATTTATTTAGACTGACATGCTGACCGTGTTCCTTTAAATACCGAAGAAAAAGAAAAACACGAAAGGAAATAGTATGGGGAAGTAAATATCTTTCAGAAAAATACAAAAAATACGTTTCACCAACAAGTCCACGAATTTAGTTTGCCAATAAAAGACGGCAGAAGATTGACTTTGCCGAAAAATGGGTTTTTGACAAAATGTGTTTTTTGACAGTCAATAAAGGAAAGATAGTTGTTTTGACGGACCGAACTACGCGAGTTTGATTCTCACCGAGTGTGAGATACGTAGGCAACCTCTAAACGGGTCCAACTCCCATATATTTCAAAATAAGTTTTAATGGCGGAATGCCAAGACATTTAATTTTGCCTTAACAACCACTCTTTTTACCAGTCAAATCCTGAGGCCCGTTTCGTTTTTCAGAAAAGATAGTTTTGGGACAAATAAAAATTTCGTTTTCATCTAAGAATTACCTTAAATAAATGTGCAGAATGAGCACGAGTCAGAATACAACCGAAGCTATCATAAACAAGGTCCCCTTAAGTTTGCATAGGTGGTGGAGCGACTTGGGCAAGCAAGGACAAGATGCAGTTAAGCTGTACCTAGGAGATCTAGTGGGGCTACTAAATATTCCCCCGAGAGGAGACATCATACGAGCCTTGATCTCATTCTGGGATCCGGCACACAATGTGTTCCACTTTTCGGACTTTGAACTCACACCAACACTGGAAGAATTAGCCGGATATGTCGGAAGACCAAAAGTCCCTATGAGGGAACAATACCTTATTGCACCAAGGGTAGTGACGGTACATCGGTTTTTGGATACGGTAAAAATCCGCAGAACTGTACACAACCCAGACTTATCAGAAGGGTTCTGCACTTTGGCATTTCTGTATGACAAATATGGTCACTATGGGGGCTTCAACAAATACGAAAGCAAATCTGCAGCGGAGACAATCGGTTAAAATGGGAGGAGCATAGACGCATCGCCTTCATGATAGCTTTCCTAGGTTCATTGATATTTCCTAGAAAGGATGGGAATATCAACATACATGTGGCAGGGGTCGTCAGTACTTTGATGAAACAAAACAACAGTACTTTGGCTCCCATGATAATATCAGACATCTCTCGTGCACTCACCATCTGCAAAGCTGGAGGGACTTTCTTTGAAGCTTGCAATGTATTGCTCCAAATGTGGATGATCGATCACTTATGTCGTCATCCGCAATTTATGAGGTATAGTTCACCGAAGAAAACTTGTATAGAAGAATTTCCTGCAAGGGTCGAGGGACATGAGTTGCCGGAGGGGATCGGCGGATGGATACGACTTTTGCGTTCGACTACAGCCAGCGAGATAGAATGGACGTTTGGTTGGCTACCCGTGGAAGAAGTCATATATGCATCAGCCGCAGAATCATATTTATTGCTAATGGGCCTCAACAGCATCCAGCCCTACGCACCAGGACGAGTATTGAGACAGTTGGGACGATGCCAAATAATCCCAAAGAAGAAGACCTCAGCCCGCATGCGGTTGAAATTGGACCGGGAGGACAGTTCCCTGAAGCGTTGGTCCGAAAGATTTGGAGTGAGTGTCAGACATTAAAAATAGACACTCGGGTGCGAGATCGAGCCCGGGGCGAAGTATCGTCGGAATATCCTGCATGGTATAGTAGAGATCTGGAGCATCAAAGGCCCGCAAAAAGGCCTCACCTCAGGGAGTTTGCCGGAGCGTCACGAGAACAATGGGACTGGTTGGCTAGAGAAGAAGCCTATAGAACGAAGATCAGCAGGATAGAACAACGGACCCAAGAACTCCAATTTGAAATGGATGTGCAAATTGCCGCCAACGAAGGAGATAAAAAGAAGTTGGCACAAGAAAATGACTTCCTAAGAGCTCAAATCCAGCAAATGAAAAGGGATGCTGACAGACAGTTGAGGAGTCGGGCAGACGAAAAACTGATAAAGGGTCTGAAAAGCCGGGTTGCCGATGTCCAAAGAGAATTGGAAGAGTCTAAGGCCCAAACAGTGAGAATCCGAGCTAGCTGGAGAAAGGAGGCACATCAACATGCACTTCACCTACAACGGGTGGAAGAGGATTACACTGATATCGTCACCAGTTTAAGGGAAGCAAATGTTGTCCTCAGAGAACGGGTTTTCAAGCAAGCCCAGGATGCCAGAGCGGACCTCGACCGTTGCCACAATCTGATGGCTCGACTGCAAGAACAAATAGACAGGCTCTTAGACCAAGTCACCAACAACGCTCAACGATTGGGGGCGAAAAACCAGCGGATAGAGCGGCTACTCAGAGAAAGGGACATGATCAAGGACAGAATCGGGGAAATCGGGCACTATGTCACCATGAAGTGCCTAGCTTGTGAACAAATGCCCCGCGCCGACCTTTTTGCTTCAATTATGGGCTATGTTCATCGGATCATGGAAGAATTAAGGGGACTACACAAGGACCTCACACCCAGGCCCGCGGCAAGGCCGAATGATGCCTCGTGGGCCCCCAGGAATTTTAGAGCAGTAGACCTTTGATTAAAAATGTATTTTTGAAATATTGGGTCAAGCCAGTTGGCATGTCATTTTACGTTTTCGAGTCAAGCATTTTCCTTTGTTTTGCTGATTGTTGTAAGACGTGTTTTGTAACTGCACGGTTTCGTTTGATATAAAAGTTACTGAATTTTGCCACAATCTTGTTAACAGAACTACGCTCGGTCTGATTCACGCGAGAACGTGATACGTAGGCAATCCGCATAAGATTCGACCACCACTAAAAAGAAAGAAAAAGAATCCAAAGGTTAAATAACAATAAGGCTTGCAAAGATAATCGAAAGAGAAAAAGAAAAAAAAAAGAAGAAAAGAAAAAGAAAAAAGGCCGGAATGACGCATGTTAAGAGTACATGTAGAAAGGGTTATTTGGTTAGGTGCATTGCATCCAACGTGCTATAACATATCTGTCAAACTCGGTGAACTAACAAGTTTGTTGCGTATTCCAGAAAGTTTAGCAGTTGGTTTGACAGAATATACTGGCCGGCCATCACTACCGTACTAGATCCAAAGGACCGGTTACAGTAAGCATGTCGAGTTCCGGCAAGAGTCTCGAGGAAGAAAAATCCGAGCTACAAGTTATGAAAGAAGAGGTAGACCGGTTAAAACAACGGATAACAGAGATGCACCTGGCCGGGCCAGGGAACAGTCTTCACCGAATCGCCCTACTCTCGCCTCGGCTCGGAACATCCGCCCGTCGATCCTTGACAAGCGCCCCAAGCTATCCTTACTTTCGGGGGAAAACCCGTATGCCACCCGCATTCCACCGGCCAAACCAAATCCTCCTCCGATCACTCCTGTTTTTGTGGCCCCTCCACCTGCTCCCTCTGCGAAGGCCGGCCGGCGAGCCATATGTTCGGATCCGCGACAACTCTTACTATCCTCCGAGCCTACCTTTAGGGGCTCCCGAACCACAATCACATACACCTCGTTGGGATAATCCGGCGGAACCGGAAAAACACTTCCAAAGTTCGGAACACGAGGAAGTTGTCGGAAAAGTTAAAAGCCTGGAGCAGTCCTTCAGGAACATGCACGGTTTGGGCAACCGGGTCAGCGTCGCCTACAAAGATCTATGTCCATTTCCGGACGTCCAGTTGCCAGCAGGGTTTAAAATGCCCAAATTCGACCTATACGAGGGGCATGGTGACCCGATGGCCCACCTGCGAGGGTTTTGCAGTAAAATGAGAGGGGCCGGAGGACGGGACGAGCTTCTGATAGCTTACTTCGGCCAGAGTCTGGGAGGATCGGCGTTGGAGTGGTACACTAGACAGGATCCCAGTAGATGGTTTACGTGGGATGATGTGGCTCAAGCTTTTATCGGCCAGTTCCAATACAATCTTGAGATAATCCCCGACCGCCTATCATTGCTAAAAATAGAGAAGAAGCCTGCTGAAAGCTTCAGGGAATTTGGTTTCCGATGGAGGGAACAGGCGGCCAGGGTGGATCCACCGATGAGAGAGAGCGAGATGGTGGATTACTTCTTGCAGACATTAGAGCCCACCTACTTCGGACATCTGGTAACGTCCGTAGGTAAATCATTCACCGAGGTGATAAAAATGGGGGTATGATCGAGGAAGGTTTGAAGGCCAACAAGATCATGAGTTACTCGGCACTGAAAGCCACCACTCAGGCTATCCAAAGTGGTACTGGAGGAGTACTGGGGAAAAAGAGGAGAGAGGAAGTTGCGGCCGTCGAGTCCGGGGCATGGTTCAGAAATAGAGGCCCCGCACCCCAATATAGCCCACCCCAACCCCACCACCAAAACTACTCTCACAACCCATATAGCCACCCGCAACATTACTATCCCGCACCTGATCCCCATTTTACTGTCCACCGTGCACAATCCTATTCTGCACCTCCTGTTCATGCACCGTGGCGTGCACCGAACCCCCAGAACAATCATCCACCCCCAAGAGCTTACGGAAACCCCTCGGGCGCGAGTTTCCGTCCGAACCAGGCATTCAGGGGCGACCGGGCGCCGAGGCCAAAGACTTTCACTCCCTTAGGAGAGTCTTATACCGGTCCGTTCCACCGGTTGAAGCAAGTAGGTTTGCTAAATCCGGTTGAAGCTAAGCGCCAAACCTCTTCCGAAAAACACTGGACCGTTCGATGAATTGTGCCTACTTGCTCGGGATGTCCGGGACATGATACGAAAAAGTGTTGGAGGTCTGAAGACGGCCATCCGGGAGCTCATTGACACCCGCGGGATCGAGGTCCAGACTCCAACAGAGCCCGACATCAACCAAAACCCGCTCCAACTCATCGTGAGACCAATATGATCGAGTTGGTACGGGCGAGAGGAAGGAAAGGAGAAAGCCTCTCAGACTGTAATGATGATTAAGTCTAGCGGGGCAGGAACGAGAAAAGGGCCAAGCTGTGATGAGTCGCCCAGTTGCAAGAAAGACATACCAGGAGAGTCGGAAGCAGGAAAGGAAAGTGTGAACGAAGTACCGGTGAAGCCGGCCAAGATAGTTGTACCAGGGGCAGCAATCAAGCCCATCCTGACAGTAGCAGGCGTTCGAATGGATCCTTTCATCATCCAGCCGGCAACACAGTTGCCAATAACTGATAGCCGGGCTGTCCCATGGAATTATGCTCGGATTACAACGACCTACAGAGGAAAGGAGGTGAAAGAGGAAGTCTGTGAAGCCCAAGGGTTGACCCGCTCGGGGAGATGTTTTGCCCCTGCGGAATTGAGGAAGACCACTCCGGCAGTATTGAAAAAGCCGGTCACCGATGAAGAGGCGGAAGAATTCTTGAAAAAGATGAAGCTGCATGACTACTCTGTCTTAGAGCAGTTAAAGAAGACTCCGGCACAAATATCATTGCTGTCCTTGCTGATACATTCCGAAGAACATCGGCAAGCATTGATGAAAGTCCTGAATGAGGCACATGTACCGGACAAAATCTCAGTGAGCCATTTGGAGAAGATCACCAATCGGATCTTCGAAGCAAATCGGATCACCTTCACCGATGACGAGTTGCCTGAGGAAGGCACTGAGCATAATAGGGCTTTATATCTTACGGTGAAGTGTGAAGAGGCGGTGGTTACCAAAGTCTTGGTCGATAATGGGTCCAGTGCTAACATTTGTCCTCTCTCTACACTGGGCAAATTGAAAATAGACGTCGGCAGGGTACGCAAGAACAGCGTATGCGTTCGAGGGTTTGACGGAGAAGGCAAAGCATCGGTTGGTGACATAGTGTTGATCTTGACGATTGGGCCAGTGGAGTTCACCATGGAATTCCAGGTGCTGGACATGGTGGTGTCATATAACCTCCTAATAGGGCGACCATGGATTCATGCCGCAAGAGCAGTTCCGTCCAGCTTACACCAGCTCGTCAAGTTTGAATGGGACCAGCAGGAGATCGTCGTCCATGGAGAGAACGATCCACGATCAGGCACCATCATTCCCTTTGTTGAAACAGAAGAAGACGTTGGGCCGTGGGTGTATCAGGTCTGCGATGTGGTGTCCGCCCACCGAGTTCCGGAAGGGGAATATATTCCCGGCGACAGGACAATTACTGCGGATGTCATGGTGGCGCATGAAATGTTGCGACATGGTTTCGTACCCGGTAAAGGGCTAGGTGCATCTCTGCAAGGAATTATACAACCGGTATCAGTGGTCGAAAACTTGGGAACCTTCGGCTTGGGATTCCAGCCAACCTCGGAGGACATCCGGCGAGCAAAGAGGAGTAAGCAGAAAACATGGGTGCTCCCAAAGCCTGTTCCACGCCTTTCCCAATCTTTTGTCAGGTCCGGAGCAAGAGGACATCCAGCGCCAAAGATTCCCGGTCCTACGATCAGGCCAGATGAAGAGTTCTTCAGGAAGTTCGAGGACCTATTCACGGATGTATGTATGCTCGAGGACGGTGAAGGATCTAGTCACGCCGAGATACAATTTGTGGGACCAAAGGCAAAACTGAATAACTGGAAGGCTACTCCTCTCCCTGTCCGGAAGGAGTCTTGGTAGTTTGTCTTGGATTGTTTTTCTTTCGAAATTTTGTATTGGGGGTTTGTCCCCGGAGTAAAATCCCGTTTGTTTTGTTCATTTTTTTAAGTTTGCAGTTTGTCTTCCCTTGTACAATTCCCATCAATGAAATTTGGTTCCTTCGTGTCTAATTTTGTTTATCTTTTCTTCTTTTTACTTTTCTGAACAGCCTTCTTGCAACTGATCTTAATGATATGGCGTGCTTAAAGATTAATCAACCCAGTCTAGGAAGTCAATCGGGTTTGGAAATAATAACACATGAAATAAGAAGTGACGAGAGTGAGTCAGAGTACGGCGATGATGAAGCCGTAGAAGAAATCGGTGAAGAATTAAGTCACTTCGAGGAAAAACCCAAACCGAATTTAAATGATACGGAGGCCGTTAATCTAGGGAATGCGGATGACGTCAAAGAAACCCGGATAAGTGTCCATATTGAACCCAATATGAGAGAAGAATTGATCAAAACACTCATGGAGTTTAAAGATATTTTCGCATGGTCGTACGACGACATGCCAGGACTCAGCACTGATCTAGTGGTTCATAGATTACCCACCGATCCGGCATATCCTCCCGTCAAGCAAAAGCTGCGGAAATTCAAGACGGAGATGAGTGTGAAGATTAAGGAGGAGGTAACCAAGCAGTTGCAGGCGAAAGTCATTCGTGTCACTCGATACCACGAATGGTTGGCTAACGTAGTACCGGTGCCAAAGAAAGACGGAAAGATCAGGGTATGCGTGGACTATCGCAATCTCAACAAGGCAAGTCCTAAGGATAATTTCCCACTTCCCAATATCCATATCCTAATTGATAATTGCGCCGGACGCGAAATTGGATCCTTTGTGGATTGTTATGCGGGATATCATCAGATTTTGATGGATGAAGAGGACGCAGAAAAGACGGCTTTTATCACACCGTGGGGGACGTATTGCTACCGAGTGATGCCGTTTGGTTTGAAGAATGCAGGGGCAACCTATATGAGGGCGATGACTACGGTATTCCATGATATGATACACAAGGAAATTGAGGTGTACGTGGATGACGTGATCATAAAGTCTAGGCGTCAAGAAGACCATGTTGCCGACCTCGGGAAGTTCTTTCAAAGACTTCGAAGGTACGACATCAAGCTCAATCCGGCCAAATGCGCATTCGGAGTTCCATCGGGAAAGTTGCTAGGATTCATCGTCAGCCGACGGGGCATTGAGTTGGACCCATCCAAAATCAAGTCCATTCAGGAGTTACCCCCGCCGAAGAATAAAACAGAGGTAATGAGTCTGTTGGGAAGGTTGAATTACATCAGTAGGTTTATTGCCCAACTTACGGCAACTTGTGAACCCATATTCCGCCTATTGAAGAAAGACGCTGCGATAGAATGGACGGCAGAATGTCAGGAAGCGTTTGACCGGATCAAAGGGTATCTGTCAAATCCACCCGTACTAGTTCCGCCTGAGCCAGGTAGACCCCTGATTCTTTATCTGACGGTCTTGGAGAATTCGTTTGGCTGCGTACTGGGGCAGCATGATCTTACCGGCAGGAAGGAACGGGCCATTTACTACCTCAGTAAGAAGTTCACGGTCCACGAGGTCAAGTACACTCATCTAGAAAAGACATGTTGCGCCCTGACTTGGGTAGCCCAAAAGCTGAAACACTACTTGTCTTCTTACACCACTTACCTCATTTCGCGTCCGGATCCGTTGAAGTATATTTTCCAGAAACCTATGCCTACGGGGAGGTTAGCAAAATGGCAAATATTACTTACGGAGTTCGACATCATATACGTGACAAGGACGGCTATGAAAGCTCAAGCCCTGGCCGATCACTTAGCTGAAAATCCCGTTGATGACGAATACGAACCTTTGAGGACGTATTTTCCAGATGAGGAAGTATTGCAGATTGAGGGGTTGGAACTAACCAAGGATCCAGGATGGAAGCTCTTCTTCGATGGAGCGGCGAACGCAAAAGGAGTCGGAGTAGGGGCTGTGCTCATATCTGAAACAGGACATCATTATCCTGTTACTGCTCAACTGCGTTTTCACTGTACCAATAACATGGCTGAGTACGAGGCATGTATCTTGGGATTGCGATTAGCGGTGGACATGGATGTACAGGACGTCTTGGTCTTGGGGGACTCGGACCTTCTAGTACATCAGATTCAGGGAGAATGGGAAACCAGA
Organism: Nicotiana noctiflora; assembly: GCA_032618575.1. NCBI lineage: Eukaryota > Viridiplantae > Streptophyta > Magnoliopsida > Solanales > Solanaceae > Nicotiana > Nicotiana noctiflora. The sequence continues at coordinate 67,790 of JASVEL010007407.1, forward strand.
GATTTAAAGCTTATCCCATATCGTCAGTGTTTGCATGATTTGACCAAACGCTTTCGATCGGTAGAATTCAGGCACATCCCGAGGATGCATAATGAGGTTGCCGACGCGTTGGCTACTTTAGCGTCAATGCTACATCACCCGGACAAGGTTCGTGTCGATCCGTTACATATCCGTGTCCGGGATCAACATGCTTATTGTAATGTGATAGAGGAAGAAGTGGATGGTGAGCCATGGTTTCATGATGTCAAGGAATACCTCAGGTTAGGAGTATACCCAGAGCAAGCAACTGGAGATCAAAAGCGAGCTATTCGGCGGTTGGCGAACGGATTTTTCCTTAGTGGAGGGGTGCTATACAAAAGGACCCCGGATTTGGGATTGTTGAGATGTATAGATGCAAGTCAAGCCACAACAGTTATGACGGATATACACTCGGGAGTTTGCGGATCACACATGAGCGGATACGTATTGGCAAAGAAGATCCTTCGAGCAGGATATTATTGGCTCACTATGGAGCGGGATTGTATAAGTTTCGTGCGAAGATGCCATCAGTGTCAGATACACGGAGATTTGATTCATTCTCCGTCGACTGAATTGCATACAATGTCCGCACCATGGCCGTTTGTCGCATGGGGTATGGATGTTATTGGACCTATTGAGCCTGCCGCTTCCAATGGTCATAGGTTCATTCTGGTAACGATTGATTATTTTACCAAGTGGGTGGAGGCCAAAACATTCAAATCAGTGACCAAGAAGGCGGTGGTGGACTTCGTACACTCCCACATCATTTGTAGGTTTGGAATTCCAAAGATGATCATTACGGATAACGGTGCAAATCTTAACAGTGGATTGATGAAAGAGGTATGTCAACAGTTCAAGATTACACACCGAAATTCCACACCGTATCGCCCAAAAGCAAACGGTGCGGTCGAGGCGGCAAACAAGAACATAAAGAAGATATTGAGGAAGATGATAGAAGGGTCTAGGCAGTGGCATGAAAAGTTACCATTTGCGCTGTTGGGTTATCGCACTACCGTCCGGACGTCGGTAGGTGCAACTCCTTACTTGTTGGTATACGGGACTGAAGCAGTAATACCCGCAGAAGTTGAGATTCCATCCCTTCGAATCGTCGCTGAAGCTGAGATTGATGACGACGAGTGGGTCAAAACCCGATTAGAGCAATTGAGCTTGGTCGATGAAAAGAGATTGACAGCAGTATGTCACGGCCAATTGTATCAAAAGAGAATGGCGAGAGCATATAACAAGAAGGTACGTCCCGGGAGATTTGAAGTGGGACAGCATGTGCTGAAGAGAGTTCTACCCCATCAGGCCGAAGCGAAAGGCAAGTTCGCTCCAAATTGGCAGGGACCTTTTGTGGTGACTAGAGTATTATCCAACGGCGCTCTATGTCTGACTGATGTCGAGGGAAGATGCACCGATATGGCTATCAATTCCGATGCAGTTAAGAGATATTATGTGTAATTCTTTAATGCATTTGTCAACGCTTGGTTTCGTTTGTGTGTATTCGGCATTTTTCGAAGAATGAAATGACAGAGGCAATTTTTCTACTACCCAAACACTTTAACCTTTGTTTCCCCATTTGAGCCTTAACTATTCTTTCATATACCCTCTTTCGGAATCATCAAGGAAGATGTGTAACAGAATAGAAAAGAAACAAAGAAGTAATACAAGAAAAAGTGAACTACGTTCGACCTGATTCCTCAAGAAGGATACGTAGGCGCCACACGGCTCGGTCATAATAAAATAAAAATCAAAAATCCCCCAAGCAACAAAACTGGGGCAGAAGTCATTGTTTCGTTGGAAAGATAGTGTGGATTCCGAAAGTTGTAATAAGCTAACCGTTGAGGCTAAACCCTCACGCGCAGAAACCATATCAAGAACCAGAAAGACCTCTCGATCAGTATTTGAGAAGTGCCAAGGCATGTGAATGAAAGCCAAGAGTGACATCCCGACCCTCGATTGAATTCGGGATGCACAAGCCGAAAGGGGATAACGCTCTAGAGGGAATCTCAGGGGTGATACCCCGCCGCGAGGAAAGAAAGTATAAATGAGAGAGTCTTAACGGTGAAAACCCTCGCGGGCACCTTAAGGCGAAGGAAGTTGAGAGAAGTAAAATGAGAGAGTCTTACGGTGAAAACCTTTACGGGCACCTTAAGGCGACGGGAGATAGAGAGAAATGAGAGAATCTCATTAGTGAAAACCCTTTGAAGGGCACTGTGAGGTGACAGGACGAGATGGTTACAAGATGTCTGCACGAGACAAGGTTTGGACATCCGTTTACCTCTAGCAGAACGCGGTATCGGAAAGTGATTGACATGAATAGACTGGGTAGTTTAATCTCAAAGGCGCGGCACAACATTGGATCAGGCACGTCATACATTCAGATAAGTTTTCCTATTTTTGAGTTCAGAAAAGTTTTCTCTTCTTTTGTCATTTGCGGTCGGTATTCTTTTCTTTTCTTTCATTTTCGAAAATTGATTTTGCAAAGCTTACTACCAAGTCTCCCAAAGCAGTATAATGAAAATGAATAGGCGTGGAACGAGGCAATAAGACAGAAGTCGTTACGATAGTAAGATTGGGATGACAGGCTGAGTGGAAGGTTCGCAAGCATTATGGAGTATGATGGACACATGTGGCATGTCCGAAAGATGATTTCACGCAACAGATCACCGGCTAAAAAGAGTCGGACCAAACCAAAGAGTGCAATAAAAGGAAAGATGAGAGGTCGTTCGTGGAAAAAGCATCTTCCCAAGCAAGCGTCAACGTCGTCCTCAAAGTTCGAGAGAGGCCAAGCAGCTGAAAGAGAATGGCCCCAACAAGAGTGGCACGACCACTCGCGGCGTTTTGAAACTAACAATTTTTCTTTGATTTCCAGCAGGAAAAGAGGGTCCGTCGGCAGAAAAGCATACCGTCCAGAAGTTTATCACACTGGGGGCAGAAAATTTTCTCCTGTTGCGAAAATTTTCTGGAAAGCAAGACTCAGAGGATAAGTGTAGAAAGCAACACAAGATGGGGTGATCTTTGAGCCGGGTATCATCTCCAGCAGTTATTGGAAAAAGAAAAATGGCTTCGAGATTCCCCCAGCAGTATTACATCCTATAATTTGATCAAGGAAACAAAAGCGTGAGTCCCGGAAGAGGTAGGGGAAGAAGGAAGAGAATGAGGGGTGAAGGAAACAAAGAATACTTCCTCAGCAGCATCACCCCCAGCAGGCGAGTAAACAGTTCCAAAAATATCCCCAGCAGCCAGAAGAAAAGTAACACGACCTAGGGGAAAGCAATTCCAAGACAGGATAATTCAGAAGAGAAGGTGGTCCGAGAGGCAACGCAGGAAGAAGAAAATGGTACAAGAGGCGAAGGAAGGTAATCAAGATAGGATGAAATGTTGAAGTTGTAGTTGAAGTCAGGAAGCCCGCCTGGAGAATGGAGTGGCGATTTAATTTTGAAATAGTTGAAGTCAGGGAGCCCGCCTGGAGAATGGAGTGGCGATTTAATTTTGAAGTAGTAGTTGAAATCAGGGAGCCCGCCTGGAGAATGGAGTGGCGATTTAATTTTGAAGTAGTAGTTGAAGTCAGGAAGCCCGCCTGGAGAATGGAGTGGCGATTTAATTTTGAAGTAGTAGATGGTACAAGAGGCAAAGAAGGTAATCAAGATAGGATGAAATCAGTGAGTAGTAGTTGAAGTCAGGGAGCCCGCCTGGAGAATGGAGTGGCGATTTAATTTTGAAGTAGTAGTCGAAGTCGGGGAGCCCGCCTGGAGAATGGAGTGGCGATTTAATTTTGAAGTAGTAGTTGAAGTCAGGAAGCCCGCCCGGAGAATGGAGTGGCGATTTAATTTTGAAGTAGTAGTTGAAGTCAGGGAGCCCGCCTGGAGAATGGAGTGGCGATTTAATTTTGAAGTAGTAGTTGAAGTCAGGGAGCCCGCCCGGAGAATGGAGTGGCGATTTAATTTTGAAGTAGTAGTTGAAGTCAGGGAGCCCGCCCTGGAGAATGGAGTGGCGATTTAATTTTGAAGTAGTAGTTGAAGTCAGGAAGCCCGCCCGGAGAATGGAGTGGCGATTTAATGTTGAAGTTGTAGTTGAAGTCGGGAAGCCCGCCTGGAGAATGGAATGGCGATTTAATTTTGAAATAGTTGAAGTCGGGAGCCCGCCCGGAGAATGGAGTGGCGATTTAATTTTGAAGTAGTAGTTGAAATCAGGGAGCCCGCCCGGAGAATGGAGTGGCGATTTATTTTGAAGTTATAGCTGAAGTCGGGGAGCCCGCCTGGAGAATGGAGTGGCGATTTTATTTTGAAGTAGTAGTTGAAGTCGGGAGCCCGCCTGGAGAATGGAGTGGCGATTTAATTTTGAGGTAGTAGTTGAAGTCGGGGAGCCCGCCTGGAGAATGGAGTGGCGATTTAATTTTGAAGTCGTAATTGAAGTCAGGAAGCCCGCCTGGAGAATGGAGTGGCGATTTAATTTTGAAGTTGTAGTCGAAGTCAGGAAGCCCGCCCGGAGAATGGAGTGGCGATCTGTTTTAATTTGGTAGAGGAAAGCGGTAGAATGTAACAGAAATCTCCGGCATGAATCCAAGTTCGTAAGAAGAGACGAAGCATCAGAAGGAACGCCAAGTCAGACAAGATGGCAAGGAGCGCGACAAGATCAAGTTAAAAAGGATAGATAAGAACTTGTAGTACTGTAACTTAGTCTAGCTTCTCGTTTTTGTTGCTTAGCGCGGTGTAACAAGGAAATCAGCTAAGCAGTGGTAACAGCAGTAACAGCGGCAACAGCAGTAACAACGAGATCGCAACGGGCATGGTAGTCCCAGCTACCAGAACTTCCCGAACTACATTGACCTGATTCCCTTTTAGCCAGGGATATGTAGGAGACCTTTGAAGCAAGGTTCGGTCAAAACTTTTCCAAAATGCTTCATACGGAGTGTTCGAATGGGCAAAAATCGCTTATATCCGCTCATTTATCTTTGCACGAAAACTCTGCGTGTTTACGCGCAAAGAGGGGCAGCTGTGAGCACGTGATTTTTGCCTTACTTGAGAAGTACTCCCAGAAAATGCAAAAAATAAAAAATAGTTTCGTGTTGGGTATGATTTTTGTGATTTTTGTGTTATTTTATCTTTTGTGTGCACGTTTATTTATTTAAATTAAAAATACAAAAATATATGCTAGGTTTTGCATTTTTAGTGTTTGATATCGAAGTCATATGATTTACATTTTTGGATGATATGTAATTGTGTGCGTTAATTGTAGTAAAAACAGCGGCGTTATAGGTTGGTATATATACGTATGTGTGTATATATATATATATATATATATATATATATATATATATATATATATATATATATATATATATATATATATACACATACGCATATAATACATCATGAAGATCCGATCTGGGCCAAATTCAGTCTAAAAGCCAGGCCCAAACGGATTTCTTCTAATCCAGCCCAATACCCGTCCAGCTTCAGCCTGTGTAACACTTGATCTGGACCGTTGGATTTTATTATCCAACGGCCCAGATTAATCCTTTAATTCTAATATGCATTCAGCCTATGACTTGACCAAACGACACCGTTTGGTTTAAGTGAAGAGATCCTGATCGTTGATCAAGTTTGATCCAACGATCAGGATTTAACTACTCAAAACATATATAAACTCCTTTCCATACCCCGCCCCCCCAAGCCAGACCCCCCCTCTCCCTTCATCTCCCTCAGAAGCTCTCAAAGCCCGGTGTAACGCCGCCCTCCTCCGCCGTACTCCGCCTGCCGGAAATCGCCTCACGGCGGTTCCGGTAGGCCAATCAAACCCAAACCAATGCCAAAATCTTCCCTTCGCCTCACTCATTACGAATCCAGCCTCCCTTTACCTCGAATCACTCCAGAACTCCTCGAATCTTCATTTGAAGATTCGAGTCAACTCGAACTTACGCCAAACCACCCCGAATTCACACCGGTGACTCCTCGCACCACCCTCACACCCAAACCACCCTTGGTTTGGTTCGAATCTAACCCGAACTACCCAAACCCCAAAAATCTCGGCCATGAACCCTAATTTAGATTTATGCCTAATTGAGGTCTAATAGACCTTAATTGGGATGTTTTCACTATTGAAAACACCTCAATTAAGGTCCATTGGCCTCAATAGCAAAAGGTCCAAGCCCGAGTTGAATCCAAGAGCAAATCCGAGTTGTCTTCTCTTTGAGTCTCTAAGGTAAAATCTTCCTGTTCCTTATTCTAATCACTTATATTACTATCTGTTTGTTTGTTAAATTAAATTTCGATTGGTTTGTCAAATTCTTCTTAATGATTCTGTTCTCCTCCTTCAAGGCCTTTTATTTGGCCCGCATTTGTTGTTGTTGTGATTCCCTGGATTGTATTCGCTTTAGAATGAACATTCGACTCGAGTTAACAATCGTCGAATGATTGAATCCCCTATTTGTTGAATCTGTCCGAATGTGTCAAGTTACTGTTCCTATGTGATTGACTGTTCTTAATTGTGTGTTGTAATCAATTAGGCGAACATCGTCGATTAGTCATATGGGTCTGTTGGTTGGAACACTGGATAATAATTAACACTGTTAAGACTAATACAAGCCACTGTCTGGTTTAACAGATTCCTCTTTTGAAATGTCTATGATATTGGGATATAGCTGTTAGTAATTTGGCATCTTAGGATTTAAAAATACCTTACCCATGAAATGAACTAGTGGAACCTGCTGTACAACAGGGCACCACCAGTTCCCTGCAGTCTTTGATTTAAAATAACAAGACCCATACTTAGACATTTTAAGTGGCTGGGACAGAACAGAATATGGGTTGGCCAGTGTTTAAAACTAGTTGTTGGTGGTTTTTGGACAGGGGAGGATGGGCAAGGGTCTGTTATGCAGAACCTGGGTGCTCCTAGGTGTTGTTTTGGTTATAAATAGATAGACATTTTGAGGGGAAAAGGAGTTCAAAAAAAGGGGGGGAGCAGTCTGAGAGAGGTTAACAAGGCTGAAACATTGAGAAAACACCTAGGCTGAGACATTGAAATACATACAGTAAGGGCTGAGAGTACACATATGCAAGACTATAGATAGAGAAAGCTAGGAAGTATAGGCCAAGAGACTATTTCGATTGGCTTTTGGGTACTGTTTTCGTGTGTTTTAGTTGGGAGTGGCTGAGTGTTGGTCATTTGGTTGCTTGTTGTTCCTGTGTTGGGGTTACTGATCTCCTGCTGCATTGCTACTGCTGTGTTTGAGTTTGGTTACTGTTGTTGGGTTGTTTGCTGGTTGGTTCCTTGTTGCTGTGGTTGTATTGTTGTTACTGCTGGTCGTGGTTCTTCTACTGGTTGTTATTTGGTGTGACTGTTTGTTTCTGCTACGAATTGGCCCTGGGTTATCGACTGTTTTGAGCTGCACTTGGATTGTGTTGCTGGTTCATGCTTGCATTGCTGTTGCTGTTGTTCATTGCTACTGCTGACCCTCTCTTTGCTTCACTGTTTTCAAATTTTCCAGGTATACTTTACCCCCTGGCAATAGGAAGTTCGACAATTGCACCTATACTGTTTTGCAGAATCAAGTGATGCTATTTTTATAATATGATGCCTTTGTTTTCATTGGATATTTGTAATGTTGAAGAGATAGACTCATCATAAATGAACTTGCATTTGATATTAGATAAGATAGTTTAAACTCATCGCTTGTTAATACTGGATGATGAACAATATTGTTTCGGGTGTAAATTGTCATGTTGAAAATTGGGTAATGAGTGGCTAATAGTAGAAGCTTTATGTTATTGCTTAATCGTACAGTAAATTTAGTTGTTTAATGTTTAGTAGTTATAGTGTTAATTTTAGTTTTTGCCTATGCCATTGAGGTTGATATTAGAGTCATACCTAGGAATGAATTCACAAACTAACAACTCCGTCTCAATCCCTTTTATAAGATAATTAATGTGTTGTTTAAATTAATGTTGACAAGATAAGAAGTAGTTTATGCGATGGAGATTCACGTTAAATAGAAGCGAATGTCATTAATACTTAGGCAGATTTACGTTTAGAAACGGACGAATTAATTACTACTTAGGATCTATAAGTATCTACCTAATCATACGAAAGGCCGGTATCCGGATGGGCTTTAAGTCATGTTCGCTCAACCTCTTTTATATTGGGCTCATTTGAGGTCCAAAAGCAAGGCCCAAATTTTGTGGGTGTACACAGACCTGTTTTCTTGTAATAAGAAGTATATTGGTTTAGACCGTTAGTAAGAACATTACGCGAATGGCCCGGTCAAATGGTACTAAAAAACTTTTTTTGGTTTGGATCAAGAATTGTCATATGGGATGTAATTAAGCCCAATAGGAAATAAACCCGAACTCTTATGAGTTTGCGCCTCAAAAATACCAAACTATTGGGTAATGAGTAAATAAGTAGGATTTTCTTCGTTATTAGAGACAAAACAAGTAGAAAATATAGTACGCTTTAAGTATGGCCTTGAATAAAAATGGGGTGAGCCTCGTCATATTAAATATACTGTTGCAGGGCCCTCAAATAAATTGTTATAAAAATTCTAGACTCGGAAGGACCGTTTAGCGAATTTCGCGGTCTTTCCAAAAGTTAAATAGACAATAGACTCTTTAGGCACGATTTGAAATAAAAATTACTTTCCTGAATACGGGTGTGCATTTATGTGACCCAAATCTTACTCTCGGCGAAACTGAAATACATTAGAGTCGCAGGCGTACTGGTTACGGTGCGGCTCGAAATGTGTTTTCGTAACGTCGCAATTCTTCTAAAAATAAGAGCGGAGCATTAAAAGCACATAGTTAAAATATATAAAAGAATCGGATAGAAACAAAAATTGCAATTGAGCGACCGTGCTAAAACCACGGAATCCGGGAGTGCCTAACACCTTCTCCCGGGTTAACAGAATTCCTTATCCAGATTTCTAGTTTCGCAGACTGTATTACAGAGCCCTAAATTTCCTCGGTTCGGGATTAAACCGGTGACTTGGAACACCATTATTTTTCCAAGTGGCGACTCTGAATTTAATAAATTGATCCCGTCTCGATTGTCCTTTAATTGGAAAAAAAACTCCCTTGTGCCCTCGCGTGCGCGTAAAAAGGAGGTGTGACACTTGTAACTTTAAGTTAAGGACTACTTGTCTTTAATTTTTGAACTTGTAAGTCTAAGTTCAATACTTATTATCCTTAACTTTTGAGCTTGTTAGTCTAAGTTCAGGACCAAGTGTTCTTAACTTTTGAACTTGTAAATGTAAGTTCAGGACCAAATGTCCTTAAGTTTTGAGCTTGTTAGTATAAGTTCAACACATATTGTCCTTAACTTCTGAGCTTGTTAGTCTAAGTTCACGACCTATTGTCCTTAACTTTTGGGCTTTTAAGCCTAAGTTCATGACCTATTGTCCTTAACTTTTGAGCTTGTTAGTCTAAGTTCAGGACTTCAAGACCTATTATCCTTAACTTTTGAACTTGTAACTATAAGTTCAGGACCTATTATCCTTAACTTTTGAGCTTGTTAGTCTAATTTCAGGACAAAGTGTCCTTAACTCTTGAACTTGTAATTCTAAGTTCAGGACGAAGTATCCTTACTTGGAACTCGAAGTTCAGGACCAAATGTCCTCAACTTTTGAACTTGTAAACCTAAGTTCAGGACTACATGTCCTTAACTTTTGAACTTTGAACTCGAAATTCAGGACTACCTATCCTTAATTTCTGTGCTTGTAACTACAAGTTAAGGACTAAATACAAAATAACTACAATGAATTTTTATTAAGTAGATACGTTAATTACAAAGAAATTTTATTTAGTTTTTCTTCAATGTGGTGAACTCTGGTTGGACATTCTTCAAATGCATTTAGAGCTACTTTATAACGATCTAAGGAAATCACCCCTTCCTCCACAACTTGTAATGCACTTCTATACAACTGGCTAAACCATTGAACGTGTTCAGTAGACTCAGTATAACTGGATTCAAGATCTGATGCACATAATCGCTTGTAATCCTTTTTATAAAATGTATTTTGATCGGATCTCTTTCACACCATTGAAGTTCGGTACACACAATGAGTGCCTGCACATATCGAACTTTGGCTGCTGCTCTATTCTATAAATCTGAAAGGGTATTTCGTTTGGGAAAGAAAGGGTAAAACTGTCTTTTCATATTAATTTTAATATACTAGTGATTACTTTTAATCAGCATTAAAAATACTAGATAAAAAGTAAATACCACTTTCAAAAGTGACTATCCCACACATTTTTTACTAAATTAGGTGCTGGATTGGATCAATGAACCAAGCCCATATTGACGGTTTTAACCACATTTTCGTTCAGAGGAAAAGAAAAAGAAGAAAGAATGAAGAGACGACCACGGAGAAAAAAAGAAGAAGATCCACGTTTACAAATGCTAGGGCCCAACATGCAATTATTTATGAGAATGTTTCACAAAAGGCATTCATTAAGACCTAATTAGCAATAAATAGAAATCCTTTCCTATATTACGTGATATAGATATGTTTTACGTTATTTTATGATGTATATAGTGTATTAAACGAATTGTATTCAATAATACAACATGAAATGACACCGCACAAATAAGTATTCCTGTAAATCATGATCTATATTTAGATGTATTAAGCTGTATTAAGCGGGAAAAAAGTAACGTTTCAGCGCAAATCATGGGAAAGTGAACCTGTATTTAAGTGTATTAAGTTGTATTAAGCGGCGTCATTTTACAAAAAACGGGAGTTATACCATAAATTGGTGAGAGAAAAATATTTTGTACCATCTAATAAAGCTTAAATATAGGAAAGTATTAAATTTAAATTTTTTGTTACAAAATAAAAAAGGTTATTATATTATGTAAAATATTAAAAAGATATTTATATGTTATAAATAGGGTATTAACATATTTTATAGGTGTTAAAATTTCCATTATGTTATGAATAGAATTCTATTTAGAGTGAATGTCTATCTTGTGGAGAGTTTTACTTTGTGACTAAGTCATATTTCTCCTATAAATAGAGGGGTCTTACCCCATTGTAAATTATCCCAAAATTCAATAAGAATTCTCTCTTCCTACTTTTCTCTGCAATATTGTTCTTCTTCTTTTATTATTTCATAACACGTTATCAACACGAGACTCTAACCAACTGAGTAGAAACTTTGAGATTGAGCATAATGATTGTCAATTGATTCATGAACTTCCTTTATGATTAAAATTCTGGATTTAAAGTAAGTATTTTACTTTTCTCTTTCAAATTCTTGAAATTCTATAATTTGATTTTATATACAGGCAAAGACAACAAAATTTGATTATAACTCTAATGGAGTTTTTAAGAAATTACATCCACATGAAGTGGTAAAATTTTTATGTCTTGCCATGATAAATTCATGTATAATTGTGGGCAAAGAATTGAAAACCCGTCCCATTGAATTGCTCCATTCTCATTCCCTTTAGAGAATGTGATAGCAGTATGTAATAAGTCTGAAAGAAGACAAAATTATTACCGTGAAGGTATCAATGGATGTGGACGTGGCAATAGACGAAATTATAATCGTCATCATTTGTGGTAATGAGAACAATAAGGATTCTCAAAATAATCCCACACTTTGTGAAAATATTTGTCATCGATTTGACATGAGATTTTATAAAGCACATACTGATGACTATGGTCCATTTATGATGTTAATGAAAAAACATCTGATTTATGAATATATATTCATTTTTAGAAGAATATAAATGTGCTAGTGGTAGTGATTACACCACACTCACCTCTAAAAGTAGGTTTGATATGATATAAGAAAATAATATCATTATTATGGCATGAACGGTCATTGGTCACGCACCTATTGTACGCCAACATATTTTGGCATTGTGATTATTAAAAGTCAACAATAATGCAAGAAACAGATCTTGCATATTATTTTGACCATGTCCATAATGGTATAACTTTCTCTTTAAAAGAGATATTCACCACATGGATGATGATGAATCTATGGTAGTGCAAAATTAATTGAGAGCTCTAGAAGAGCCAATTATTACTATTTTGGAGAAACACAATTAATTACCAACAAGGTATTGTGTTGTAGTAAGTCTCAAAGAAACTTATTCAGTTTCCAAGTATACGCGAAAGCGGTTGATTATATTGAGACTACAAATAAAGGAAAGATTTAATATCTTCTATTACTACAACTTGTAGCGGGGTAATATGTATGTAAAAAGTTACCTGCTTTATTCTCCAATTTGTACTACATAAATAAAAGAATATCACAATGAAGTGAATATTTATTGATATAAAAACCCATATCAAAATAAACTTGGAGTTTATTCATAATTGCACACATCATGGTGTAAACCTGAATTTTATCAATATTGATAATTTATTCAGTTGGCATAATTGGTTGAGCCATATCAATTTAAGTATGATGTGCAAAAATAAAAGAGAATTTACATGGGTAAATATTAAAGAACTAGAAAGTTCTTTACGTATTCTCTTACACAGTGCTTGTTCTCATTAATTAATTGACCAACTAAAATTGGGATTGAATCCCATGAATGCTGGAAATATCAAAGGTGAATATGAGCCCATTCACCCGCTATGTATACCACATAAGATGCATCTATGAGATGGTTACATGTGCAATTATTATTAACCCGCAACCTGGCAGTATGTGCGAGGTAACTTGCTCAATAATTTGATTTAGAGCATAATTTCCAGATTTTCTATTCAAGAAGTTCATCTTGATAAGTTGGTCTACATCATAGCTGGTTTAGCAAAATAATTTATTGAGTGCCTCCACTTAATAGCTAAATTATTGCTTATGAGAACAAAGTTATATATATCAGTTTGATATACATTATATACGAAAGTATATTACATTCTCCCCTCACAAGTAGTTCAGGGTCAGGAACCAAATAATTCCATCTTATTATTATTGATGTGTAGTGTATATTTTTATTAACACCATAACACACAAAGATGGGTTCTCAAAGTTGAGAAAACGAGTTCATTTTTCTAACATGAGGGAGAGACAAGATACAACCGTTGAGAAAACGTTACATGAAATGAATTATCATTTATACATCTAGATCCTTGAATAAAATAATATGAACTTAAAGTTCATAAAAGGATAATTCATGTGCAATTTATTGCAAAGCATGACAGGAGCATTTGCTGAGCCAAAGAAAGTAACTATATTCTCATTGCAAATGCTCATATTAAGTCCTAGACGGACAAAGTTTATGGTTAGCTTAAAGCGTATAGACAATCGGTTTCAAATAAACTTCTTGATAAAGAAGGTGAGCAAATGATCAAACTGATCATAATAAAGGAGGCAATTGATCTAGAAGATCCCATGACATAACACTTCATAATATCTCATGAGAGATTCAGGTACCTGAATATATGAACGAAGAGATCTCTATGTTATGTCATTATGAAAATACATTGAAACTGATATAAAATCTTTGTCGACGTCAACCTTCAAGAAGCTAGTGCACAAGTTTGGGATGCGAAGACTTAAGGATGTGAATTGATGTTCTCATTAGGGGGAGTTAATGCGCGTTGCACTCTTTTTCCCTTACAAGATTTTGTCCCACTGGTTTTTCCTTGCAAGGTTTTTAACGAGGCAACCAATAAACGCATTTCTAAACATGTGTACTTTTTTTCCTTTTCTAGATTTTTTTTTCCTATTGGGTTTTATTTTAGTTAAGGTTTTAACGAGGCACATTATTTATTGAGTAGACATTCAAGGGAGAGTGTTATGAATAGAATTCTATTTAGAGTGAATGTCTATCTTGTGGATAGTTTTACTTTATGACTAAGTCATATTCCTCCTATAAATAGAGGGGTGTAAATTATCCCAAAATTCAATCTCTACAATATTGTTGTTTCTTCTTTTATTATTTCATAATATTATTTATTGTGGGGGCCGGCCAAGCGGAGAATTTCAACTTTGCTGCCTAACCAGTTTGGAAGCGTATATGTTTCTCATACATTTGGTCCTTCTTGATCATCATTTCTAAAAGTCCCAGAAACTATTTGGACCATCGACGATGGTGAGTACTCACCTCGTACCGCCACTAATTTTGTTGGCCAAAATAATTGAATCGGTGTTTAGTGGTAATCCTTACTTATTTGCTTACTCCACTTATTCGTTTGATGAATTCTCAGGCAGGGAGTGGTAGTAGTGGAGAGGAGTCAAAGAAGCTGCAGCTCTACTCATATTGGCGGAGCTCGTGTGCATTTCGTGTCCGCATAGCTCTCAATTTGAAAGGTATTCTCTTATTCTTTGATTAATCTTGTCTATCATAAAAGAATAGGAGTATCTTGTATTAATCCTTTTTGTGTTTTTCCTTGTTAGGATTGGAATATGAGTACAAAGCTGTTAACTTGCTCAAAGGAGAACAAACCAACCCTGGTTAGTCTCTCCTTTCTTTTTCTTGGTGTTTAAGTTTATTGAACAATCGAAAGATTGCTACTTTAGGAAGTTACAAGGAGCTGCTGGTGATAAATAATTAGGAGGGAACAGTGGTACTTTGCTTAACTGCACACTTCAGGTGCAGTTAAGCTTGGAGCCAGGTGTTTGGCATAGGGAACTCGAAAGTCGCTAGCATTTAGTTAAAATAGCCTCACATGATAGGATTATAGTTTGTAAGTTTATTGGACAGTAGAGAGTGTGGTATTTGCATTTAGAATGTTACATGGAGCTGCTCATTGTCCTTAATTAGGATTAAAGATGAGAAATTGGTTTTGGGGGTGTTAAACAAATCATTGTGGAATTCTTTTGAACCTTTTCTTCTTTTTTGGCCTTTGTAATGTGTGGAATAGAATACTTGAAGCTGAATCCCCTTGGATATGTGCCGACGTTGGTGGATGGAGATGCAGTGATTGCTGACTCTTTTGCTATCATAATGGTATGTTTATCGACTGCTCTTCCATTAGAGTGTATAATTTTTTTAAATCATTACTATGTTGTTGGTGATGAGAAGATTTTTTGGGCAGTATCTGGAAGAGAAGTATCCTCAACGAGCATTGTTACCTCAGGATCTTCAGAGAAGAGCAATTAACTATCAGGTACAAAGGAGAAGTGGATAATAGTATTTTGTGGCCATCAAGAGCTAAAGTTCTTTAGTATTAAAAAAAGCGGCTAAAGTTTTTTAGTGGCATGCTGTTTGTACCATCTTGGTTCTTTCTCTATAAAATCTTACCCTTATCCAACAACAAAAAGTTTTTTGCTTGCGTGCTCCGGTGTCTGATTATTGAATATCATTGTGAGTATGTAGCTTAGGCTGCTGGACCAAAATACTGAATTTTAGCGATGCAGTGGAATGGAAGTGACTAGGTTATCAACTGGAAGCCCTGCTGAAACACTTCCCTCCATATTGGAAATGAGCCCATTGCTTTTAAACCCAATGTTACTTATATGAAAATAAAAGGAACTTAAGATAACTTGATCGATACTTATTAAAAAAAACTGATTGTACAATGCTGAGTGATTAAGCATATCATTGAATTCTACTTGTTCTCAATCTATTTCCTGTTCGAGGAATTCTAAGAACCGTGTGCATCTTAAGTATTATCTTCCGATGGCTTAGATATATCTACTGCTTGTTGGGTATGTGTTTAGTATTTGATTGTTTTGAGAACTTAGATGTGCATCGAGTAACTAAACTTACATAGTTTCTTCTTCTCACTTGTTTGTAACCTTAATATTAAAGTAATTCCAAGTCTATCTATTGCTGAGTCCACGAACATAGTATGATATTCACTTAGGCAGATGAAAATACCATGTAGCTAGTGAAAACTTTGGGACTATGCTGTTGTCTATCTCAGAGTATGGGCCGTATTTGCTACCACTTTCACTACTGCACTGCTACCTCACATGAAATAAGCTGCGGGAAAGTCGTAGTTTAATTGTTCTGAATTCCTATAGCTCTTTCTCAACCTTTTATCCCTGGTCTCCTAAGTTTTCTCTTTGCCTCTTCATTTCTTTCTGAAGTATTCTTTTGCTTAGATTCTTGGAATTGGTTTAGCAAATCAGTCTCATGAGAAGAACCAACGAACTAATTGACTGAATGCAAGTTATTCAGCTTGCAAACACATCCTGATTTTAAAAACCACAGCTAGAATTGGCCTTTGTAGAAAATATATTAGGTACTTCTACCATCTTAAGGCTCTCTTGATCATGGTAGATGGTTTGGACTAATGGCCATAGAAGTTAGTCTTGCATATAATTTTCTTGGAGTACAAGAGTGACTAAAAAAAGAAGGAAGCTCATGCGATAGAGTTTATCTGAGACCTCAGTCATGAGTATTAGTGATAATAAGCATTTTCATGACGTTGAAGGGCAGAAATCTTGCATTTATCTGGTGCTACCTTGCAGCCCGACCATCTATTTGTATTTAAAATGTTCTAACAGCTATATTTCGAGAAGAGAGGTAGCTCAAGTGCAAAGCACCCTCAATCACCAAGCTTGGTTGAGGGCTCGAGTCACCAACTGACCGAAGTGGGGAAGGGCCTCCCTTGACTCCTTGAAAAGGGGGTTTTTGGGGGTAGATATAGGTTTACCCCTACTCCCTCCCCCCCCCCCCCCCCCCCCCAAAAAAAAAGAAACAAAAAGAGCGCCCGCTACTTATAGTCAGCCTTAGCAGTGAAACTAGAATCAAGTATATGCTTGGAAGCATATAAAGTAAGGTGGCCATTTTTCCACTTGAGGTACATGGCCACTTGGTTGAAATAAAACATGGTGGAGGCGAAAATGTTTTTTTTCTTCTTTTCAGTTGTTGTCCTCAATGTAATGACTATCGACTGTTATGTCAAAGAAGTATCTTGTCCTATATAATTTTGCTATAGATGTAGAAACCAGCGGCAAATTGGACATTTATTGTAAAATTTGTTTTCTTATGTTTAGAATTGTTACTTTCATCTTCCATGTTTTCCATTTCTGCAGGCTGCAAACATTGTTGCAGCAAACATTCAGCCTCTACAGAATCTTGCTGTACTTGTGAGTTTAAGCGATCATTCTGTTTGCTGGTCATATGAGGTCATTTTCATATGTTTACAAATTCATATGATTTACTTTCTTTTTTGGGCCTTCCCATTTGCAGAAGTACATCCAGGAAAAAGTTGGCCCAAATGAGACAACCCCTTGGGTTCAAAAACATATACGAAAGGGGTTTGAAGGTAATATTGTGGTTAATGCCTTTGCAGACATTATGTGAATCAATTTTAACTTAATTTCTGTCCCGTAATTTTTGTTTATGATAAGTACGTTTGTCCCATAATTTTAATCTGAATTCACAATATCTCGTAGGACTAGATTCCGATACCATCTCTGCCTGCCTCCCCTTGCAGAAATTGAATGACATACCATTTCCTTTTTACCTGAGATTGTTGGGTGTAGATACTAGATTAAAAAGGACACCAGAAAATCTATGAAAATTAGATATTGAGAAGATCTATGATCATGTAAGTTCTTATCTCAGTCTAGAAGTTTTCTTAACAGAGATTTGCTTTTGCAGCACTTGAAAAGCTACTTAAAGATTATGCTGGAAAGTATGCGACAGGAGATGAAGTTTACATGGTTTGTTTCTTTCCGGTCCATATGTTGCTGCCTGCATATACGCAAACAGCACTATGCCTTCATATTTTTCAAACATGCCTTCATCTTAGCAACTCTTAAGTCTTTTATCCCATAGGTCTCATATGTTTTCTTAGTTTGGTCATAGAAGGTAAAGAGAAATTAATTCTGAGCCCATAAGTAAGCGCACCAGAAATATACATCCACAACACAATTGTGTTGATGAAATATTGTTGACTTGTAGAATAGCAAAGCGCGAATTAGTTCATATACCTCTTAACGGACTGAAAAGATGGACACTTTTATGCCATATAGTATCTAATTCAGATGCTTAACTTGTTTTGCAACTTGCAGGCCGACTTGTTTCTGGCACCCCAGATCCATGCAGCAATCAAGCGCTTTGAAGTTGACATGGTAGTGCCTTTATAGACATCTCACCTGTACATGACTTTCAATCTCATTTCTACGCGCCCTCTGATGTTAGAAGAACATGGTAGAATAAAGATTCTGTAATCCTAAAGAAGGGAAAATAACGTCTTTATTGATTTATATAGAATTTTATATGGTGTCGTGTGCAATTCTCAGATAATTAGCACCTCATCCTCTGAATTGTTTGTTAGCGGCATACATAATGAGCACCTAAAAAAGGAGTTATCTCTTCTAGAGACAATGTGTTGCAAACTAGCTTTCTTGATCAGATGAAAGGGTACTTATTTGCTACTGCTTTTTATTTGTCATGGTAGCCGTAATTAATTGTTCCCTGTTAGTTTACCTTACTGTGAATTAGTGTCTTGCCATTTCCATTGTTTTCTAACTTTTATTCCAGTCTGTTCCTTCTTTTAGTCAATCTGCACTTCCCAGAAATAATTTCTCTCAGAAAAGCTAAACGGTATATTCATTACGGTATTTCACTTGATTTACCTTAGTTGTCGGTGGAACTTTCATTGTTCTTCGGTGATCTTATACGTATGCATCTCTTCTCTTTAACAAATATTTACTTCTAAAAGTTGTCAATGCAATGTGCAGAATCAATTCCCCACTTTGTTGAGGGTATTTGAGGCTTACCAAGAACTGCCTGCTTTCCAGGATGCTATGCCAGAAAAACAGCCTGATGCCACTGCCTGAGGCAAGAATCTCAGGTTGTTAATTACTTTGGAGTTAAAGAATATTTACTTTGTTCATTTATTCTTTTGCCTTAAATGGTCATAGTTGTGCACTCAACAACCGCGGATATATCACATTTAACTAGTGGTTAGTATTTTAATGAGCAGGCTATCCATCTCCTTGAAAGTTCCTTTCTCAAACCGGTGACATAACTGCTGGACTTGCATTTCGGAGAATTGTTAGCTTTTTGCTGCATATTCTATTTCTAAAGGCATTATGACAAGGACGAGGATGGCATCTGGTTCTTTCATGTCAGATAAGAAAACCTGTGTGCAAATCCTTGCGTGCTTGGCACCTGTACTTCTAGTAAATTTTTCCTTTTCTTCTGTAAACTGCTTTACTATCAATAAAAGTATGTATAGCCGTGTAAGTGAATACTGATGTTAAGACAGTGAAATGGTATTGTACCTATGTTAAGGAGCGAACGATCATCCATCTGTGTTGTGATTTGTGAGTTGTGACCTACAATAAAGTTGCCTGCCTGTTGGAAAGAGGACGTGTCTGCTTTTTTGTTTGGTTGAACAGAGTATTTATCATGTCTGAACTCTAAATTAGGCCTCAACATTTCGTTCTAAAGAAGGCAAAGGAAATTACATGAACAAAATGAAGAAGCAAATTCACCATTAGTCACTTCAACGTTTTCCTTCAAAAGAAGGTAAAGGAAATTACATGAACAAATACTCTAAATTAGGACCCAACATTTTCCTTATAACCTACTCGCCAAGCTTTTCTGCCGGGGTTATCTTCAACTTCTTGCGTTTGACACTTCTTTTCGGTCTCATATTTGCGGCTGTAATAAGTTTATAGTCAGAGTGAGGCATCTCACTTAACTTACCAAACCATTCCTCATAAAAATGCCATACCTCTGACCTGTTCAGGAGAATAACCAATAGCAAAACTTCAGACTTCAGCAAGCTCACAAAAATTAACAAGTTGGAATAGGGAAAAGGGTGCAGCCTACCAATATGCCAAGAACTGAAACGGTGCATACTTTGCATAAATTTTTTCAACATCCTTTTGAATTTTCTGAATACTGGAGGTTCTTGCATGAACCTGGAATTTTCGAAACAGCAGAGCCAACTTAGATGCCTAATAATATATTGATCCATGAGCATTTCAGTGGAACATCATATGCACCGGTGTATATTGGCACAAGCAATAGACCTGCCAAGGCAAATTTGTTGAGATAAATTACCTGTTTTAGATGCCTAATCGTTTCTGAATCAGTAGGAATAACATGGTAGTAACCCAAGCACATCAGCACATTAGCACAAGTAAAAGGGCCAAATCCATCAATTTCTCTCAGTTGCTCAGCCATTTTATCATAGTCGGATAAGCTTGGGTTGCAACAAGCTTCTTCAAGTTCTTTCAGCGAAATCCTGCCTTCAACTATGCCCTTAGCAAGCTTTATAATGCGCCCAGCTCTATACCCAAGACCACAACGCTTAGCTAGAAAACTCTCATCAAGGCCTGCCAATTCTTTCGGGCTAGGGAAATTCCCAATCTGATTAAAAGAGCTCAGCTCTCTATCTTCTGAAGGATCAGGATTGAATGGTGCACTTGTACCAACTTCACAAACTTCAGTTGCAGCCTGAAAAGCATCAGTTATTTGGAGAACAGCCTCTTTACCATCTGAAAATGCAGGTTTCACACTTACATCCGCTTTCCCTTCATCCACGATTTTTTCGACTTCAGTGAGCCTCTCCAATAAATTTCTGCAACATCCATAAACTCCAGCTCTTTTCCTTGATTCTTTTCCTGCTGGTGTTTTTGGACTGAAATGCTCAGATTTGGCAGTGACACTCTTCAATTGATTCAGATTATCGGTAGCAGAAAGCGACACAGCTGATGATGGACAGTTTAGCTCCAATTGAAGCTCACATAATGCTTCAGCCATGCTCAATGTCCTTGGCCACCTACCAA
This sequence comes from Nicotiana noctiflora, assembly GCA_032618575.1. Classification (NCBI taxonomy): domain Eukaryota; kingdom Viridiplantae; phylum Streptophyta; class Magnoliopsida; order Solanales; family Solanaceae; genus Nicotiana; species Nicotiana noctiflora. Next base: position 88,471 of record JASVEL010007407.1, read on the forward strand.
GGATAGCAAATACAAAATGTAACTGAGATAATGAGCAAAGGCTGCAGATTTTCTTTTTATCCAAACCCCAAATTAAGCTGCTTTTTCAGATCAAATATCGGGAAGCCCTAACAGACTTCAATTTCACTTCTCATTACAGGTAGCAAGCAATTTCATTTACAAAATAAACATATTTATTAGCTTACTAACTTTAGAATTGCTTCAATACAGGAAAATGAGATCAGAAATACCTAACAAGTTTGGTACATTCCCTTATTACCAATCAATGCCTATTAAATAGAGTTAACTACCCTGATTGTGTAAATGTTTTTTTCCAGCTCAAATGCATAGTACGTAAACTCAAATTCTCAACGTGCTATTCAGAGAGATTATATACTACAGTCTCTATTCAGATAGTAGCTTATATACTATACAGTCTCTACTCAGTTCAACTACTCACTGGCAATTGCAGAGCAGCACACACTTCACCATGTCCTCAAACAATGTCGGCGATCTAAACACTCTCCCGAAACCTCTCTCCTTTGCTTCTCCACAAATCTCCTGAAACTTTCTCACTCTTTCATTTTCCTCCTCTGATAGTCTCAGCATTCGCCTCACTTGACCCTATATAAACAGTAAAAGTAAACCCCAACCAATAAACCAAACTATACAAGGAAATGCAAAACGTACAAATATTAAAAATACATAAGGAACAAAGAGTACCAGCAGAGAGCGTTGGTGTAAAGGAGAAAGAGAATCGGTGCCGAAAACACGGAGATGGAGAGAATGAGGAGAATCGGGCGGTTGAGATATTCGGACGAGATGAGATTTTTCGTGATCATCGTCGCAAATGTTTTCGGAGAGGCGCAACGGACGTTCTAGGGTTTTGGAGAGAGAGTCCCAACGGTTTGGGGCCATCATGAATAGGCCGTGACTACATACTGCTTTTTCCAAGTCGCGTGTAGCGCCGTCGCCGAGTGGTAGCTCCACCACCACGCTGTGGCGGCGATCGATCACTTGCCGGTACTGCATTTTAATGGTGATAGCCGTTGGAGCGCAGGAAGAGGAAGAAATGATAAATCTGCATAGCATTTTAGCCCCTTACTTTTTGGGTAACTTTTCATTTTCATCCTAAACTTCATTTGGAGCACTTTAGGTATCAAACTTTGCAATTAATCATTTGTGGTTAGAATTTGTGTTATATGGAGTATATACAAGGCCTAATGTGCAATAAATGTACATATATATATATATATATATAAGTCTCTATGTTGGAATGTCTTGAGTCAAATATTATAAAACGCATACTAAAAGTAGTAGAATAATAAACTTTCAATTGAGTGAATATTCTAAAACTACTTGTAACTCAATATGTATAAAGTTTAATAGTTTAAAACCAAAAAAAGAAGAATATAATATATAATCCAAACTAAGTCAGGAATAAAGTTCTGACACGAACAAAATAGAACTAAATATATTGGGTGTCAAAAGGCAACAAATTTTATATTTGTTGGAAATATCTAACTTCTTTATATTATTACCACCTCTACATGTAAATCAATTTATTTCAACGTAGAATAGCAGAGACATTATACAATTACGGATTCTTTTTTCCTAATTTTCTTTAACTAACCATTGTTTCTAATAATGTTGAGTGTTCCTATTCATATGAAATTGGTATAGATTTGAAACTCAAGAACCAATAAAATTTCAAATAGCTGAATAGTTGAACTTGAACTCTTGTTCTAATAAGAGAAGGATTTAGAATCCAATGCAAAGTTTAAAAATTCTAATGTTATTGACTTTAACGTCCTTTAATTAGTGATTCCAAGGGAATAGTACATAAAATGTTCTAATAAGAGAAGGATTCAGAATCCAATACAAAGTTTAAATATTCTATTGTTAGTGATTTTAACATCCTTTAATTAGTGATTCCAAGACAATAGTACATAAATATTTGAGGGTATAAAAGTCATTTAATATTACGCGCGTATATATATATATATACGCGCGCAATATTAACTGACTTTTATATATATGTGCACGCACACTTAAGCTAATTCTTGATTTTAGTGTCACAAGTCACAACCTATATATATACATCTATTTTTGTTAACTTTATAACAATTCACATATTATTATTTACGTCATAAAATTGACGCATTATTTTTATTCAACGGAGAAGTGTCCATATTTTCACAATGGCAAAGTTGGCAAACATAATTTTCTGTAGTTTCACAAAATCTGATGAATAATTTCTAATTTCTTCGAGTGACAACCTTTGCCTTGGCGCCAGTTCTTGTTCTGCTTCTACTTCTTCTTCCTGGGTACCCACTTGTGACATTAATTTAAGGCCTCAGGCGGTCACCTTAGATACTTGATTATTCAACTATTCTCATCTTATCTACCAAAAGTTTCAATCCTATATAGTAGAAGATGTCCTCTTTTTTCATTTGTCAGCAGATGAATCATCTTCTTTCCCATACGTTGTATAGCAAAAATAAAGAAAATATTTGTTTTCTTGCGTACATTAAACAACAATATTTCTTACCTGCACTCTTTAAATTCTTCTCCTTTATGATTAGTTTTTTAAGGATGATGAAATCAGCAAAAGACAAGGGGCTCGGATACTCGGTCAAAGCTCTTGATTCTTACCAACAAACCTTCTTCTTGTTGGCTTGTTCTTATTGTTGGCTCGAGGAATCATTGTAATATACTGCAAACTCATTATTATATTTGTCCTGACTTAGTTTTCAATAGATTATCTTGGACTCATTCTTTTATCCATGCAGCGTGAAAGTCAATGATAACTTGCTAGATATTAGGACGGCGTTGTTTACAAGGCTTGCATTGAGGTATAGGACTTTCCAACAAAAGCATTGGGATTTTGGATGTTCAAGCAAGGGGTTTTGCTATGATGGAAATGAGTTCACGAAATCAGGTTTTTCTCCTGATATTTGCATCTCAAATTCTGGCTATACTGGGACAAACAAACAGCAATGATGGTAAGGCTTTTATCCATTTTATCAGATGCTTGATATGCACTTTCTTCTTTTTCATGGTTATTATCCACATCATCGCAAACTGGTGAACTGTTTCAGATTTGGTAGTTATTGGGTCTACAAACCGGAACTTAATAGCTATAGTTGAGTATATTCCAAGTTCCCAACTGCTCAAAAGTACAAACAGCTGAATTTTTGTGCAGTACTAGGGACTCATGGAATAGAAACTTGGAACTTTCATACTTCATCCTGCATCATGGTTTATTGTATTTATGGAATTTAAACAAAGCCTATTGCTTTACTTTCTTCAATGCCTCCATTTGTAGGGGCTGAACTTTGATTTGACTATTTAGTTCGGTTTGTATTTAAGCTTGTGTTGGAAGGACTAATTCACCTGAAAAAATATGAACGCCTATGATCCGCAGCCAATATGGTTCTTGCTGATTGCCAGTGGACTGTTGACACTGTTTTGTGACTGATTACTATATGCATGTTAGAGGAAGATAGTATAAGGAAAAAGAAACCAAAATAAAGCAACAGGAAGGGATAAAACTGAGTTATTACGAAAGGATAAATAAGAGAACATCGCTGTTCTTTAGCATCATTGACGACTGACTGATGTATTTATATCAGAATTCCTTGTGCAGTTGTAGGGTGAAATGTTAGAAAACATTTTTCATTCAAAATTGAGCACATTTCAGAGGTATTCAGAGTCGTGTTTTCTTTTCCAGGATCTCTTTCTGACTTTACCCCCAATTTAAAACATAGGAAAAAAAGTTGAAATATTCTCTTCTCATAGTTTGGTTGAGAAAACTACTATTCAATCATAAAGATACTCAAAGTTAGCAATGCAGATGTAGAGTTTAGGTTAGCTACACTGGAACAAGCTGCTATACTGTCTAGCATCTTTTTTTTCTTTTTATTTTATCAGTTGAATAAATGGATTGGAGTACTTGTAAAATTATTTTGCTTAAAAGGTTTTGTGCTTTTCTTAACTTCAGTTTTAAGAGTAAATCTGTAGTATTTGAAATATCTACCTTTTTTAATAACTACAGCTGTAGAAGCCATTTATAATTCCTTTCATTGTGCAGCCACTGCGCTATATGCTCTCAAATCTAGCTGGAATAATTTGCCACCAAATTGGGAGGGGTCAGATCCTTGCGGTAGCAGCTGGGAAGGAATTATCTGTAATGATTCGCGTGTAACCTCAATGTATATCCTTGGTATTTGAAATTTCTGATTGTTCTGTAGTTCGTCTACCTTTCCTTCCTCATAGGTATTTTTTACTTTCCATCCACAGAAAGTTATCAGGCATGGGCTTGGAAGGCAATCAGTTTGGAGATCTTTCATCATTAACTGCATTGCAGATTTTGTACGTCTTTTATTTCTATATTTCTATATTTTCTATCTTGATTCTGAAATCATTTTTAGCTCATCTATAATTCTTTCTCCAACTGTCATCTGAAGCACAACTGTAGTTTCTAGTAAAATTCATTAAGAATTCCGCAGATAGTCCTAAAAAACGAACGAGTGCAATATACATGTCTTTGTCTTTGCTAATTATATAATTCTGGCCTCATCCCTTCCTCATCACAAACTGATTTTTGTAAGTATTTGTAAGGAGTACACACATTATATGAAAGATAAAAACAATTTCTCAACTAAAAGGAATAAGTTTAGCCATTTGGATTGAAGATATCCACTGCTTGAACATACTCTTTAATTAGTTTCTAACCCTCCTCTTACCCCAAATTAACCTATTCAATCGGTTTATCACTTTGCTTTGTTCATTGTAATGAATTTGGTGTAGGGACCTCTCGAATAATGTTGGACTGAAAGGAACTCTTCCATCATCAATTGGAAATTTGAAGAATTTGACAACCTTGTAAGAAAATCTAAATGGCGACTCAAGTATATCCTACGCAACTTGTAGTATCAATCCTGACTTCAGAAGCTGGTCATTTTATGCAGAATCTTAGTTGGTTGCAGCTTCTTTGGTCCAATTCCAGACTCAATTGGTTCTCTGCAGCAGCTGGTCTTTATGTATGGATTTACATTTCCAGTTTATCCATTTGTTCACCTGAAGTTTTAATCATTAATATCTTCCTCTTTACTAACCAGAGTTCATTGTGTTTCTTCAGCTATGGCAACTGAGTTATTATTCATGCATTAAGTACAATTTTGGTTAACAAATTTCTTTTGCTTTTCCTATCAATGTTGGTATACTTTTGTCCCAATCGAATTAGGTTCAGTTCAGGGGAAGGGTGAATTAAACCTTATTAAGATTGGCTTTGCTTCAAAAACAAAAGGTTGCCTATGGAGGGTTGGTTATAAAGCAGAGGTTTAAAATTTAACATTGTAAGACGTCCTGCCTAGATTATAGTTTAAATGTGCCAGAGGGGATTCAGTAAATTCAAGTGACAAAAATAAGCAGATTACAAAGAGGGAGGAGTCTTCTATTTCTTATTAACTTATGATTGACGTACATTCTTCATCTTTGTTAAGAGTCTTTGGTATATCTTCTTTTTAGCAGTCAGCTTCGTGCGGACTTAGTTTCTTGTCTTAACTTTTTCGCAGATCTCTAACTTCTAACAGCTTCACTGGGCCAATTCCACCATCAATTGGCAATTTATCTAAGTTGTCATGGCTTGATCTTAGTGACAATAAACTTAGTGGTACCATCCCAGTCTCAAAGGGCTCAACACCTGGTTTGGATTGGCTAGTTAATACCAGACATCTGTATGTAGCCTCTCTACAAGATATGACTTTTTCGTTTGTCTTTCTCTCTTCCTTAATAGTTGTGTAAAGTTTTGTTCGTTGCCTGCAGTCACTTGTCGAAAAATCAGCTCTTTGGCCCTATTCAATCTCAACTCTTCAATCCAAACATGAAGCTGATACATGTGTGAGTATGTAGGCAGGTTAAGTGTATATTTCATTTTAGCAAACCAATATATCTAGTTAACTTGATTTACTTAAGTTCGTTAAATCTTTTGAGGAAATGATTAATGATACATAAACCTTTATCACTTCCAAGCTGATCAGAAAGTTGTAAGAATGTATGTTTTTGCTTCTTTCGTTGTGTCCTTTGGCCGCTGGGAACAATGCATAAGAAACTGCCAGGACACAAGTGTTTTTTCTCTAGATCACTGATGATATTGTTTTTTCTATTGATTAGGATTTTAGATCACAACCAACTGATGGGAGAAATTCCAGAGAGTCTGGGAAGTCTGCAGAACTTAGAAATTTTGTGAGTTCCTTGTGTTGCCAGTGATATTTGCTCGTGTACTTTCTGCCCTGAAGTCTGAGTTTATTTTCATCATATTTCTTGTCATGGCTACAGGCGGCTGGACTGGAACTCCCTCAGTGGATCTGTCCCTTCCAACCTCACCAACATTACAAGCCTCAATGAGCTGTATGCACGCAACAGAGGAGACACCTAATCTATTTCTGCTTGTAGATTTAGCATGCCATTAGTATTTTATTTCGATAATGACTCTTTTTCTAATATTGTTTCAGGTATTTATCCAGTAACAATCTCAATGGATCAATTCCCGACCTTACAGGAATGAACTTGCTAGCCTATGTGTAAGTTGGTATTTAGGTTCTATATATGTGAAATATATACTAATTCTTGTCGAAAGTTGGTAAACTTATGTTGTGACAGATTCTAAAGTTCTCATCAAAGAAATTCTTTATTCTATTTATGAGTGACTCCTTTTGGCAAGGATGTGATATCCTATGATGATCCATTTACTATATTATTTTATTCCTACTGTCTGCAGGGGCATGAGCAACAATAGTTTCAATGCATCAGGCATTCCACAATGGTTAACAAGCCTCCCACAGTTGAAAACAATGTATTTTTCTCTCATCTCTCTCCTATCTGCGCACGCACAGACAGAGTTGAATCAAGTAGTACCCTGAGATTGGATAACATACAAACTTTCCTTCTCTAATGTGCCTACCAAGGAAACTAGTCCTGCTTTGGACTAGCACAAGCATGCTTAACTGCAATTGACTGGCATAGAACTCTTAGGAAACTGGATGGAAAATTGTATTCTGGTCTTACTTTGCTTTACTTGCATACATTTGACTTGGTGCTCGCCTGTTGGAAGATTTGCCCACTCTGAAGTGAAGTCTTGTGGAATGGCCTATATAAAAGCTAGAAGTATCTAGCCTAGTAGTAGTCACCCTAACAAAATCCTCACAACAACGTATAATTTCTTGTGGGTTGATTCTTAAGTAGGGAACTTAGCCCGCCCACCTAATAGCCAGAGAGGTTGACAGTAAGTGTACTCATCCAGAAGCTCGAGGAGCTCCCTTCATTTGCTGCATGGGAGCCGCACAGCACATAGCTGGAATTCAGAGGGCTCATTTAACCCTTATCTTTTTTCCATCTCTTTGCTGGTGCAAAGAAACAACAATAGGTTCCAGGATATGCTATTCCAAAACACAACTTTTTCTCTACAAGCCATATATTAGAATTGGAGAAACAAAAGCATATCGGGAAGATGGACATTTCTTTTACATTATCTTCATGTATTTTATGGCTAAACTGACTCACCTTTGGCATTCATATCTCGAGTATTTTTGCTACTGTTTTAGATTGTTTTGGTAGCACTCTTTGTCATCCATTGAGGAAATCTAAATTGTAAAAGTAAGCATAAACACTACTAGTCTAAAAATCCTGTAAGGGAGGAGCTGGCAGTTAAGCTGCATATATCCAAATCTAAGGATAGTTCAAACAAGAAAACTACTTTGTGTGCTTCCTCATTTGAGTTGCCTTAATTTTGATCTCTGGGGTTATTTGCTGCTAATCTTTGGTGGACATTGTAACAGATATATGGAGGACACAGCACTGCAAGAACAAATCCCTGTTGATTTATTTAACCTTCCTAACTTGGAGACTATGTAAGTTTGAACTTATTCCCTAATAACGCTAGATTTAGTCAGGGCAAGTTAACTCATTAAAATCAGTGTAACATATATTTTTCTTACAACTCGGCCTTCCGATCTACAATACTCTCTTAAAGCACATTTGTTTTATTTGACGGCCATTTGCTTTCATATTTGCAGAGGATTAGCCAACAACAATCTCAGTGGAACATTGGACATTGGGACCAGATATGGGAACAATTTAACACTTGATTTACGAAATAATTCTATCAAGGACTTCACTCAGAAAACAGAATACAATATGAATATATCGTGAGCAAATTACTTCTCTGTTATTAACCCTTTTGTTAGAGCACATTCTTCTGTCTTGGGGAATAATGCTCTATTATATTTTGCAGGCTTTCTGGCAACCCTATTTGTGATGGAACAGGAGCAACAGCAAAATACTGTTCAGTTCAGATTTCCAATGATTCCTTCTCCTCATCTCTGAGTTGTCCAGAAATGTCTTGCAGTTCAGACAAAACACTAAGTCCTACATGCAAATGTTCATATGCATTCACTGGGACACTGCATTTCTTTTCCTTGTCCTTCTCAAATTTGGAGAACTCGAGCTACTTTTCAACCCTTGCTGGCTCTATGATGTCTACCTTTTTGTCCAATGGGCTTCCTGTGGATTCAGTTTCTCTAAGTGATCCAACGGTTGATGTTTATTCATATCTTCAAATTGAAGCACAAATCTTTCCTTCAACACAGGATAGTTTCAATCGAACATCAATTTCTTCCATTGGTTTCCTGCTTAACCGGAATCCTTTCCAACTCCAATATTTTGGACCCTTCTTCTTTACTTCTGAAAGCTATTGTTGCTTTGCAGGTAACTGAACATGGTTTAAATTTTTTTTATCTTTTGTCTCTTCTTTTTCTCAAATTCTTTCCTGGACAGAATTGCAACTTTTATCTAGCTTAACAAGTTTGTACATTTTCTAATTTAGACAAAATGAAGAAGTCATCACATACTGGCATCATTGTTGGAGCATCGGTTGGTGGTGCAGTGCTTGTTCTTTTAACGATGTGTGCTGGTCTTTATGCTTTTCACCAGAGAAAGATAGCAAAAAGAGCTGGTCATAGCAGTAATCCTTTTGGTAGTTCTTAGATCTGGGCACTTTTGTTACATTGTTGTTTTAACTTTTAAGTGTTTTTTTTTTTTCAATTTCCCAATGGTGTCTTCATGTGAATACAGAAACATGGGACCGTGATAAGAGTGGTGCTGTGCCACAACTTAAAGGAGCGAGATGGTTCTCATTTGAAGAGATCAGGAAGTGCACAAACAATTTTTCAGAATCTAACTGCATTGGATCTGGGGGCTATGGGAAGGTTTCCAATTTCTCTTTATTTTTTCCCTGCTTTAAAGTTCAGCACATATTTAGTGTATATAGTGGCATAAATTCACTTTAACTACCATTTTAAAATGCAAAGAAGGTCATAGACTCTTGACCTGTTTGATCTTTGCTCCAACTTTCAACTAAACATTTAGATTGTTTAGACACTAAATTAGGATAATTAGACGGTGAAAACATCTGCTACTCAGCAAGGAGCAGGCGATGAGGAAAATTTCTTGAATGCAATAGTTATATGCCAATACGGCATTAACATCTTGCATGTGGGATTGCAGACTTCTACAGATTCCGCATATTTCGAAGAAAGGTTAAGATAAGTGCCTCGGGGCTTATGTCTCGCTGAGGCATATGTAATACGCCTCTCTTTATGCCCACATCTTTTAAAATACTGGTTAGCCCCCAGCTATATGATTTACCCCTGTGTTGTTTATGTTATTCAGCAGCAATTTAGGAGCTACAAGGCATTTATAAAATATTGAAACTCACTAATAGCTGACGTTCAGTCATCTAGGATTCCATCTTGATCTTTCTTCATGACTGACATGCATTTCATGGTACAACACTGCATATTTCACCCCCGTTTTGCTATTTTCTCGTAGCATGTCAAATTTGCCCAGATTGATACATGTAACACATCAACAGGTCTACAAAGGAACTCTTACTGCTGGGGAGGTAGTTGCAATTAAAAGAGCACAACATGGATCAATGCAGGGGGCATTTGAGTTCAAAACAGAGATTGAACTATTGTCAAGGATTCATCATAAGAATGTTGTAAAACTGGTTGGATTTTGTTATGAGCAAGGCGAGCAAATGCTGGTCTATGAGTACATTTCAAAGGGTACACTAAGGGAAAGTCTCTCAGGTAATTCTTCTTCTTTTCTCAATTGTTTGCTTCAGAGGAACGCTCAGATACAAAGTCCAGACTAATCTGGCAAATAAAAAAGATAAAGTAATATTTCTTCACCAAAACAATACTGATCTTTCTGGTGAACTGTCCTGTTCATACTGTGTAAAGTGTTTCATTTATCTGTGTAAAATTGGATTCATTATATTGCTTCAGCTCCTTTATTGAACCTGTTACTGTATATGGATATTCAGCCATTCTCCTCCAAGAATATTTCCAACCAAAACTCTCTCCATCACTATCATGATTCATGGATTTTCTCCTAGTCACAAATAAAATGGGTACTCAAACATGTGATCGTTGTAGGATATGCTAGAGATTCCTAAGTTTTCCAGTCCTCTCTAGCAAAGTTGTAATGAAATATCTCTAGTACAATATCAAAAATGTGTTCAGGAAAGTATATAGGACAGTTTTTGGGCATATATACAAGTTTAATTTGGTAATTCTTAATTTGAATATGGCCCTTGCAGTCAAGCCAAAATTCCAATTGGATTGGACAAGGAGACTTAGGATAGCCCTTGATGCTGCTAGAGGTTTGGCATACTTGCATGAGCTTGCAGATCCTCCCATAATACACCGGGATGTTAAGTC